>JASVER010000113.1:716845-954784 GCA_030449065.1 Oceanodroma leucorhoa
AAAAAAAGGAAAAAGGAAAAAAAGGAAAAAGGAAAAAAAGGAAAAAGGAGGGAGAGAAGAGGGGAAAAGAATGAAATGGAAAAAGGGAGGAAAAGGTGAATAAAGAAAAGGGAGGAAAGAAAGAGGGGGGAAGAGGAAAGAAAGAGGGGGGAAAGAGGAAAGAAAGAGGGGGGGAAAGAGGAAAGAAAGAGGGGGGGAAAGAGGAAAGAAAGAGGGGGGGAAAGAGGAAAGAGCACAGGAGAAAATCATATTGTTACAGCCTTCAACAACATTATTTAAAAATATTTTGGGGTACTGACACATATCTCAAGTGAAGGCAGCTTATTTTATCATTCACAGGGTTAGATAGTTACAATCCCAGTGCCCTTCRGACCATATTTATTGCTGGCATTTAAGCCTGTGTTGCATTAACAACAGTAGAATAAATAAATTAAAAAAAAAAAAATGTATCTACAGATTCCATACGTCCCCCTTCTTCTTCTTGCTCTGAAAACCCCTGGGTCCTTTGCTCCCCCGTCCAGAGCGCTGCTGAGAACAGCACCGCRGTTGCGGGTCAGCACTAGCCACATTTTCCACATTTCATTTGTTAAACCTATTTYAGAGCAATGTGAAAGCTGTTGGCATGGATGATGGCAGGCAGCACAGCATCAGCCCYGAGAGGAGGTACATTCGGTGGTACTGCCAAGTAAATCTTTCTAATTTATTTCATAATCATGTATGCACATTTATGAAACATGTTTTATGTATAAATGGTTATTTATATAAACATGTGTATGTATATACATATATATACACATACAAGCTAACAAACAGTTTTCTCCTTCTTAAAGGCAGCAACACGGCTTAATTTCAACAAGCAAACAACTGCAGCAGATAATACAATATCTTCCTCCAAATTTCCAAAGAAATTTTTTTCTTTTTAACAAAAGACCTATTTTTTGCTTCCGATCTGTCCATAGACGTACGGCACCAACCAAATGCACACAGGTCTGTGTGTGCACACACAGATGTGCAGAACTTGCATTGACTTGGCTGCTCTCCCCTGTGCATAGTAATAATAATAGTAATAATAATAGTAATAATAATAGTAATAATAATAATAACAGTAATAAAAGGGGGAGCTGCCGGGGTACCAGGAGGTGTCCCAGTCAACCCACTGGTTTGCCCAGCACATGCAGAGAGAAAATATCTTACATACAACCCCCTGTGCTCTGCTTTGTGCTTTGCAACGAAGGCAGCTGCGCCGGGGTCGGATCCACGCTGCCTCCTCGCCTGTGGAAAACCTCGCATTTATTTCACTTGTTTTAACTAAATTATTTGATATAATAGGAATAACGTTAATGGCATGATGCGCTCCATTGCTGTCGTTGCCCACCAGCATCCCAGGGCTGGCTCCGTGSGCAGGGAGGTTTGATAGATGCTCTGGCAGGAACAGCTCGGGGGGGGGCCGGTYCTCTCCACCCCGGGGACCTGGGGACCACTCCAGGGATGCAGCAGCTGCAAACCGCTCCCCGGGGGGGGGGGGGGGCTAAGGCTGGGGGTCACCCCCCACCCCGGGGTGATGTGCCCGGGAGGGGGACCGCACAGCCAGCCTGCATCCCTGCCTCCCGCCGCCCGGGCAGGATTTGGCCGTATCCCATTAAAACCCGTAGCCAGCTCTGCAATCCCCCCCAGCACCCTCCCACGCACCGGGGCACCCGAGTAGATGGCCTGACAAGGTGTGCTGAGCTCTGTCCCCACGCGCGGCCGCCGTTACCGTGATTTATTAGCAGCGGGTCCATCTTTCCATCCTTATCTCTCCCCGACGGAAAAGGAAGAAATAACGATGGAAACGAAACAAACTCGCGGGGTGGCCTCAGAAATGCCCTCAGACGGCAAAAAATCTCCAAACCCGAGGGTGGAGGCGATGCGGGGGCAGCGTTTGGGGAGGGTGCGCTCCTCCAGCGCACCCACCCCGCAGCCCAGCCCCGCCGGCCCGCACCACGCCGGGCACCGAGCTGGCAAACCACCCCCTTCTTTTGGGTTTGGTTTTGGTTTGGTTTGTTTTTCTTTTAAGGGGAAGGGATCATCACCCGCGGAGAGGAAGGGCGCTGCAGAATGGGTGCCACGGCAATGCGGGTGGAAAACCGGAGCACAAAGGCGGTCCGGTCCCTTGGTACCGGAGCCTGCACCAAACACCCGCCACCGAGTCGGGGACTCCTTAAAAAGACTTTTTGCGGGGAGGAGACCTCATTCCTTCGCATGCAAAAAAAGAAAAAAAAAAAAAAACACCTCCAATTCATTTCTCTGCAGCGTGCAAACGACTTTCCCAGCGGCGATTAATCAATCCCCCCCGGCAGCCCCTTGGCCAGAGGCTGGCGGCACCCGGGCACGATTCCCACAGGCTTTGGCAGAAGTTTTTACTTCGGTGAGATTTGCAAAACAATATTCATAAATAATATTCGGAATTACAGTTTTAACAATCCCGTCTGCAAAGCTAGAGCTGTCAGGGGGAGATTCCCCCAGGCTCGGCTCCCCAAAATCTTGCTGAAGTGGATGCTGTCTTAACTCCTGCTAAAATAAGGAGGCTGGGCAGTGGTTAAATAGAGAGGAAAATCTGCAATTTAATAGTGATTAGAAATGAAAAGGTCAAGTATTTTCATTGCACACAGGATGAAATATCGAGGTGCTGCTGGGGGGGGTGACCCCGGTGCAGGCGGCGGGACTGAATTCCGCTCGGGAAGGTATTTCCCTGCCCAGGGGCAATACCCCTCCGCCCCGGGGAGCCCTGCACACCTGTAACCGGTGCAGGATCAGGCCCCAGACCGGCGATGCCGTGAAACCCGGTGGCTGGGGGCTCGCAGCGGCCGCAGGGCTCGGCGCTGGAGCAGCAGCGGTGGAAACTTTCATAGCAGCCCACCCTCGAGTATTTTGTTCCTGCCACTATTTTTTTTTTTTTGAGCTTAAATAAATAATAATAATCGTATCTCGTTGGATAATTTCCTGATAATTGCTGATATGCGCAGTTCGTACAGAAATGGCAGTGTCACGGGCAAGAGAGCTTGGTGGCACCCAGGAGGGCCAAACCAGGGAGTTTTGCTGGGGCGATTGTTGCTCCGGGGTGATTTAGGCACTTAATTTCTCCTTAAACCAGTGGGGCTTCGGGGCCATAAAAGTGACCCTGCGGCTGGGAACCGGAGGCGTTATTTGGTCGCAGGGGGACGGTCGGGATTCGGCCGTGGGATGGACCCTCGCCATCCCTGCACGCTCCTGCCGGGGATTATCCTTCCCCTCTGCTGCGATAAAATACGGTTAAATGTGCCCGCCTGCACCCCCCGGGGCCGGGCAACCGGACCGAAACGGGGGATAACGGGGACAGCCCCCCCAAAGCGGGATGGGGACCAGCCGCCAGCAGCTCGCCCCCCGGGCAGCAGTGGGCAGGGGCACCGGTTTCACCCCCCGCGGAAACACCCACGGAAAACGAATTACCGCCGTCCGGAGGGAGCGAAGGCCGGTGCGGGGCACAGAACGGCGGGGGAGGCTCCGGGGGGCAGCGGCGAGCGTCGGGGGGGGCGGGGGGCAAAGCCCGGCCCGGAGCGGGCAGGCGGCCGGGGTGCGCACCTACCCGTGTGTGTCCCCCGAAATGCGGCCGGGCCCCCCGGCACAGCTGCCCGCTCCGTCCGGGCTCTCCCGGAGCTCGGGCCCGTCTCGCCCCCCCCCCCCCGGCGGGGCTCCCCCCCTTCAACTTTCCGGGTGCCCCGGGGCGGGGGAGGGCGCAGAGCATCGCAGGGACGCCCCGGTTCTCGGAAACCGTTTGCAAACCGAGGGACAAAATTAATAATAATAATAATAATACCCGCGCAGCTCCAGCCCCGGCCGCCCGCCCGAGCAGCCCCGGGGGCGCACCGGAGCACGGCCGCCCCCGCACCGGCTCCGCGCATCCATAGGGGTGTGCGTGCAGACGGGCTCCCCCCGCGTAGGGCTCGGCCCTATAGAAACGGGGAGCCTGACGGCCCCCATGGCTCACAGCCGGCTGCCGGCGTGTGCGTCCCTCTGAAACACGCTCGGGTGCAGACACCCGTGGGGTCCAGACACCTCCACACGTACGTGGGTGCATACACCCCCCAGACGTGCTTATACACACCTCCACGGCACGCGCGRGCGTGTGCTTTCACACGAACACGCTACCTGTAACTACAGAGCATATATGTGCACATATAGAGATATAGGTGATTTTTGGATAGAGGCAGATACGGCGGCATCGCTCCGAGACAAGCCGGGCTCCCCGTCCCGGTAACACGCACGCACGCCCGTGGGTCCTTTCCAACGGCCACCGTTCGCCCATGAGGCGCTGCTTGTCGCGATAAACGATATAAGCGGGGGGTCGTGCGCTGCGGGCCGGGGTCGGGCAGGGATCGAGGCACCACACACACACACACACTTGCACACACATGTACACTTACACACGCACTTGCACACGCAGAGCCGGCGCCGCGGCCGCGCCGACCTCCCCGTCGGGGCCGGGCCCGCACGGCTCCCGCCGCTGCCCGCCCGCCCCGGGGCACCGCTTCCCTTCCGCACGCTCCTAATTTTCACGTCTATTAACGCGGGGGAAAAATAAAGGAAGGGGGAAAAATTACGCCCGGGCGGGAGCGGGAGGCACCTGCCCAGCCCGCAGGGCGCTGCCCCGGCAGCCCCTGCCCGCCCTGGCCCGCCGGCCCGGGGCCGCCTTTGCGGCAGGGAGCGAAGGAGGGAGAAGAGAAAAGCGTCCTTACGTTGCACCGGCACACCGAGGATCTCGGGAAGCCCCTTGACAGCCCCTTCGGCAGCGAGCGCGGAGCTTTGCATCATTTTATTGGCCCGGGGGCGGCGGAGGGGAGAGAAGAGGGGAGGGAGAGATGCGGCCCGGGCCGGCGGAGCCCCGCGGCGGGAGGCAGCGCCGGGTCCCGCGGGCGGTGCCGGTGCCGGTGCCGGTGCCGGTGCCGGCCCGGGCGCGGCGCCGCAGCTGTGCCCGCCAGCGCCGCCCGCCTCCCATTCATTCACCCTGCGGGGAGCGCGCCTGACGTCACCGCCCGCAGGGGGGCGGGGGCGGGCCGGGCCGCCCGCCGCCAATCGCCGCCCGCCCCGCGCCGGCGGGGGCGGGGCCTGACGGCGGGGGAGGCGGGGCTTGCGGGCTGGAGGCGGGGCTTGAGGACCTGAGGCGGGGCCTGCGGGGAAGGGGCGGGGGCTAGGGGCGCCCCGCGGCCGCGAAGCGCAGCGGGGGCCAGGCCCGGCCCCCAGCGTCGGGCGCTGTCGCGACATAGTGCTGTCGCGACACAGTGCTGTCGCGACCGGGGGCGCTGACCGGTGCCGGGGAGCTCTGTCCGACGGTGCCATTGGTGGGAGAGAGCAAAGAGCCAAAGGCCCCAGTCTCTGCTGTCGGGGCTCAAGGACCTTCTCCCGCTTCATGGGAGGGGGTGGCAGTGCCCCCTTCGGTCACACAGCCCCAGCCCTGTCCCTCCTGCAGCCGGGAACGGGGGCTCGGCTGGGCGAGCCCCTTCCCTGGCTCCGGCGGGCACCGGCACATCACCATCCCCTCGCCGCCGTGCCAACAGGAGTTATTTCCTGGTGGCTGGTAACCCCCACGGGCAGCCTCAGCTCTAGGCACGACCGCGGCAAGCTCTGCTTCGACAGGGCGCTGTGACGTGCCCCAGGGCCCATCCCAACGGCAGCTGCCCCAGGGACACATCGGGGCGCGGAAGAAGCCAACCCACCGCCGCAGAGCTGCAGCACGCCCAGCCTGACAGCCCACCGGCTGCTGTGGCACAAGGGGGGCGACGCCAAAGTCACAGGGCAAAGGGCTCGGTGTGACTACGGCTTCCAGAAGGATCTCCATGTGCTTTGCCAAGGGAGAACCCTGGGGCAACCCAGCCTAYGGCACAGGAGCAAAACCGATGTGTCGAGAGGCGGCGGTACCCGGCGGCAAAGGGCCGAGCGGGGAAGCTCGCTGAAATGCAGCTGAAGTTAGCTGGAGTGGGTGCCTCGAGCATCACCCTTCTTGATGCTCACCCCGTCACCGGCTCAGGGACAATGGTGCCAAACGGCCCCGATGTGCTGTGACGTCCCGCTCTGCCCGGCTAACGGGGCTTAGGGTGTTGAGCCTGCCCGAGCAGGGTGGAACCTCCGAGGTGGCACACACGGCAGCGCTGGGAGGGGAGGGAAGGGGGTCCAGCCCAGCCAAGAGCACGGCTGCCCTCAGCTCACATGTGCTCTTTCCGTGCCTTCGTTTCCATGCTGAAATGCAAACTAGGAAGAGGCTTTTCCCACCTGAAAAAACCTGAACCGACCCCCCAGGAAATATGTGGGTGGGACACACCGGCAATGGGAAAAAAAAATGTTGTTTAAAAATGAGAGTAATAAAACCTAAGAAATGTATTAAGCCTGATGGTTCCTTAGGAAAAAATAGTTTTTCAATGAGCTGCTGGTTTTTAACCCCAAAGCTTCATTTTACCAGCAAAACCCTGACCGGCTTGGCTCGCACCACTAGGCAGAGACCGGTGCGCACTCATTGCAGCAATGACCCCACACACACACAGTCCACTGAGCTCCGAAATCGGCTTCCCACCATGGCGGAGGTGAATCCCATCACCTCCCCTCCCATCCCATTCCCTCCCCTTCTTCCCTAAATCAAGCGCTGGCTCTTAAGTGCATTAAGCGCATCCAGGCCCCCGCCGCCCCCGGCCACCTGCGCTCCCCGGCCCCTTGGGGCAGGGGCCRCTGTCCCCCCGCCCGCTCCCCAGCCGGCTGGCAGTGCCGGAGCACAACTCTCAGCTCGGGGATGCAGAAAGGCAGGTCCCTAAGGCAGATTTATGGGAGAAGTTTAGCCGGACAGGTGGACAGACGGACAGACAGACAGCACCCCGTGGCCTCCGTGTCCCACTGCTTTGCATTTCCAACCTATTTCCCTAATTATTCCACCGCTGCCGGGAGTCATCTCAGTCTCCCTTCTCTGGCACGCTCTGATTTATCTCTCAGCCGGGCTAACAGCTCCCCCCACCCCCTTCTCCTCGGGGAATTCAATTTTCATTCATTTTTCTGCTTTGCCAGATTGATCCAGCCCCCTCTGCCCCGCTCCGGATCACTCATGGCAGCGGGCAACAGGAGTCACGCAGCGCCGAGCCTTCGCCTCGGGGGAGCATCGTGCTGCCGGGGGAGCTGCCACCACCCGTGTCCACTAAAAAAAACCCACCGGCATCTTCCTCCCTGCTCGCTCTAGGGTCCCCACAGCTTCCCAGTAGAACCTTCATCCCTTCCCCACCGTTGTAATATTGCTTTGTCCCCCTCCATCCTTCCTGCTGTCCATCTGTTCCTTGTGTTGGTGGGTTTTTGGTCTCTTCTGGGGTTTTTTTTGGTTTCTTTTGGGTTTGGTTTCCCCAGCACACCCTGGCACCCTGGAGTGCAGGGAGGAGAGGGTGGTCGAGGTGGGCACGAGCTAGTGGCCCAGCAGACCCCCTTTGTGCCACTCAAGATGCTGCCGGGTCCTGGTGGTACCCGAGGACGGGGGGTTATATGTGATGGGTGTGAAATCCCACCCCCGCCCCAGGCTTTCTTCTCCTCCTAAATCTAGAACAGGGCTAAGGATCAGCGGTCACCAGCCTGCAAAAGGGTGAACGTCACAATTTTCAGAGGGTTGTATTTCCAGGGAAGTTTTGGGGGGGCTCTGGCCCCGCGCAGATGCCCTGCTCCCTCCTCCACATCACCTCAACCCCCTCTGGCCCTGCAGCCGGATGAAGACACCAGCAGCGCGACGCGATGATGCAAAACCTGCAGACGAGTGGGGATGGTGCTCCCGCACCTTCCCTGCCGGTATTAATTAATAATAAAAAAGCAGGTAAAGCCTAGAGCTTTTGCCGAGACCCAGACCCAGCCCCCCCTTGTGTGCCCCCAGCCCCAGGCACACGGGAACTGGGGACACCGAGGGCAGTGTGTCACCGGTGGGGACGTCGCTGCATCGTTCCCAGGTGCAACGGGGGCATTTCAAGGTGGAACTGGGGGTGCAAGGAAAACCCACACCTGGCCCATGCCTGGGGGGTGTGAGTGAGTGCAGCCATGTCCCCCGTCCACAAAGCCTGAGTGGGCTTGGAGGTGCTGGGGAGCTCAGCTGACAGCAGGGCTTCACACCACCCATGYRGCGAGTTTGCCAGGTCTCAGCCCAGCTCCCCAAGTCCTCCCGTGTGACAAAATCAGCTCCCCCAGCCCAAAGCGGGGACGTCCTTATGGGACCAAATCTGCCATAGCCACCCTTCGGCATGGGGCCACATCCCCTCCGGGCAGCGCCAGCTGAGGCACCCCGAGCCCCCATGTCCACAGCCCGCCAGCAGCCCCACCACTCCCCACTTCTTAATTACCCCAATAATTACCCGTGACACCATCCCACATAGACCCCTATTGCCAGGGGTGGCCTGGAGCGAGGACAAGCACGGCGAGACCCGGGTACTCACCAGCGGCCGGAGAAAGCSTCTCCCCTCGCAGGCACTGCCGAACGGGGTGCTGCTAATTGTAATTGAAAATTAATCGACRTTAAGTGAACCCCCAGTGATTTTATGGCCCAAAGGCAGACGGAGGGGGGATGCTGGTGGAGAAAGGCTCTCACCCACGCCGAGGAGGGAAAGGGAAGAGGGGCGAGACRGGAGGGAGCAAGTGCCGAAGGGGTGGGAAGGCGGCTGGGTGTGCGGGGGGTGCGGGGGGCCGGCCACCGGCCTCGCGGAAAATTAAATTGCACTTGAGGGTAAATTGTATTAGGGAATAGCGGMTGGCTCGCGCCAGCCTGCGGCCATTTGGGTAATTAGCCCCGGGGATGCCCTGGCTCACGGCAGTGCTGGGAAGGGGTAACCCCCATCGGGGAGGGCACCTCGGGGGGCTGGGTGGTGGGCCCCCCCCAGAACAGCCCATCCCACCCATGAGCGTGGCCATGGTTTGCTGTGGGCTTGCCAGGGTTTGGGTGGGCACCTGCCCCAAAGTCACCATCCTCGGGGGGGACAGTGGGGAGGACACTGTCCCGGGCAGCACTGAGCCCTGCAGCACTGCTGCCTGCACCGGTCCCTTGGTGCCCCGCACCGGGGGTCCCCAGGTGCTGGGGGGGGGGACACACCCCGGTGCCACAGCCCGGGAGAGCTGGGGCGGGGGGGATTGGGACCGCACCAAACAGGATTACGGAAAGTCTATTTACTGGACTCTTCTTTTTCCTGCGTGCACGGCAGCTTTAGCTCCCCGGCCCTGTAAATCTCCCCGGCGGGCCTGTCGGGGATGCTAATCCGGGCAGCCCTGCCCACGGCTGCCTGCTAACCCCCTCCGGCAGCCCCCTCCTCCCCTGCCCCCGCACCCACCTCCCCAGCCCTAATCCCCTGCACCCTCCTGCTGCATCCCCCGCAATGCACCCACTTACTGCATCCCCCTAATACATCCCCCAGCCTGTCCCCGGCTTCGGCAGCCCTGCCAAGWTGTTTTGGGGCTGGGGGTAACTGCGGGCAGCCCCTCACCACAAGCCCTCGGTCCCACGCAGGGGAGCAGCTGGTGGGGAAGGGGTGCAGGGGGGAGTTATTGATGTTGGGGATAAACCCCCCAGGGAAATCAARGAGAAGGAGGCAGCAGGGCTGCAGCGATGAGACCTTCCCCATCCATCACCCGGTGGTGGGCAGGACCGGCACCCAGCTGGGGGGACGCAGCCCCCCTCCATGCCGGGATGAGGCCACCCAGGACCTGGCTAAGGGACATGGCCAAGACCAGGTGGGCCAGTCCCACGTCCCGTGGAGGTGTGACCATGCACAGACACCAAAGAAGAAGGAAAGACAGAGCAAGAGAATTTATTTCAAGGGCAGGTGAGGGAGGAAGGGTTGGAGGAGCCAGAGCTCCTGGCGCCTGGGCAGCGGCAGAGCCGGCCGCCCTCCTTCCCCGTCCCGCCAGCCCTCACCTCCCACCTGGGCAAAGTGAAGATATCAAGAAAAAGGCTCCAAATCGGATTGACACCCCCCTCCCCCTTAATAAAGTTTATTATCGGCCGGGCTCTAATCCTTTTAAATCCCTCGCATGGGGGGGAAGGGCTGGGATTAGGGGAGGGCAGCGTAATCCCAATGAATTTGTTACAGGGGGATTTAAGGCAGCGCCGGGAGAGCAGATGGCCCCGGCCCCAGCTCTGGAAAACAACCATTTTCCTTAATGATTCCTAACAAGGATAAAAGGGCAGAGAGAATCGGGGACAGGCGCAGGGGGCCCGCACCGGCCGGAGGTCCCGGTCCTCGGGGGGATGCTCCTGCTCTGGACCACGGGCACAGCCAGCACCRAACTGCAGCTCCGTGGCTCGTGCCAACTTTTTCCCAGCAGCTTCCTGGCCCCTCCAGGCTCCCTCCCCATCACCCCGCTTGAGGACAAACCACGAGCCACCCCAACCATGGGGACATGCCGGCTGTATGGGGGGCAGCTGGCCACGGGTGCATCCAGAAGCAAGAAGCAGGAGAAAATGTACGATAATAACAATTAAAAATATTTTAAGAATTTAAACCAAGCCAGTGCTCTTCCCAGGGTGATGGGGGAGGCTGGAGTGGGGACAGCCGGCGGCGGGGGGACAGCAGGGAGGGGAGGTGCTGCCCCGGTGTGCCCGCACGGCACGGACCAGCCGACACAGCGGGGCCGGCGTCGGCAAAAATAATTTATTCCACTAAGACAAGCAGAGAGCGAGCAACAGCGCCGGGAGGGGGCAAGGAAAGGTGGGGGGACCCCGGTCCATGTCTCAAGGGTGGGGTGGGGGGCGACACAAAATGCAGCTGAACCCACAACTGCCACCCCCGCCCAGCAGTGCCCACTTTTTGGGGGGGCTAAACCCCCACCTTCCTGGCCCCACTAGTGGTTTGACCCCAAAGGGCTGCTTCCCCAGCATGAGGCTGGGCTTCCCAGTTTGAAACCAGCCCAGCACTGGGGAGCTCCAGAGGGCAGCTGGGTGCTGAGACACAAACCGCTGTCGGCGTCCCAGCTCCTGCGTACCCAAAAACGTGGCACGGTGACCTGAGAGGGGGATGCTCCGACACCTCCTTCCCCCCAGGAAGAGCCCTCTGCCCCCCACCCCGGGCAAGGCGGCTGCTCCGAGWGGGGCAGCTCCCAGGGGGGATGCACCAAACCCCTTCCCGCCGGGGGACAAAATGCTGTCCCAGGGGTGCCTCAGCTCTGCAGCCCACCCACCCACCCTGGGGGCAGCCCCTGGCCCCCCGCAACCCCTCTCAGGCCACGGGAAAGCCGGAGCGGCTTTTCCGGGCGCGGGTGCGGAGGCGGAAGAAGGTGTACATGCCCAGGAGGCACATGGAGGAGATGAAGTAGAGGGCGACGCAGAGGCTGATGTCCAGGCGGGAGAAGCCCAAGCCGAACACCCGCAGCCAGGGGGTCTTCCGCACACCCTCCCCGGCCTCCTCCTCCCGGACCAGGACACCGGGAGCCCGCCGGTGCTCCCGGCCCACCCCGGCATCCCGGGGCAGGGCGACGGTGTCCCGCTTGCTGAGCCGCCGGCGCCGGCTGGCTGCCGCTCGCAACGCTTGGCTCTTGAAGTGCTGCTCGCTGAAGGAGTCCAGGTCCACGATGTCCTCGCCCACCTCCCGCAGCTTGGGGTTCAGCCGCACGATGCTGGGGCGCCGCGGCTCGGGGGAGCTCGGTCGCCCCGGAGCCCTCGTCTCACCCTCCGTCTCCTTTTCCTCCTCTTCCTCCTCCTTATCCCTCTCCTCTYGCGGGCCCTCGGTGCCCAGCCTGGCGCCCATCCCTTCCTCGGCCATGGGGATGGGGTCGGCCTCGGCATAGTCCAAGTATATGTTGTTTGGGGAGAAGTGTGCCTTGAGGAAGGTGAGCACGGCCGGCTCGTCCCAGGCGTGCACCCCCCGCTCCTCCTTGTGGCACTGGGGACACATGTCCGGCGGAGGCCACTGCAGCTTGGGGAACTTGGGGTCCTCCGTGTCACTTCCTGCAGGGACCGGAGCCAGCGAGGGGGTTAGAGGGGACATGCGATGCAGCCCTCCCCCTGCGCCGATATAAACACCCCGGAGCATCCAGCAGCTGGGGATGGTGATGGGGACAGTTGGAGGAGCCATCTCGGGAGGAGGGGTCCTCCGAGGGCATGTGGCAGCTTTGGGAAGCTCCCTGCRGGGAGCATGTAAGACCCAACTGCATCTCCGGGGCGGTCCGACGCTGCGTGACCAGCTGCTGTCCCCTGTGACGGGGGACGATGACAACGGGATGTCCCCACCGCTGCACCCTAATGCAGCCATTTGCTGGCTCCATCCAGGAGGAGGGATGCTCCTCCACCTCACCTCCCCTTTTCCCTTGGGAAGCCATCCTGGCTCCCCTCCCCGCGGCCCCCCTTACCCGCCAGGCGAGCGTTGACCTCGTTGTGGTGGGACCAGAGCCAGAGGACAGCCTCCTCCCGGCCCGCCACCTGGTCCATGGACTCGGCCGCCATGGCCTCGAAGTGCTGGGCACACTCCTGGCAGCCGAARAAGTGCCGGACGTAGCAGCGCATGGTGCTCAGCACCTCCAGCGGCAGCTCTGGGGGAAGGCAGAGGATGGGGGGGGGGATGGGAGGGTGAGTCCGGACCCTGCAGTGCCACCACCATGGTCCCACAGTTGAGGTGGCAGCCCCGCACCCCGACTCTTGCCCTCCCCACAGACCTGCCTCGGGGGCCTTTGCCCGCACCCAGCATCCCTGCCCATGTCACAGCCCACCCGGACACCCCTTCCCCGAGCCCCGAACCCCCCCACGGATGCCGATACCTTTGTCAGGGCCGCTCTGGGCAGCCTGGACAGTCAGCACGTGGAAGACGGTCCAGAGCCCGCAGGGATAGCCACGGAAGTGGCGTTCGCTGCCCTGGCAGCCCACCCAGGTCACGTTGGTGGGGAGCACAGCGGGGGGGGAGGCCTGGAGGACAGACGGACACGGCGTGATGGAGCTGGCAGATAATGGGGGGTGGGGGGAAGGGGTGAGGAGAGGAGAGCGGGGCCCGGGGTCCCTGCGGGTGCCTTACATCTCTGTTATTCTTCATGGCCTCCTTCAAGGTGCTGCGGGGCAGCTCGGGCTCCGTCCAGTTCCTCAGCCAGCCGTCCAGGGACTGCAGGTAGGTCTGCACGCAGGGGCGCCCGGGGAAGTACTGCAGAGGGGAGACAGGGGTGAGGAAACCCAGACCCCCCTCCCGGGAGCAGCGGGGCAGCCCGCCGGCACCCCTGGCTCACCGGGACGGGCACCGGGCAGCACCAGCATCCTCTATGGCAGCATGTGCCGGAGGGCAGCGCGGTCCCAGCAAGGTTTCGGTGCCCGACCCCGAGGGGCTGGGGGCCGCAGCACATCCCCACCATGGTGGCGAGGCCCCCGCGTGTGTGTTCAGGCTCCGAACCCCGGCCCCATCTGAGGGAGGCAAAAAGCCACTCTGACCATAAGTCAGCGCAAAGCCGATTAGCAGCAGCACTTTAAAACCACAGGCGYGCCGGGAAGAGGGGGCAGCCCGCCAGCGCCGGCCACCGATGGACGGAGAGACAGAGGGACCGACCCACGGGGAGGAGGAGACCAGCAGCACACAGGAAAAGCRATGGGGAAGCAAAAGGAAGGAGTGTTTTGCTAAGTCTGAGCTGTTCTCCCTGGGCCTGCGGGGAATCGCACAGAAAGCCCCGAATTTGCAGGGGAATTCMTCTGCGACCTGATGTTTCTGCTGCAAAATGCAGTTTCCTCCCAGCTCCTTCGGCAGGAGGCTTTGCCGCGCGATTCCCTGCTTTCCAGGCACCGTTTCTTTCCACGTTAGGATTTTTTCCCCCCTCCTTGCCTTAAATCCCTTTGGGAAYGCAACAGTTAAGGCTGGGACCCGCTGGCTGAGCTCCCCCAGCCTGAGCCCTGCCGGGCTGGCAGCAATCCTGGGGACGCTGCTCCGTCCCGTGGATGAGCGCGGCAATGGCAGCGCCGGCTCGGCATCCTTGGGGAAGCACCAGCACCCACCACCCACCGCCCCGGTGCCTCCTGCCCGCAGCGGGGACGCAGCTTCACCTCCTTGACGGGTCCAGTGCTACAGCTTGTCCTTGACCAGCAAGCAGAAGGTTTGCAGGAAGAATTAAAAACTGACCAAATAAAACCACTGCTGCTCCCCACCACCCCGGCAAGCTCGTACCCTTGGCCAGYGAGCTGGTGCGATGGGGGATTTATTTCCCTAACCCTGTGGTTCTCATTAAAGCGAGAAATAGCAAGGGCGATAGCTGGGGACAAGCAGAGGAAGAGCCACATGAAGCTCTGAGCTGAGGACTTAAGATTCATCGCACCAGCTGCTGGYGTTTGGAGCTCTTTGCTGGGGGAGAGCAGGCAGGGGTGGGAGCAGGGGCTGTCTTGCACACCAGCGATGGCTACGCAAGGTCCAAACTGAGCGTGAGACCCTGCCTGACAAAGGAGGGAGCAAAGAAGGCAGGCATGGCCGGGTGAAGGTCTGCCAAGGAGCCCGGGCAGGGACAGGGCTGGGGACAGGGCTCCTGCCACCCCAGTGCTGGAAACCTCAGCCAAACGCAGCGCCCCATCGCACGAGGAAACTAAACTGCCCTGCTTCTGCTGGCTCACAGCTCCTACACGCTTCCATTTCACCAAGCCCAACAGAGAAGAAAAAAGGAGACCTTAAATTAGGCTCTTCCAGAGCATGACTCAGAGCGGGAGCCCCTTTCCTGGACTACCAAAGGAGCCCACAGAGATCAGCTCCCCGAGGCGAGCATCCAAGTCAGGCRATCAGAGTTACAAACCCCTCTGATCATCTCTGCCACCCCAGCGGGTGACAGCACCTCTTCTGAAAAGACCTACTGCCTTGACACGACACCTCCTGCAAGCACTGAGCCTGCTTWGCCCACCGATACCTGAACCCCAGGTCTCGTCTGAAACTCTCCGGCGCCTGCTTTCGGCCGCTGGCTCCCGTTAGGACTCTGGGCTGGGTTTGGAGTTCCGTGGGGACGGGGACAGCCCTGCGCTCTGCCGAGCACTGGGACGCAGGACTCACATCAGAGACCGCCACGCTCCGCTACCTGTGAGCGCTGGGACACGGTCTGCACCCTGCATTTGCATTTCACCTTATAAATAGCTACGGGGAGGTGCGGACGGTTCCTCTATCGACACCGAAAGCTCCTCACCTTCACCAGCATGGCCACGTAGCACTTGAAGGCGGCCAGCTGGGCTCCCGACAGCGCGGCGGGGCGGGCAGCCTCCACCCGAAGCGAGTAGTGCAGCGTGGACTCCAGGTCGGCCATGTACACCTTGGAGCTGGGGAGGGCAGTGCAACGCGATAGTCCRTCAGCCCGTTAATCTGCACCCCGAGGGACCCAGCCACGATTCGGGGTTTTTCCCAGGAGAAACGCATGGTCCCAGCCCGTCGCCCACCCGTGGCTATGACACCTCCTCCCCGCACCAGCCCTGGCCTCCCACAGCCCCAAAATGATGAAGAGGGGGGTCTGACCGGTCGGCAGGCCTCGGCTGGGACACGCTGGTCTCGTTGGAAGCGTCGACGGTTGTGTTCAGCTTGTAGGAGCCGCGGGTGACGCCTGAGAGCGTGCGCAGGTAGTAGGTGTAGAAGGAGCGTGCCTCCACGTGCCTGCAAGGAAGGAGAAGCCGTGAGCAAGACCYTCTTTCCTCCCAAACAGCCCCTGGCCCCAAGGAGGAAGCAAAGGAAATCAAAGGCTCAGCCAGACCGGCAACTCGGACCTGGGGAATGAGTGCCAGGTGATCCGTACTCTCCACCCGCCCCGGCAGTGGGTATCCTGGCACGCAACCCGGAGCAGAGCTGAGCCCCAGGCAGCCACGCCGTGCCACCTCCAGGCAGATGTGGCAGAGGGATGGCTCGGTCACAAGCCATTTTCCCTTCYGCCAGCTCCAGGCAGGGCTGGCAGCCCCGTTCAGTGCCCACCAGCAGCCCCCTGCCCCCCGCCAGCCCACCCAAYCCAGCTCCTTCCTAATGAGCTTTCCCACAATTAGAAAGGAGAGCTGATAGGGGACAAGCCTGGCACCCCACCGGGGTCCCCAGGCCCACCCCCCCCTGTCCCGCACTCACACGGGCAGGCGGGAGAAGGAGCCGTTGCGGAGGAGCAGGTAGCCGGAGGGGAAGGTGGTGACGCCGAACTTCTCCACGAGCTCCTCCTCGCTGCTCAGCACCCTCCTCACCGCCACGTTCTCGTACTGCAGCATGTCCAGTGCCACCTGCAAGCCCAGCAGCCCTGGGGTCAGGCAGGGGGGTGACAGGACCCCCAGCCCCACCGGGGATGCAGCAGGGCTATTTAGCACCCTGTAAAGCACTTTATGCGTGCAAGCCGCCAGCRAGGCTGCAGGGAGAGGACTTCCCTGCCAAAGGCTCCCAGGAATTATCTGACACCGGGGACATGGGCTTCAAGAGAAATGGGGGATAAATGCAGCTGTACCCACCTCTCTGCCCACAAAGGAGTCGTTCTTCTCGAAGATCAGTGCCAGRTACTGATCCTTGTTCCTCTGGAAGAAGCTGCGAACCTCCTCCGCGCTGCAAGAGAGAAGAGGATGGCAGCGGGTGCCTTAGCATCAGCGGGATGCTCTGCCCTCCCGCCCGAAAGGAGCGCGGCCCTCGTCCCCGGGGATTYGGCAGGGGATGCCGGTGCGTGTTCAGCTCCGCCAAGCAGGCAATTCCTCCCTGCTGAAGTTTCCAGCCCAATTTTCTGCTCYGGTTCACAGGCTTTGAGAAAATCTGCTGGGGTCAGCCAAGGAAGCAGAAAACAAAGCACGGGCAGGGCAGGGCAGGGGGGAGCTGCATGCTCGCCCAGGGGAAAAAACAGCAATGAACTTGAAACAAGGCTGTTGTTTTTTTGGCTAGGACACAGAGGCACCGGAGAGCTGAAGCACGTGCCCGGGTCAACCATCGCTTTGGGAAAGCCAAATGCTCCCCCCTGGGACAGCGGAGCAACCGCCTGCGTCTGGCAAAGACAACTCAGATCCCAACACATTTGTACCGAATCAAGAAAACCCTTTCTCGGGGCAGGAAAAAGCTGCTAACAGCAGCGGCCTCACTCGTCATGGCACGGCACTGCCATGTCCCTGGCCTGGGTGCCGCTTGCTCTAATTAAGGCTGATGAGCAGGTTCGTCAGGAGACGCAACAGGATGGCCCGTCTCATCCGGGCCACGTAAATGGATCCAGCCTGGCCAGGTCACCTGCGTTTCCCTGGGACGTGGGTGATGCAGTGGCTGCTCTGTGCCCATTTTTGGCTCAGGATTTCCCCAGAAACCTGCTCTCCATGGGATGGAGGCCACCAGAGCCACCCCCCCATCACGCCGCCCCTACCTCGCCGGCTCCAGAGGAGGACAGGCGGGTGGCCAGGCGTCCTGGCTCTGCTCGAGGTTGGTGATGATGGTATGGCGCAGGTCCTCGACGGTGGCRCTGGGATCTGGAGGGGCACAGGGTGCCAAGGGGTCAGTCCTGGGGAAGCCCCCCTGGGCTCCCTGAGGTCCCAATGCATGCGGGCCATTCACACCCAGGGTAAAAAAAAAGCCCGTGGCTCTGAATACTCACTGGTAATCCTTATCCCATCCTCTGCTTTCTTGCTAAAAGCTCTGAAGAACTGAAAGGGGAAAAAAAAAAAACCACAAGGGGAAAATGGAGTGAGAGTGTTTGAAGTGGGACAGGGAGGCAGTGCTGCCCAGCAGGCAGAGGCTCCCCCCRGGACCAGCTCTGCCTCAGTTTCCCCACGACGTTACAGCAAGCCCACCGACACCAGCCAYCGCAGAGGGAGCTCCTGGCCACGTCCCCGTCTTGTGGGGCATCCCCGGAGGGGAGGGATGCAGGCATGGGCTGGGAACCATGTCCAGCTAAGGGCTGAGTGTCTCCAGGGATCCCAGGGAGGCAGCCAGGACCTTCCCGGTCCTGGAAACTGCTGTCTCCCTGCTCCAGAGYTCTCACAAAGCGGGAGAAGGGGGTTTTTCCCCACCCCACTCCTGGCCTCCCACAGTGGCTCCAGTGCCCACGGTGCAGCAAGAGCAGCGTCAGACAGGTGTTTGCTTTACAGGCTGGGCTGGGAGCGCGGGCTGTTTGCAAAAGGTGTTTGGCGGGGACAGGGGATGCGAAGCAAGTGACTTCTTGGCACTGCCACATCAGCACGCCTCCCTACCCCGGGACATGTTTCGGTCAATGTCCCACGGGCAGTGGGTGCTGAGWCAGTGGGTGCTCGGTGAGACCCCAGGGCAGGGCTGGGGCACAAGCCAACCTGCCTAGCAAACCCCCAAATCTGACCCCACCTTGGGCTGAGCCTGTAAGCTGGGACTGAGGGCATGGCTGTTGAAACCCTTATCCCCCACCCTGTTCCGTCTCAAGGCGATCCTGGCTTTTGCTGCCTGCACCTGGAGTGCTTCGGCTTTATTGCTTGTGTTGGAGCGAGGCTCTGTTTGCAGTAGGAAACGCTGCGAAAGGGTGTATTGACACAGCTAAGGGGCCGGGCACGGGCCCAGGAGGAGGGACGGCACCTCACCAGCCTCCACAGGAGGCTCCCAGTTGAGCCCCACGCAGCCTCCCGCAGCATCCCCGTGCCCTCCTCCAA
The DNA here is from genome assembly GCA_030449065.1 of Oceanodroma leucorhoa. NCBI lineage: Eukaryota > Metazoa > Chordata > Aves > Procellariiformes > Oceanodroma > Oceanodroma leucorhoa. The sequence continues at coordinate 735,396 of JASVER010000113.1, forward strand.
AACCTGTGCCTGCAGCCGCTCTCTGCCCTCCAGCAGCCTTTCCCAGGCRTTTCCAATTCAGGTTTCATCCTAGGAGAGATCCGGCCTTTAYGTTTCACCACAAAGCAGCATTTTGGTTTTCCCCCTCCTTGTTGCTACATCACCCTGCAGTTGTGCTGGCTGCAGCCCGGCCGCAGCTATGTTTTGGGGAAGGGTGAAACAGCTCCAGCCTGCAAAGCCCCAAAGGGAATATTTTGCTGCAATAGCACYGTCAATCTGATTGAGCAAGAGAGGGACAGACCAAAAGGCAAAGCACAGTAAAACCAGGCAAGTGCCCGGCACACAYATCCTTTACCTTCAACGTGGGGAAGCCGGTTATCCCAAAATCGGCGCACACTTGCTGGTTGGCCTCGTCGGCACAGTCGATGGCTGCCAGCATCACCGCAGGCCTCCACTCTGCGGGGACAGAGGATGCGGTCAGCACAGCTCAGCCCCTCTGCGGCCCCGAAAACCGCCCTGCTCCCCACAACAGCTCTGGAGACGGCAGGGATCTCCCGCTGCACCGGCGGCACAGCTCCTCTCAGCCCCAAAATCATGGCTTGCCCCTCGCAGGAGACCAACCGATGGCTTCCAAGCCCCAAACACCCAAAGCTGTGGTCCRCGCTGGTGTTTGGTGCCCTATTTTTCGGGCGGCAGGAGCGTGAGGAAAGCCGCGCGAGGCGGGACCGGGCTTTGCACGCCCTGCCCTCGCCGGCGTCGGAGTGCAGGCAGCTCTGCCCGCGGCTGCCTGCCCGTCTGGTTCTGCCTGCCCAGCCTCTGCCCCGGCGGGAAGAGGCCGCCGGGAGAAGGGGAGGAATGGYTAACCGCGGCTGGGGGAGAGCGAGGAACATGGGCTCCAGCTTGTCTCGCCCCAGACCAAGGGCACGGTCGATAACCGAGAGGGAACAACCCAAAACCAGTAGCTGGGGCAGTGCGGCAGAGCCCGCCCAGGTGCCGAGCATCCGCTCCTCCTCTGCGACTCTCCACCACCACCTCTCCGGGGAGGACCAGCGGGTCCCTGGGGTAAAACCGAGACAAAGGGGACACGGAGGCATTTCAAGCAGTGGGCTCTGAAAGCCAGGAGCAAAATGGAGATAAAAGCTCTGAAATGGCTTCTTTTTAGTGTAAAGGACACAAGCTGCAGAACGCCCAGTTTCTCCTTCGATGGGGGAGGGACGCAGCACGGGCACACAAGATAGAGCCCGTGCTGCCCTAGACGGGAGCCCGCCGGGACCATCCTGCGTCACAGGTGATGGGGCAGACGAGCCGCTTCCCACTGCCCCCGGCACCAGTGGCACAGGAGCCGGTGCCAAGCCCCGCTGCAGGGAGCCAGGCACACTCCCGGGACTCATCGACACGTGGTGCCCACGGGTCACGCCAGCATTGGCATCCTCCCCGTCCAGCCCTCTCCTGCGAAAATCCACCCATGGGAACGGCAGCGAGGATGCCGAGCGGCACGGGGGTGGCTTCCCTGCCCTGCCTCCGTGGGCACCCCATCTGCGGTCCAGCCTCGGGAGCGGGGAGCCCTGGGGGGACCCTATTTTGGAGAGGGGCCAGGACAGCCGGCGTTCCCCCGCAGGGCCCGGGCGCGCATCCCATTCCTCACATCCTGCCCCGTTGGGGAGCGCTGACGGCATCCCCTGGGAGGGACGGCATCCCCTCGGAGGGATGGGACGCCTGCCCCGGCCAGCGCCCTGACTCACCCGGCAGCGACCGCGCTATATCAATTAGTGCAATAACAGGGAGAAGCCGTGCGCAGCCTGGGATGCCGGGGGAAGCAGGATGAGCCCCGGAGGGACGAGGGGCCTGGCAGCGGGGCACGTGGGTCCCCAAGCGGGGCTGGGCACCAGCCAGGCCAGGCGCCAGGGTCAAAGCTGGGAACAAACCAGCTGGGACCAGCATCCAGCCCCAGCRCCCTGCCAGCCCCTCCCTGCAGGCTCCGGGGAGGAGCAGTGCTGAGGAAGGGTCTGGGGGGCCGTGGGACCCCCCCATACCTGGGGCAAGCTCAGCCTGAGTTTTTCCCAGCCGARGGGGCTCCAGGGATGCTGCTAAGCCGGGCCTTGCCATCGCAGGGTGGGGGGCCTGGGCCTTCCCACCAGGCCGATGCTCCAGGGAGGATGGGGCAGGGATGCAGGGGGATTTAGGGGTGCTGATAGAGGGTTAGGCAGAGGGGACTGAGGGGTGCTGACAGGGAAGGTGCAGAGGGGGTGCAGGGGTGCTGACGGGGCTGAGGATGCAGGGCCAAGGATGCAGAGAGGATTTAAGAGTGCTGACGGAGAGCAGGAGGATGATGATGATGGAACAAGGACGCAGGAGGAATTTAGGAGCGCTAATGGGGGGGGGCAGGGGCACAGGGAGGATTTAGGGGTGCTGACAGAAAAACGGGCAGGGATGCAGGGGGGATTTAAGGGTGCTGATGACGACACAGAGGCAGAGACACAAGGGATTACGCGGGGTGCTGAYGGGAGAAGACAGAGATAGGGATGCAGGGGGGGCGGAAACAAGAGCAAGGACACAGGGAGGGTTTGGGGGTGCCGGGGAAGGGGGGGAAGCAGGGCAGCGGGGCAGGGCCGGGGACTCACCGCGGAGGTCGTGGGCCAGGGCCCGCCATGTGGGCGCGAAGTGGACGCAGTGCCCGCACCAGGAGGCAAARAACTCGACGGCCCAAGCGCTGGGGGAGCCCAGCAGCCGCTCCTCCGCCCCGGTCCCCAGCAGCTCCAAAGGGTCAGTGGCCGAGTACAGATCGCGGGGGCTGGCCGCCGGCAACGCCAGCACCAGGACCACCGCCGGCCACCAGCACCCCCCGCCGCCCCCGCCGCCCTGCGCCCGCCACCGCCGCCGCCACATCGCCCGCCAGGCCGCCCGCCGCCGCCCGCCGCCTTTAGGGCCGCCCGCTCCGCCCCGCCCCGCCCACTGGGGGCGGGGAGGGGGGCGGGGCCAAGACGGCCCGCATTGCAGCGCCCCCCGTCGGGCGCGCAGAGGCGCACCCCTGCACTCCCCCCTCCGACACCCCAACACCACGGGGGTGCCCCAAACACCCCCCCCCAGCCCCGCCCCCGCATCGGGCAGCGCGCTGGGCGAGGCGGGGGGGAGCCCGCAGCGCTGCCCGCACGCGAGGGGAAGGAGAGCATAAAACGATAAAATTCTGAAAAAGCGAGGAAAGGTGAAGGCGGCTGATTCAGGCCCAAAACCTGTGGTGCCGCCATTATGGTCATCCCTGAGGGGAGCCGCCGGCCCGAGGGCAGCACCCCGGTCGGACGCCCTGACGTCCGCCAGCGTCACCGGGCAGCGCCTGCCGGGACACCCCGTGGGACAGGGACCCCGGCGACCCAGCTGCCCTCGCCCAGGACACCCCGTGGGACGGGGACCCCGGCGACCCAGCTGCCCTCACCCCAACACTGCCAAGGATGCACAACAGGGATACCCAACGAGGCCTCTAATCCAGCTCCTCCACCCAAAAAAAAGCAGCCCTCCAGCCCAGATGGCCCCGCGTCCGGCCACAGCTTCCACACCAGCCCGGTCGTGCCGTCGCTCACGCACACACCCACGTCACCGGCTGCCGGACGGAAGGTGCCCGTTGCCCAGTGCCCCGGGGCAGAGCCAGGCACCGCYGGGGTGGACACGGCCCTGGGAGCCAACAACCAGCCCTCCGCTCCCTCCCCACCCCCTGAGGCCGGGGGGGCCCCGGCACCGGGGTGCCCATCGCTGTTGAGGGCTGGTTGCTGGCTCTGTCCCCAGGAAGGCCATTAGCCGTGCTGGGCCCCACCTAGGTATTTTAGGCGGACTTGCCCTGCTAGAAAAACAAGCCTGCCAGAGCCAAGCGTTGTCGTGGCAGGGGAGTGCAAGGGCCTCCACATGGGGCACGGCTCTGGGGGAGCTACGGGGCTCCCCGAGACGGCCCGGCCGCAGGGGACGGAGCCCATGGGACACAACCCTCGTGGGATTGCTGCCACGCATCCTCCGCGGGTCCAGGCTGATGCAAACGGGGCAGAAGATGGTTTGCTCCAGCCCTGCCAGCTGTAATTAAATGCTTAAGGGATTATCACACTTTGCTGTCCTACTAGGAGGGGAGGTGCAGCCCGGCCCACGCATGGCTGCTCTGAAAGGTGGTCCCTGGCTATTGCCAGAGACCTTGCCACGACTCATCTTTATCCAGCTGGTGATTAAAAGACAAAAATCCCTGTGCTTAGGGATGTCATCACCGTTATTTTACCCTGGGCTAAAGTCCTTGGTTTAAGTGCTTCTCAGCTTGATTGGGTTATCAGAGTGAGGCAGAGGTGCTCAGCACCAGCGTAATTGCTGGCATCCTCCCCGTCAAGGGAGCCCAAATTCCTTGAATCCTTTTTTAGACGCAAAAGCAGCATCTAACCCCAAGGCAGATGGGCAAGAGCCCGCACCSCAGGGCTCCGGCTCGTTTTGAGGTGAGCCACGCCATTGCTCATCCCCCGAAGCCCCGGGGTGGGGATGCTCCTGCTTCCGGCTGCCCGGGGACCCTGCTGCCAGCCTGGCACGTCCCGTCCCCACCACTGCCCAGGGAACAGACTCCTTTAGCAGCAGGGTGTGGGGCTTTCCAGGCACTGACTTGCCCAAATAGCCTTTTTTCCTTTTAACCCTGCTGCAAAGCAAGAGATGAGGCTTTTCTTCCGCCTCAAACTGGGAAGAGCTGGATTTTCATTGCAGAACGCCCCAAGACAGGGCATGGAAAGCCAAAGATGAAGCAGAGATTTTGAAACAACCTGTTTTAATATGGATTTAATAACTAAGATGAATTAAAAAAAAATTTCAAGAAGCGGTAGAAGTCTGGGGCGGTTTTGGAAATGCCCTCCCAGCGCTGCCTGCCTTTTGTCCTCTCTTGCTTTGCACCCCCTCGCTGCTAGCAGAGCCGGCGGGCAGCAAAGCACAGGGGATGGGTGCTGGGTGACCCTGGATGCCCCGCTGCTGCTCCCCCAGCCAGCCCTAAAGCCCAGCTTTAGGCTCTCATGGCACATGTAGGAACCTACTTGGTTTTCAGCTGCGCTGCACAGCAAAGCCTTCAGCGCCCAGCTCAGCATCCTTGACTTTGGGAAGAGATGTGCTTCGCTCGCCTGTGGCAAGGCCATGGGCTAAGGACCACCGTAGGGGTTCCTGCGCTGCACAAGTCCCTGTGCAGGAGCTGAGCGGTGGCTTTAGTTCATTAAGCTCATCAGCTCTCAAATCTCCTTTCCCAGACTAACAGCCAGCAGGAATCTCCTTGAAGTCAACAAGGTGTGGGCAACACCAACAGGCTGAGTGCCTCAAAGGCCCCTAAGATCTCACCAAAATCATTTAAACCCTGCAGAACTTGTTTCCTGCACCCAAAATGGATCATTTTCACAGACACAAAGAGCTACTCTGATCGCTTCTGTGCTGGGTTAGAGAGCAGATGAGGAAAGAGCAGTTGGGTTTTTATGTATTCAGCCCTTGAAGTGCTGGAAGGGACTACTGAACATGCCTCAGAAATTGGSGAAAGGTTTCTACTGTCCACTTTTAAAAGCATGAATCTGGCTGCGAAACGCCAACAGCTCAAAATGGCCGGGTAAGCCAACCCCGGACCTTCTCGCTTCCCTTTAGTTGTGAAGGTTCGGGGACAGGGAGATCCTGAAATGGACTTTCTTCCTTGAAAATTAAAGAACACGTTCCTACCTAATTGTGTGATTCCAGGAACTGACTCCAAGAAAAGCACGCAACCAATGCAAGACTCATGATACAATCATGGCAATCCCGTCACCCGGCCCTGGCATTTTGGAGGCCGTTCGGAGAAGTTCGCATCCAACTCCCCTGTGAGCACCTCGGAAATATCAGTTGCAGAGGAGGCTCCATGGTTTTCCTGTCTCTCGCCAGCCTTCACAAGATGGGCTGATGAACTCCATGAAGCCCTCCTCGATGTGGAGCACAGCACCACTTAAAGCGKGGTCCTTCTCTAAATAATAAGCCCCAGTTCCTCAATTAGCATCTCCAAACAGCCTCAGAGAGCGAGTGAAAAGTGTGCCACCAGTCACGTCCCAGCCGGCTGAAGTCAGCTGGGACACCCCAGTCCAGGCGGCCCTTTTCCACTGGTGGCACCAGTCACACCTTTGCTGGGACAGTTTCAGACAAGACCTCTGGCAGTGCCCGTGCAATAAAGCTGCAGCTTCCACAGCCTTGCCGAGACAGGGAATAACGCACGGAGTGGATGTGAACCCCAGCTGCTTCCCRCACCCTGCATCGGCTCTGCCGGGCTCACGCCTATGAAGACCAGGAAAGCCCTTGTGGCCCCCACTGGTAGCTGGGAATTGCCGATTACGCGAGACAGGCTTGGTCGGATACAGTTGATTTCTACCTTTCAAGCCCAACCAGCCTATAATAACAATAGACGTAAAAGAAAATCCGGGGTGCATTCTCAGGATGTGATGAATGTGTTCACRTAGTTTGTGTCTGCAGAGAGACTACAGCAGTACCAGCCCCTTTCTGCTATTCACCCTCTGCTGATTCATCCCTGCTCGAAAGGACGGCAGCAACGCTGCCCTTGCTCTTTTCGGAGGGACCTGGGGGGACCCGGAGGAACCGGTGCCGTCTTTGGTATGTCTGGGTAGGAAACGTTTTACCCGTGAATTTAAGATCTACTTAAAGTCATAAATCATCATCATGACCCAGGATGCACCGAGCAGATGTTTTCCACTCCAGCTCATCTGCCCAGCTTCCAGGAGCAGATCGGAGGAGGCCACACCGCCCAGATTTGCCACATCATTATTTGGCAGCTGGTTTAATTGCAGCGCATGAAACTGAGAATACCACACRGATGACAACGGAGCAATCCTCTCTTGCTGTGGCAGTAGTCCTGCAACATAAGCAAGGTCTCACCTACCAAGGACTGGTGTGCCCCATCTCAGGTTCACCGAGCAGCACTGGCTCCATCACCTCYGCAGAGCAACACAGCAGGACACGGATGCTGGACCAGGCTCCTTGACGAGCTCCTCAAGCCAAGCAACACAAAGGGTAGGATCACCTGCAGCCTCCTTTATTTTGCTGGAATAAAAGAAAATAAAATCTCTGGGACAGCCCCTAGAACTGGCGTTAATTCCACCTCCAGCAAATGCACAGACAAAACCCTAGTTCGAGTCAGCCTAGATTTCACGGGGCGGTGACAGACAAGTCAGCCTGCAAGAGAAGCCACCTAAAACCAACACCGGCGAGGGAATGCAGCCCAAGGGACACAGCAGGTCTTGCACAGCTGGAGCAAAGGGCTGGAAAACTAGAGCCAAGAGAAACATTCAGAGCAGGAACCAACCAGACCTGCTCCAGGCCATCCTCACACAGCACGCAGCTTAGCAGGCAAAAGAAGGCATCTTCCCCCAAACATCTCCCCTCTATGCCCCACTCCTGCCCAACCCTCACCCTCCCGAATGGAGCTGCTGCCCACTCTCCTCCTTTTCCCTAAATTTCTGCTGGATCTTACGGAAGAAGAGGCAGGAAGGTGCAGGGCTGAGGCTACGGGTTTTGTTTGTTCCAGTTTCCAGACCTCGCAGGGTGCCTTTCCCTCCCCCACAGGACCCACATCCCAGAGAGCGCCCTGTGCTTTCAAACTCCATTACATCTCATCTGCATTCCTGCCCACCAACGGCCCGTGCTCCGGGCTGGGTGCCAGCGGCCGGGCAGCCCCCCTCCTCTCCTTCCTGCGCGCTGAAGAGAGCTGCCGGCGGTTCAGCAGCCCCCCACCGGCTCCTTTTCTTCTCAGGGCTGTGTTAATGAGAGCTTGGACATTGCAGAAGCCCTTGTGCTAGGCAGGGCACGGCAACGTCTGGAGCAGAGTCAACATTTCAAGTGCTCCAGCGCTCTGCTAGGCGTTTTAGGACGTGGGATGGCCGCAGCTGGCACCACCTCCCTAGGGAGGCACCTGGGAGCAGGTGGCACCCACGAAGGGAGGCACCAAAACAGCCCCACTCAATCCAGCGTGCCGTCGGGAAGGCGGCTGCCTGCCGTTGCCCAACCCGGGAGTTTCACCAGGTCCACGGGTGAAACGGTTGTCGAAGGCAACTGTGCTCGGAGGGTTCTGGGAAGAGTTGCACAAACACCACCGTAGAAAGTCAGTGCCAAAGTGAAGCAACGTAGACTTGCAAATGAGGAAGTTAGAGCCTTCATCAAGCTGGTCACTGGGCATCCTGGGCAAGGACAGCAGTAGCAATGCAGCAGTTTGCTGCGTCACTCGCCAGMGCGCCGTGGCAGCGTTCCCACCGCTCGAGCCATTTTAAAGGGAAGCCAGTTCTTTAGCCAGAGAAGCACAGATCAATTATTTTTTTCAATGTGAAATGCACTCTAAGCCACTTCCAGGGATGGATGCTGACGGCTGCAAGTAGATCACTGTCTGAAAATACAGGACTCGCAGAGCAAAAATCGCTGCAGGGCGAGGAAAGCAGTGACACGGATGCTCTCCTGCTGCTCGGTAATGAGAGCACAGAGGCTGCAGCACCACTTTGTCTCGGCCCTTTGGACTTCAAACAACCCACCGCTGTGTTTTAGCCAGTCCAACCCCCGAGCTCAGAGGGCTGCAACATGCCTCTCTGTCTGTACGGGGGCTGCGGACGGCGTTCCCGGCAYGCTCCGCTGAGGACTTCTCCTACCGCACGCTGGCACCGCGGGACTGCGGCAAAGCTGCTTCCATAATGAAAGTCCGAGTGCAGCAAGCCTTCCTCCAGGATGAGGTACCTCTGCTAGCTAAGGAAAAGCAAAGAGCAAACAACTGCTCAGCACAGTGCAAAGCCCTTGCAACGGTTTTGTTCCCACAGGTCCCCCCCGTGTGATGCGTACGGCTCTCCCAGGCAGAGAAGAGTGGTGAGGAGTAGGCTGCCACGCAGCATCCTCCAAGCTGGAAAGACCAATGCCGGGTTTTGTAGACATCTGTAGTAAACGGAAAGCAAAGCCTTTTYTGCTGGGCTGTACGGTAATAAATGGCACCGAAACACAGCAGAGGCACAGGAGCAGCAGGGGATGTAGGCACTGAGGAGGCTCGGTAAACACGCTTGGTCTCGCACAGTTCACACTGCCACTCGTTCGCCACGTGCCCGCACGCCTGTGGTTTGGCACTGCGACTGTCCAGCCGTCCTCTTACACAGCTCCGGGACCTTTCACGTGTTAAAGTGGGGTTGGTTATTTTTGCTGGAAAGGAAACAGCAAAGATTTAGGAAAGCTCCACCAATACATGGTTTCCAGGGAACAATGTTTTCCCCCTCGGTGAAGAAGTGATCAGTGCTGGTTAACAGCAGCTGTAACAATTTAGCAGCTTAATTGAAGGATCTGAAAACAAGGCTAAGGCTCTGAAGAATTTAATTCCAAGACTGTTGTTTAGCATAAAAATAGCTTTTTCACCCCCCCAAATGTTTTAAACCATGAGTTTTTAAAACCTACTTGAAATAAACGTGCAAGGAGTGATTYTTCTCCCACAGATCATGCAGTGCACTCCTGCAATGATTACGCAATGCTATTTTCTGGTTTTGCTTTTATCAACACTCAGCTTTAACAACAAGGAAATTCTAGTAATGTTATGATTATAATTAAGGCAACTCTAATGGGATTTTGTGGACTGTGATTGGCATCCCAAGTACAGCATGAGACAGAAAGGGGAACGTACAAGGGACGAATCGCCAGGACACCTTCAGAATTAGCAACCATTTGGGTAATTATGAAGCTCCATTTTATAAAGAACCAGGAAACAAGATTAATTTATAAATCAGTTTATTTACAGATTTTGTTCTCTTAAAGTACATTTCAGTTACCAAAGATATTTACACTGGTGTACACAGGGATCACCCTGGTTATTTTACAGTTCTTAATTACAAAAAAAACCCCAACCCTCCACATCCTTGGGTCTGTCTACTGTGCAAAGCTGCTCTGGATGTGAACATTAGCTGAAACTGGCCCAAAAACCAAGTTACCAGGTTATTTACACATACACAGTAAACGGGTTTCTTTTCAGCATCTCCACAACACAGTACACAGGGAGACGGAGCCTCCCAAAAGGCGGCTTTGCAAATGTATATCAAAAGGCTCTGCAAAGTCAAGGAAAAAACTAGTAAATGCAAGTTAATTACAGTATTCCTCTTTCATCTGTATATATTTTTGCATTTAATGTTTAAATTACAAATAAGTTCAATAGTTTGCTTTTCTCCATTTTAGTTGATTTGTAAACACTTCAGATGCACTAAATACCTTATAAGATTCAACTGTTTCTCTGCTGAAAAGTACTTTATTTTCCTAATATTCTTAAGGTAGCAAAGGGATATGAAAGTCAGAACTGCACGCAGTTCCTTGCAGAATAGTCACTTAAAAGGTCTCTATCACTGTGCTACTGAAGATCTTCTGCAGGTACACACTTATTCAAGTATTGCAAAAAGCTAAGGCCACTTTTTCAAGAAAGGAAAGTGAACAAGACGGGATTTTTCAATCCCTCGTTCCACCTTGTGAGCAACAAGCCTTTTCTGAAAGGCAGAAGTACTGATATTCCACAGCTCGGCTCAGGGAGCATCCTGCTGTGAGAGAGGTACTCGTGCTCCTCGGCTTTCCCACCTGGCACCGAGATCCTTCCGAAGAGGGAACCGCACCTCCCCAGTGATGACAGCCACTGCCCCAAACAGCTTACGGGTCTCAGAAAAATGTCTCAGCCTTGAATCTTCTAATGTGGACCCAGAAATATCATCTTGTTCTTACAATGGGAAGGTTGGGGAGAGGAGAGAAATGGAGAATTCAGCCTCTGTTTGYGAGACTCCAGGTTTCCCCATACCTCCTCGTTACCAGCCACAACCCAGACAGACCATTGCTTCATTGCGGTAATCATCAGCCCACAAGGACTCAACACACTCGAGGTTTTGCGTATACACTCAACTCAAAGTAACTCAACACACTTGAGGTATTGAGAAGATAATTCACGTACGTTCAAGTCTTTTTAGGGTTGCTCCTAGCAAGCATTGCTACCAAAAATAAAYGGTGATGTTTGCAAAGGAATAAAGCCATTACTTAGACACAGCTTCCTTCTGCCCAAACAGCTGTAAAACTAGTTACTACTTCTGTTGAGGGTACTAAACTACTGCTACCCAAGCCAGCAAGACGACAGGCATATGGTCTCCAATGGTCCCCGGTACTTTGGCAGGCCAACTGTACAACCTTCTCCCTGCTGGTGGACAGACCAGAAAAGCCATGCCAGTCCCGCAGAACAGTCAAGAAGCCTCAGGGATGCARGGCAACCTTCTCAACACCGGCCACGGTACCTACAGAACAGAAACTAACTTCATTTCTCTGATACTCCAGCCACAAACCTATGCTGCAGGTTTCTGCCTTCTTTCTGTAATTGCTACCTATAAAAATAGCAATCCTGGCTACTGAAGAAGATACACCCAGAAGAGGGAATCTGAGACGGTGACCCAATCAGTGACACCATGCTGGTTAAATGCAGCAGCTTTAGTTTGCTTCTATCTTAAGCATTTGAGAGTTTCCTGGTTCAGCATCATGACATTTTACGTGGACAAGTGAATCACTCAGGACAAAAAGCTGAACAATGCTCCACCAAGACCACCTGACTTCCAGCCAGCCAGAAGGGCCACTACTGCAGGACAGACACGCATATGCCCACTGGAGGTGTTCCTATACACCACGACCTCCTCCTTGTTCTTCCACTCATTAAGCTCCCATGAATATGGCTCACCATTAACTCACAAGTGAGGTGCTGGCAATACTACATCTGAGAATTTGCATGGACCTCTGACAAATCCAACACTTCCCAGTGCTCTCCCTGAAGAATTACCAGCTGTGTGTCATTGTGCAAAATGCAAATATTCCAATGATAGCTTTCCAAAAAAAAAAAAAAAAAAAAAGGTGGAAAAGAGAAAACAAAATGGAGCCGTAGCAGAGGTATGCATAGCAGGAAGCCCAAGAACCAAGCAGATGAACGAAATGGTAGAGACCTCCCCCCCACGCCTATTGTGGGCTGCAGCATCTTTGGGGTACCTCTGAGGGCTTCAAAGTGTCCTTCTATACTCCAGTGTGTCTGGAGAATGGAACTCTCCTCTGGGTCTTGTCCCAGGTTAGCAAACAGGGACATCCACTATTAAGGCATCAACATTTGACCCCAGATTGTCTGTGTTCCCCCAAGAAAAACACAAGAATGGGAGGGACAGGTTAGGAACGAGCACTCAGCAGAAGGACACTGCAGTTGAAGCCAGCACTGAATCAACCACTAACAGCTGCCCACGGCCTAGAAGTTCTGGGAAAGGCAGGAAACAGATGGAGCAGGGAAGTTTCACATCATTTTTCAGCTCAGTCCCCTCAACTCTCCATTGTCTCCGAACCAGGTGCGGTGAAGGTCCATTCCTAGACCTGCCTTTGCTTCCCACTCCTGGTCACTGAGGTTTGGTTCTTCTTACCTTCCCCCCCTGTATCTGTCTCCAGAAGCTGGAGGTTTTGTGCGAAGAATATGGGGCTCTGGAAGTTTCCAGAACAGATGCTTTCTCAAGTTTGGCTGTCCCAAAACAAAAGACAGTGCAGCCAACTGCACAGGACACYCTCCTATAACCCACTTAATAAATTATCTGAAAATAAATAAAACACCCGCAAGCACAAAACATGCAGACAGTCAAGCACTGGACACCGCTTTCTTTGGTGAATACACTCTGTTCTCTAAATTGTTCAAGTAACGGCTTCTYCGATTTATTAGGTGACAGTAAGGGAGGCAGCTGAGGGATTGAAGGCCAAATTTTTGTGAGGAAACGTTTTCCACTCCTGCATGTCTCGTGCCTGAGAAAATCCTGAGTATCCATTATCTGGGAGCAGCTGGTGCTCCAGGAAGAGAAGAAGTGCTACACGGTAGGAGGAAAGTTATCCACGGGCTCATCTTTCACGCTTGACATTAGGCGGCCTTTATCTCGCTCCACCTCGGGACTGAAGCAAGTTACATAGGAAAAGCAGCAAGAATTCTTTACTTGAATGCAGAAACATCATCTAATTTCCCTGGACTGGCTGGCACCATACTTGGTACCACATCACAGAGGAAAGATGAAAACCAGCTTCACAAAGAAGGGAATTAAATGGGCTCTGGAGCAGAAGAAACTGATGCACATTGTTAGGGCTGCAGGAGAAGAGGTGTTAAGATTATAACACTGTTCAGTACGGTAAGTCTCCATTTACGACTAAAACCTGACCAAACTGTTTCTTCTCCAAATTACTCACATTTCTAAAGACAAGTCGAGTACTGATGGCTGACAGCCATTCCAGCAAAGCAGCCAATATCCCAATTTAACCCAACCCTTTCAGAGCACAAGCTGAACATGTCAAAGCCCCAGGCCRGGGCCCCGGACAGCTGCTGACAGTTATGTGGCATAACTGCATTGGCACACGAACAGTCTTGAGCACTCTGCAATACAGCCTCGAGTGAGGGATCAGCTTGTTCCAAATGATAAATCTGGTGCGAGGTCTCTAGTGGCAGCGGATGCAAATTCAGGTTCCTTTAATCACATCCGAACTGCCTTTAAACCCCACGCACGGAGTCCAGTGGCAGCGCTTGCAGGGTGGAGAGTACGTCAGGAATCACAAGGGCCTGTGACTTGGTGGTTACGCAGCTGTACGTTTTATTTTCAGCMCTGTCAGACAAGCAGCAGTCTCCGCTGTTTCTCATTTATCTGGTTCAGTACATCAACAGTGTCTCTGATTAAGGCCTCGAAGATCCCATCTGCCAACTGCATCTTTACACACAGTTCATCCTCGTCATAGTTCACCCACTGTGCTTCTTCCTCGTGAAGTTCCTGCACCTTGGAGGTTAGAAAGGAAAAGGCAAAACAAACATTACAATTCTGTTGCTCTGGGATAATATCCCCTGCAAAGTTCCAGAAAGAGTCCAAACCAGCATGCATCTGCCAACAACATATCTGTCTTTGTAAGAGATTACAGGAAACGCTTAGAATAGCAAAATGAACACAGATCTATTTCAACCAGGCTATTTCACTGTATGAACATTTTCTACCTTTCACTGTAGTATCCATTTTAAAGGATTTCATATTCCTGCACAAGTTTTTCACTTGAAAGAACTAAGCTAATGGGATATTCTTGGCCAACAGCAGAAGCTYCATTAAAAAAGTCCCTGTGTATTTGCAAGAAGCTGATTCCATGCAGCTTAAACTGGTAAGAAATCACGCAAAGGCCTTGAACAGGGGAAGGAGAAAAAGGAAAGACTTTACTGCAGTTCAGTTTATTTGAATAAGAATTAGAAAACCTAAAGGAAATAACTAACTCTTCCAATTCTTCTGTATAGGAAGACAAAATGCTGGCATGTGTTTTATGCTAGTATTACAACTCATTTGCACAGAATACTCCATGCTTCGTTGGATTTGACAGCATTATATGAATGGAATTTTGTACCATTACATCTAAGAGAGTAACTCAGAGTATTTATTTCCTTCTATTCCTAAACTGTTGACAAGCAAAATCCTGTTTTACTGGTCCCTGGCAAATAGGTGTTTTAGTAACAGACAGAAATATATAATTTCATTCAGCAAATCCAGTCTCATCAAGAGTCTCTCCAAACTGGACTTSTCCAATTAAACTTATTAAAAATTTGTCTAAGTGACTATTTCAGTATTACAGATACATCCTARCAAAGCTCAAACTTTTGAGAAAAGAGTGGGTGCAAACATTACTCATATCTAAAATGACAAAGGAAACCTGCTGAAAGCTCTTTCTCTGCTCAGCTTCAGCAGAAAGCTCCTCTGACCGTAAATCCTACACTCTGAACTCAAAATACATTTACGCTGTCCACACAGACAAGCGGGCCAGACACCTAGACACTGCAAAACAAGGTTAAAACATACTGAAAATCCACTAATGCAGTATCAATATGTAATAGTGATGTTATCTAAAGAAAGTACAAGAGCTATAGCCCCAATACCCTCCTCCTCCCTCTTTCGCCTGAAGCTAAACCGCCCAGAAATTTGTCCGTTTTGAAGGTGACAGCTGCTGTAGCATAATGATGGTTCAATAACCCAAACACAGTGTGAAGCCCAAGRACAGGCTGCTATGGGAACCCCAGGGAAGCGGCACTGCTTCAGGGTTTGTAGCCATTCATGAGGCTTCAGTTATCCATGGGGTTTCAGTCTGACAGCTCCTTTCTCCCTCTCTTAAGAGAGCTTGGGGAGAGGGGCAGGGATATCATCCTGCAAACAGCTTTGGAGTTGTGCTCCAAGAGGGGGGAGGGAAAGAAAAAAAAAAAAAAAAAAAAAAAAAGATTCATGGGATAAAGAAACACAAGTAAATGGGAGAGGACAAGGTGACTTGATCCAGGCAAAGAAAGGCTTGATGTTAAATAGCAGCAGAAAGATCAAGAAAGAAAAACAGTATCAGTGATTAATTTTCTCTTGCCTCTATCATTCCCCTCTCTCTCAGAGGCACAGTGCACAATTTCCTTTGGCATTAGGTGGACTTCCTTGAGCATACTTTTRGAAAACTAAGAGAACATGCAATTTGCAGCTGCAGGCAAGTCTTGTTTACMGCGTATTCAGAACACATGTGGAAACTGCCGTGCTGCTTTGCAGCCCTAGCTGCGGACATCTGAGCCGAGGCAGTTGCGACTGCTTTGTCTGGGAAATGTTTGATCCATTTGTTGTACTATTACAAACTGMTTCTAAGCAATGGAGACAGTTTGCTTATATTTGGCGACCATCTTGACTTTCATGGAAGTGGGCTTTGCGTTGTCTTCAGTACACGCACAGCATTTAAGTTCTTGCACATTCTCATGACAATAGTAAAACTTCACATATTTGATACCAGGAAGTAAGCTCTCTATGCCAGARAGAAACTGCATTTGGGCAAAGTCAGGAAAAAAAACAGTTTTARTGAAACTGAATTCCATCCTACAGGAAAAGATAAATAGTGACACAATGCAGAAGGCTGTGTAGTATGGGTTCTGTGTGCTTTGTTGTTTTTTTTTTCAACACTCAAAGAAAGAAGGGGGCATGCACATAAAAGAAAAATCAGGAGATACTGAGGTAGCATGATCCTGCTGGCCATYTAATAAATGCCACAGTACCCAAAAGCAACAATTAAAAGAATATAATCTGAAGGCAACTTTAGAAAGTAAATTAGTAAGTTTCAATTTCTGAAGGTTCCCATTCAAAACCATGAATATCTGCAAAATAAACTACATTTAAGGAGTAACTAGATCATTTGAGACTGAAAAGTACAAAAATCCAGAAATAAACTACTGCCTTGGAAGAATGCCAGTARGAGGAAAGCAGGCAGGTGCCTTCTCACAGCCATTCACTCCTGGAGTGCCTAGAAGTCTTAAGATGCACGACTGTGGATATGAGCAGGCTTCAATTCTCTTCTTACTGTTGCGCTCCCCTTGGGCTTTCCAATTAAGGCAGCTTGATAGGAACAGCTTTGCTTTGTTGCAGAGTTCA
The DNA here is from genome assembly GCA_030449065.1 of Oceanodroma leucorhoa. NCBI lineage: Eukaryota > Metazoa > Chordata > Aves > Procellariiformes > Oceanodroma > Oceanodroma leucorhoa. The sequence goes on from JASVER010000113.1 coordinate 751,844, forward strand.
AAACTGCATGGAGAGAAACATTCTAGCTATTAAGTCAACAGGTCAGAAGATCAAGTACTTTTCAGCACTCTGTTGGCAGGCTTCTCAGGTGTGAAAGCTAAACACATAGGTTTGGCAGTATCGTGAGCTTTGCTTCCTCAAGCTCTGGATAAAAGGGAAGGGGGGTGGCAGGGAAAGCAATGGCAGAGTTTGTGCAAACAGATCAGCAGAGTGAGTTTTGGCTGAAGACCCAAGTGAAAAAAAAAGTAGTGGAAACAGTCTATTGTTAGCAYCTGAACTTAAATGAGGAGATATGAGGGTTCTTGCTGTAGTTTAAAAAGGTTTTGAAAGGTGCAGGCAGCCCTGATGTACCAAAATGCGGCACCTCAGTCTACGTGTACATTCGAGATTCTCCCACAGAGCACAGACAGCGTACACGTGATAAAGGTGGCAACACAAGGGACATRAGAAGAAGAAAGCAAACATCTGAACAGTCCTTTAACGTGATTTTAAACAAAGTAGCTTTTCATAAACGTGAACCTCCCGTACTTGTTTACTGAAAGCCAAGATTTGCTGTAAATCTTAATAACTGGAGCAGCTATCCAGCAGATCAGAGATGTCTCTTAAGAAATCCCAATACAAATGACAGAGATGCCTGATCAGAGTTAACGGAGCTGCAAAAAAGGAGAAGAGGAAGATGTTTTTTTGTCACTGGCAGAGAAACATGGCTAACTATATTGGTGTCAATGCTGGGAAAGCGCAGACRAAAGTGAAAATGCAACTAAAGATGCAGTGACTGGGGGAAATAGCAAAGATCAAGGCAGAGCAAGGAAGTGAAGGACTAATCCATCCTCTTCTCCCCTTAATTCCCAGCAGGTGTGATGGCTGACTGCAGTCACGCACAGGACCCAGCACCAGAGAGCACCAGCGTAGCGCAGGCTGCTTCTACTGCCGCGCACCTTCCCCACAAGGCTGAACCTTTGGTGGAGACAAGAACCACTGGGAATTGGGTTTCGTATGATAAACCCAGAAGGACACACCCAGGGATAATCAGGGAGAGATTAAGCTGGGCAGAATAGCTTGGCACTTGCTTCTGTGCCTTCAGAAGAAATAAACAGCCATGGCTCCTGGTTTTAGAACCACCCGACCATCCAGGCAGACGATGCCACTTCGACAGTCGTTACTAATATGCCAGACAAGGTGGCATACAACAGAATCCCCTTCCTCTGTATCAAAAACCCTCTCACCCTTAGTCATGCCTAGCTGCTGGGTCAGACTACTGGACAGTCAGATGTGTTCAAYCCTCTCACTGAAGTCACTAAAAATACATAATTGTCTCAACAGAAAACTATCAAAGGATGTTTTCATTTGAAGGTTAGTTTCACTTGAAGGGGAAATGAAGAATATACTTGAATATACTTTAAACAAAACTTGGAAAACTCCAAAACTGGCCTCTCAGTTTAGGGCTATACCGTGAGTTACTAGCAGATAGGCAGCAGATCTTGCACAGACCTGTATATCCACTTACGACCYTGGATTTGCATTATCACAGAACTCATGACCTTAAGCACAAGTTGGAGCCTTACTAGGAGACAGAGAAAGCTATCCAGATACTTCATGTTTTATAAAGGTAAGAGAAACTGAACACTATCTCCTTAGGTTTTCAGTTAGAAGTTTCTCTGATAGTGTCTCAYATTACAGTATAAATTTGTTAGTAATGCCACTGAGACTATCTTATTCCTAAAGCATGGYATGCTGCAGTCTTCACAGAGTTATTCCCAGTCTTCAGCTAAAATTTTATTACTATATTCTTGTGAGAACAAAATAAAATTAAACACATTATTTATTAAGCCAAGCTTGTCAGAGCTCCATTAATCTTTGATGTCTGGGGTTGCATGTAAATCACAGACCAGATCATCTGAACTTCAAACTTGTTCTACCTAAAGCACTTTGGATGCCTTCAACTAGAACAATGTTTTCCAGTCAGGAATCTCTTTCCAGGTATCGTTCAAAGAAATTAGGAAATTAGTACACAAGCATAATAGTTGTACTATTAGTTCTYTCAGGGATCTAAACATAAAGACTTTTTTGTGCATGCTTTAGCAGCCTCCATATCCCAGAAATGAGTGTATCCCAGAATCAAGCGTACGAGGATATGCAGGTCCTATATAGAGATATTCTATTTACATACAATTAAAACTAAATCCCTGGGAAAAAGCCTGTGTTGGAAACCTTCCACTGATGGGCAATTAAAAGACCACACGACCCATGACTCGAAGTTACTTATATGTGCGGGTGTGTGGAATCAATTTCAGGTATAATTAAGTGAAGCACGGTGTTAATGGCGACTCATATTCCCAAGCAGAACCTTCACTATCATTATAGCCAATAAAGATGTTAATCATCCTGCAGTACAAGCCAACAAGTAACTTTCAAAAACTAGTACACAGCCAGACATGCTCTATCTTACGCAGTTTTAACACAGAACTGCCTCTGCCCCAGTGGCAGCTGCATTCACTACTTTATGACAAGTACTACAGGAGCAGAAGTCCTACTCRTTGCTTAGCTTTGAGGAAGCGCTTAGCTGTGGGTACCATCTGGCAGACTGGTTACCTTGTACCAGGGATTATCACGTCCCATACTGTCTCTTCAAAGTCTTTGCTGTTCTAACCTAACGACTTTGCTAACCAGATTCAATTGAAAGGTTGCAGATCTGGTYTATTAAGTTCTCAGTATCACTGTCTCCAATTAAACAACATTTCTTCAAAATAAAAACATTTTAAATTAAAGTAAGAAGAAAAACATATTCCCTTCCCAAAGAAAAAGTTTACTCTCAGTCAAGTATTTCAATGATTCCTTCTGTAAATTCATGCTTTAAACTTCTGTGAATGGGCAAATTTATACTCCACTCAAATCAGTAGGCATGAACAGAGAATTTACTCAAGTCACCTTTACTTCAYTGGCACTGGACTTCTGTTTTGGTCAATAGGGTGCTCTCTAAAATTAAACACCTTCTATTGAGACCTCACGCACACTTTGTATTCTTTAAACAGCATGATCRAATACTGAAAAATACAATCATATGTCACACTTCAGTCTGGTGGACAGTATCTGGCATGGTTGCTTATTTTCATCCACTGACCAGTATATGATCCACTCGGTCTCGTTTCTTCCGCCCAAATTTCATCATCTTCTGCCAGTCTGTTTTGTGATTAGGCTCTTTCCTCAGGCTGAACAACTTCAGTACTTCAGCTGCAATGAAGCTCTACAGAACAGTAAAGGTGAGATTTATCACATTTGAGCTAAGAAATGAAATGTATGCACAAAGTACCTACCCTAAAAAGTCACATTATAGAATGCATAACAGCTTTCTGTTTAGCTAAGAGACATAGGGTGTGTGGAAGAAAGTTACAGTGAAAGTCTCTGAAGCAGCATTACACAGGCAGAACAATTATTAAATCCCGAAGTGGGCAGAAAAAAATGACACCCACTGCTGTAACAATCTTGAGAACAGAAACTTTCAAACGGTACAGCAAACAGGAGATTATGAGAATTCATTTTGTGGGAGAATATTAAAGAAAAGCAGGGTGAGAGTTTAATGTCCTTGTCCTGTGCCCCTGCTCTCCCCTGCTACACGCTTTTGAAAGTCTTCTCAACTAACGGAGTGATCTAGATACTATTTCTGTCTTTTCTAGACAGTTAACATGCTGTATCTTCAGCAGGTTAATCAAAATGCAGTCAAACCCCTCCCCCCCCAATTTCAGAAGAAACAGTACAGGTGGAAGTCTTTATTTGCATCCTGGTGAGCTGTATGGAAGGTTCTTTGTTGAGCACTTCCAGGGAGACAGTTTTYTTCCAAACGTCCAGCCCTGCAAGTTTAACCTAGGTCCAGTCAGGCTCTAGGTTTTTGGGGTTTTGCCCTTTCTTGAGCACTACCATGAATAACAGGAGACCTCCTCTGGCTTGCCAAAGACAACAATGCCCTCACCAGTCAAATTTTCGGTCCTCTGGGCAACTCCCGCTGTCCTCAGTGAGGCTGAGCACAGGTGTGTCTGAATAAAAAAATCCAGCTCATCCCATTTGGCCCAGCCCTACCGTTGGATCCGTGCCAATATACCCATMCAGAGTTCCACGGAAATCTGCTAAAGCAGCAGCCTGTCAGCATACCAATTTTATAAGACCAAGGTCATCCTGGCAGTTCTGCACAGAGGACTAAGGTTTAAAAGCAACCAGTACCAGCCAAAAGGACAGGGAGGCAAATCTGTTGAGTAAAAAAGGACCATTTTGACAAACTCCCTTTCAGTTTTGTAATCTCATTTCTCTTCTCAACTCATGTCTTGCTGGATACACCTGTTATGATCTTTTAACACTCAGGCAAGTGCCAGTACAGTATTTTTCATCTCACTTTCCCTGCATGACAAAGATTTCTTCCTACCTTGATTTCATCCAGATCATTTGGATCTTTTACTCGGCGAAAGTAAGCAGATGCAATCCTACACGGTTTCATCCAAATAGGCTGATTTAGATTAGGATCCTCAGCAAAGATTTCCCCAAAGATCTCTCTTGTTAAATCAAATACCACCTTAACAAAGAAAGAAGTAAAAGTTGAGGCTTCTGTTGTTCATGGTAAACATTCAAAGGGCAAGAACAAAGTGCCTGAAGACTGTACCTTTTTATAAACCTGCTTGTTTATCGTCTCTGTGTCCTGCTCTTTGARGGTACTACTCAGATCTGTATGAAGGCTGAAACTTTGAAGATCACGACCCAGCTCTTTCAGTTTCCAGAGTTCCTCAGCTGCTGCATGCACCATACCTTCCACCTCCACCGCAGTATGAGGGACCGCCAAAGGCTCCTCACACGGCTTTGTTGGCACTTTCTGCGGTTCTACTTTGGGCAGCACTGCTGGTTCCTCAGCTTGCTTCTGCTGGACCTTACGGGAACTCAGGCCATAGTCCTCATCAAACCAGTCTTGATCATCTCCCAGTACACTCAGGAGCTCCCGATTGAGCTCCAGCTCTGCCAGTCTCTTGGCAAGCTCTTCCTGACCGCTGGCACCAAACACTGGACTCTCCTGTGAATTAAGAGCCACAGAGTAAATATAAAAGYGGTGTCACACTGTTGTCTAACTCAACTTACTTTTTTAAGTGCTCTACTGATGTAATTGGCAATATATCCACAAATACTCAGTAAAATTAGAGATGGTTTGATTCAAATACCTGGGGTTTCTACGACTCCTGATGAATGCTTTCAGAGGGTTCCTACAGAGCTTAAAAGATTGCGTCCTGCCCGCTTGTCTGTCCTAATGTTTAACTGCTTATAAAAGGCTGAGTGGTTTAAAAAACTGATAATGTGACATACAACTTTTCACTTCACTTACCAGCAGTCTCAGGTCTAAATCAACAGCCTAAAAGCTTTTAGCAGGTCATGGCTGTTKTAGTGACTGAGCTGTGCTCACACTGGTGAAGTGGGCTGAAGGTTTCTGTGATGGTAATATATTGAGATCAATGGCAAAGCAGACAGGTTTACTGGGATCTTCAGCAGAAAGGCCAAGTCCTATATCTGTATCATTAATGGTTGTTCTGAGGAAGCTTGAACTTCCACTACGCATGWTATATTAGTTCAGTGGACAGTGGAGTGTGACACCTTAATGATGTCGACAGCAACTAATTATGTTTGAGGATGATTATTTCATATCAAGAATAGACAGAGGTAAGTTTACAGTCTATTGTATTTTGCCATTTTTAGAATAAAAACTGAGGATAAGGATTAAATACAAATTGAACGTGTAAGCAGAATGCAACCTGAATGAAGTATTTTTCACTTTTATGTGCCAAAATGTGTCTTTCAGCCTGTAGGGCTACCAAAATGAGCCGTGAGCTGGGATACACAAGAACACACATGTAAAAGACATACATACAGGCAATCTCCACATCTCCAAACAGAACTCGGGAGAAAACAAACTGCTGCCACACAGCATTCCTAAGATTCAATCATCACCAGTCAAAGGAACAATCAACTCTTAAAATCAGTGCAAGATGTCTGTTACTCACTGGTCTAGGACACATGTCTGGAGAGGAAAGTTCTTCTCTTTCATCCTCCAGATCGGAACTTAGAAAAAAGTTATTCAGTCCATCGGGAATCTGCTCTTCTATCTGCTGGAAAGGGGTACCAGAATCCTCCTTCACATCACAGAGCTCCTGGTTGCTGAGCTGGATTTTCTCATTCCTGACCTTCTTTATTTGCTGTAACTGATTGACCGTGTCTTTCACAAAATCTTTAAGTAGACTGTCTGTCAGCAAACTGACCTTTTCCAGTTGGTCTTTTGACTTTTCTTCCTCTCTAAGAGGTAGTCTAAGCTGGGCTTCTAACTGGTTCTTTTCTTTTGTCAGCAAATCCAGCAGTGGAGTTGCAGGTTTCTCCACAACTCCGGGAGACAGATCATCTAACTTTCCAGCACACTCTTCCCCCAGTGTCTTCTGTCTCTCCAGTTTTTCAGAAAGGAAATCTGAGATGTCATCCAACTGCACAGTGGAAATCTCATCCACAACACCAGAAATGAGAGGAGCAAGGCTGGTCTCCTCTTCTACAGCATGCTTCAGATAATCCACCACTGATTCTTCTTGGGCAAGTGATTCAGTAGCTACAGAAATCTCCTTTATGCTGTTCGCTTTAGAAGATGACTCTTCATCAACCCTTTCCCCAGCTGAGGCTTCTGAAACAGCTGTGTCTGCAGGAGCTCTATCCTGGGGATAGTTCTCTGTGGCATCTCTGCTGTGGGGTTCATCCTCCTTGCTAGCTTCAGAACTTCCTTTGTCTTTCTGCTCTGCTTTGTGTTGCTTCTCCAGTCTATCATCGAAGAATGAGTCTTCATCCTTATTTGTGTCTAAATGGCTATCAATACTTTCTGTAATGTGAGAGATTTTTTGAGGAGGAGCAAAAATACCATGCTTTTCTTTGCAATCAAAATATTTAATACCATCATAAGTTCCATTATTGTTCCCTTCAGGTTTATCCAACTCCACACCAGCCCAAAACCCTTTGGCAAACTTAGTCAGACCTTTGAATCGCAATGTTCCAGGTTGGACTTTACTCACAATTACTCTGTCACCAATGTTGAAATTTGGCAAACTATCCGTTTCTTCTGTGATCGAAACAGAGGCCCACAGCGGTGATTCGGTAGGAGCCTGTTCTTGCTCCACATCTCTGCGTTCAGTATTTTTTATAAGTTCTGTTGGGGACTTAAGTTCTAATAACCTCTCTGAATGCATACTGCCAGAGAGAGAGAGAGACCTGTCACTGAGGTATTCACTGATTTCGCCATCACTGCCAAGGCTGGTAGATCTACTTCTGCTGGTTTGTGTGTGCTGTGACCGCTCTGTTAGTGACTGAGCATCCCCGCTAGGAGAGAGAAGAGATGCTTCAAAATCATCTTTGTAACGTTCCCCAGGAAGTGTTTCTTCATCTGATGCTTGTTTTCTGGAAGAGTATCCTTCAAAGTCTTCAAGGTATGATGGCTCCTTTTGACTGAAGAGTTGTTCTGAAAGCAGATAACCTTTTTCCTCGGCTGACTTGCTCAGTTTGCAAGAAGACTCTTCTACACTTGGGCCAGTCACAGCATCTTTATCTGCCAGTCTCTGTTCTAAGATTTCTTCCGTACCATGAAGACTTTCCACAGCCAAACTGAAGAGTTCCTTCTGAGAGTGTTTGTTTTCAGGATGGAGGACTTTCTTTGGAAGGCTGTCCACTGAGTTCTCCTGTTCTTTATCTAATGTCAACAAGACATTAGAACTCTCCAAAGGCTTAAGATGAGAACCTTCAATCTCATATTCCTCGGACTTTATGTATTCCAAGTCTTCCTGTATTTCAGATTTATGACTGAAGGCAGCTTCATCATTGGATGTATTTACCACATTGTTCATTGACTGATGGGATATCCTGCTAATGTCTTTCACATCTTTGAGAAGAGGTGATGATGGTACATTATCTAAGGAATCACCAGATCCTGCTCTGGAACTCCTTGGTGACATTAAAACTGAGGAAGATGTTCCAGAAGGTTCTTCTGCATGAAGAGCTGTCACAGCCACCTTCTTGGTGTGCACAGACACAGATCTCACAGTTCTTGATGACACAGCATCTTGAAGGAAAATAAAAAGTGAATTACAGCAGATGGTATAGCCTGCATTGTTTTACTGAAAACTGCAACCATAGGCAACAAAATTAACATCGAGGTTTCTACGCTAAAAGAAGATACAAACTGGTGCCTTGGAAACATACATTTCTAGCTGTCCAATGAACATGAGCAACATTCATTCAGTTCCAGGGTTCTAAAGTTTTCTTTCCGATTCTGTTCCTTGTACCAGTATTTATTTCATAATGCCATACAATACCGAGCCCAAGGTAAGGGCTCAGTTATTTGTTTGCAAGCCGCAACATCAACCAAGATTAGAATGGCAGGTAACAATTAGATAATGATCAACAGCAAAACATTGAAAAGTATCTCAAAAAAACCCTATTCCTAAATGTCTATTCCTAAAGCCTTCATTATTTTTGGTGTCCTTACTTTCCTCAAGTAATAAAGGAACAGGAAACAGAAAAAAGGACAAAGGTTGTCAGTAATTATGGTTCACACAAACCTCAGCAAGAGTAAAACTAAATACTAAATATACAGGACACAGCAAAAGCAGAAGCCTACTAAATAAAAATAGTAAAAAATATCACTTGATCATCATGGTTTTATGAAGTCTGCATGCCCTCCTAAAACCTCTTCTTGAATCAAGAAGGAGAAGATTAAAGAAGTTTAAAACAGTCAGTCTTCAAGATCTTCACCTGTAGTACAGATTCTTCCAGTCACATACCTGCATGTTCTGAAATGGATTCCAAAGATGCTCTGGATCGCTCTGATTCAGCCAGTGATTTCCAGTTTTTAGCTGTCTCAGGCCTAAAGTTGAAAAATCAAATTGCATGAATCATGGTTACAACAGAGTGTTTTTTGGGGTTTTTTTAATAGATAAAAATAGAAATACAAGCATCTAGTATTATAATACCACAACAATGATAACATGAACAGTTTGGTTTGTCAACATGCTGTGACCTTAGAAAATAGGAATGGGGACAGACAGGAGAGTGTGGCGAGTCCTGGGAAGTAATCTTCTAGAAGAGTAATCAAACTAAYCTTTTTTGCAGCCAAAAAACAGAAAAAGGAAATAACCTTTTTTTTTTTTACTTGAACACACTAAAATTGCACCATCTGCTGGAAAAAACAAAACACTAAAAAACACAGTAGGAAGTGCAGAAGTCAGTTGAATTCTCTACCTTTTAAAACCTAAGATCTAAACCAGATTTAAGTTGCAAAGATGAATGGTTTGCCTCACACTGTGTGGCAGGCATAATGGGTGACCAAAATGCGAAAAAATTTGGGTCAATAATCCATACAACTATTTGGCACATTCCTGCACATTTGAAAATTATTGATCAGAAAGAACTTGAAAATAGGATCTGAAAGACTGGGCAGGACAAAAGCGAGATGCATATGATCACAAGGACAGTACATCTTATCTGTTTTGGGTCTGATGAGACCAGCAAATAGGTCAACAGGATACTGTCACTGTCCAGTGCTTTAAGGAAGAGCAGTTACCAGCTTTCCTTGCACTTACGGCTTCTGCTAAAACAGCATTCACCACAGTTTCAGAATAATCTCAAAAAGAAGAAGAAATCCCAGTTACCTATGGAGCGGTGGTGCCTTGATCTTAGGTTTTTCAGCAGCAGCTGAGGATGGAGTTTTAATCTGAGGTTTCGCTGTGGGTGATGCCTCCAGATCTTGGCTCAGCTCTGCTTCAGTCTTCTTGATAAACTCATCATACGACTGCACATGGAAAAGTTACGGCTGTTAGTCTACTAAACCATTAGTACAATTCAGCAATTAAAACCTATTAAATTAATAAAGGATACACTCAGTTTCTCTGTAAAGCAATCTATTTAACTTCCTAAAGCTCTACAGTTGTGAATCCTAGAAATTTTAATACTTTATTTTCAAAAACAAACTACATRAGCATCACTCTTCAATCCAAGCTAGGATACATAAGCCCCCTCAACACTACTAGCAACCCATTAAAGATACAAWTTTTTAAAGGGAATGGCATTTTTGCCTCAAGGCTCTGGTTCATTATTAAAAATAATTAAATAGCCAGAACACAGTCACACTTCTATCACAATAATGTGTGTTTCCCAGCTATTGATACAATATTCTGCCAACAACATCCATACTACAATGATTTATTCAAGGTTAACAATGTTATACTTCGCTGTTCTTCCTACTGTTCCTAACCTCCAGTTGTTTGATCAAACTGGCTTCCTGGGCCTTCAGTCTTTCCTTTTGTCTCTTTTTCTGTTCCTTTTTCAGCTGGTAAACCACAGACTTCCTTTTCCGTAGCTCATCCTTCAGGGCCCTGATCCGTCCTTCAATGTCACTTTGATCAGATGTGGTTTCTGAAAAAGTTTAGTTTTAGTCTTTGTAAGCTTGCACCTCATAAAACAATTCTATGCAAAGCAATGAACAGTCATTTAGTAAATACAAAATATGGTCCAAGCAAAATATCAAAAATGTCAACATGTTAATCTTAATGTAATAAGACTCTTAAAGGGGAATCTCAGATTCATATAACATACAAAGTGTTGCATCTTATTTAATTTAGAAGAGAAAAGCTCTGATACAAACTTGTTCACATCAACTGCTCATATTTATGCTAYCTCATTAACTGCTTATCACGTCATTTTTTTCTGACATATTTAAAAATATGACAACTCAAAGATGCATACCAAAAATATACCTGAAATATTTGTTTACAATCACRATATACAGTGTCAAGCTACAAGATACACTTCATTGATGAGAATTTCACTTGCAACAGTGGAGTCCAAAAGCAGTTTAGGCTTCTGGCCCGTTTAGATTTCCTGCCACCTAGACTAAATACATCTATGAAACTGAGAGCTGACTGGTCAACAGTTGGAAGGAAAGTCAATTTGAACAATGTGGAGATTTTCACTGTCGTCAGGCCTCAGGATGACAATTTATTCAGGGTGTATGGGGGTAGTGTTGAGCTTAGACACGTGGTAGACYACTCAATAATAGCTTATACAAAGTTACTTGGCACATCTTTGCTCCAAGTTCAATTTTACAGACCCTCCTATAATGCCATTACTGACTGTAGCTATTTTCCACCCGAACAATTTTTTTCTTAATCATTACCCTTAGTAATTTTAATAAGATCTCCTGCGCTCCTCTCCATCCCCCAAACTCCCTGCAACCTGGTCTTCCAGTCCTTCTGATAAYGTTCTACCTCTTTTCTCTCAGGACACTGTCCCCAGATACTTAGATCCATTCTCTGCATGATAACTCCATTACTCCATTTTACCAGTAACTCTGCTACTTTCATTATTTCTGCTGTAACAACCCCTCAGTCAATCAGACCTCTCAGACTTTACTGCCTCAGTGTCTCATTACTTATTCTTTTCTGCCCACCTGATTATGTCCACTTGTTTCTTGTTTTAAATGTGTATGCACATAGTGCAAAACAAGAGCCTCGTCCCAGATTGGTGCTAACACAATTAAGTAACAAAAACTCTTCAAAACTTTTATCTGACATAGTCTTACTGGAAGTCCTCCCTGCGGCTGATGTCCCCCTTCCTCTTCTATAGCAGCAGCTGCAGCTCCTAAGAGAAGGATCTTGGCTGGTTTGCTTTTCTAATGCTCAGTATTACCTATAATGTTCTCTGGACCAAAAGGCTTGGATGCTCATAAACGTCAATTGCTTTACTAAACATCCTAGAAAGTAAGTCACCAGTATTATTTGGTCAGCTAGCAGGAACAGCTGGACATTTTGCTAATCAATCTCATTTCTAAGGACAACAAACCACCATAATGAAGGATTTCATCATCAACAACAGCCAGTAAATACAATCAAACTACTGTATTCTTTTTCCATTAACAACTGTTGTTAACCATTTAGAGAATTTAAAAAAACCCAAAACACCCAGCACAAAAAGAATGGAATCTCACTTGCTAATCAGGAGYAGTTTATGATGCCACTGTAATTAACAACTCCTCCCAAATAGTAAGTGACCACTATGTAATTATAGCTTTTCTTGATCAACTCATAAGGGAAAGATCTGCACATGCTTTCATCTTTGACGATCTTGTCTATGCATGCATCGGACTGACATAGCAATGACTTCATTACTACTCAGCAGCTGGGAAGATTTGTCTCTTTACAATGGAATGATTTATTGTGAAACCAGCACCACCCTGATCGGCTTCCCACCTCCTGTATCTTTCTTCAGCATTTGAAATCAAAGACTGCRAATACTTTATTTTACAAAAGTTTATTTTCAAGATCACTGTCGCCTGCTCTGCTTTTCATAATGGCTTCCTTATGTGGYTGCTCAGTCAGAATTTGAAAATAACTTTATCAAGTCGCTGAATGCTTCACTSTGTTGCAAACTGCTCTCCAGACAGAATCCCAATACAAATTACTCAGTGCAAATACCTAGGTGTTACGTACTCATTTCTCTATCCAGCAGGAGAACAGCTGCCTCAAAATTACTGTGTTTCTATTGCACTTACATACATATTAACCAAAAAAAAMCCAACATAAAAGATAATTAAGCTTGCTACATCAAGCGCCACGAAGACTGGATATGTACACACGCCAGTAAGTTATCCATCTATCACAAACAACAGCCAGTACATACAATAGAACCACCTAATTCTTTTTCCACTAAAGACTTATCGATCATTTAGGGAATTAAAAAAAAAAAACCACCAAGCAGAAAAATGCTCTCTCATTTGCTAATAAGTATTTTATGATGCTATATCAACTGCACTGTGGAATACAAGACGTTTTAGAGACTAAATGCACAGAAAGGTTCAAAACAGACTTCACAGAGCTGATGACAGCAACCCACTGAATGGTGGCTCAGGAAGTCCTGGAATCCACATGACTAACAGACTGCGAGAGCACACCAGGGAAAGGACCGCTCTGTACCAGTTCCCTTCTAATATTCTGTCCCTCAGCATTTACTGATAGCCAGCTTGGACACTGGATAAAAGAGTATGAAGAGTCCATACAGTAGATCTTGTATTTTATAGCTCAAAATGCAATCTTASGCCTTATTTTACCGCACACAGTTCAAACCCTCCTCCAAAACCAAAAACGTATGTCCTGAAGTACCCGTTCACTCCRCACGTGCCAGTGCAGGCCCAACGGGCTCACTCATACTGCCATGATAACAGAGCYACACTGCTTCTGGAACCAGGTTGTGTTCAGAAGGAGGACGATCATGTTTGGATGATGCTGAACCATACTCTACTTTCTTATAACATGAGGGGTGGAACAATGTCATCTGATAAAAGCACAGCTAACCTTGGTATTTTTAAATTCTAGGACTACCTTAACTATTGACTCTGATCTTCTTCACACCTGTTTGCAGGAACCTGCATTGCTTTCTAAAAGAAGAGATAATATAGAGACCTTCTTACATTAAGACCTTCTTAAGCTGAAGTGATCAAATTACACCACAGGAAAATACTCCCACAAAACCCCAAACCTTGGCAATTTCCAGGAATTTGTCTGCCTCCCTGCATCTATGTCTGCATTTCAAGTTTATTTGTTAAAAGCAAAAGCTTTGTAAAAGCAATTTAAACCTAAGCAGATATTACACTTACCTGACTGTGTCATAGATAAAGATTCATCAGACCAGTTGTGAGATATCTGATGAGACTTCACAGGTGAACGTAGCTGTCCTCCAGTTCTATGGCTGCCTTTGCTGGAATCTTGCTTTGATATAGATATGCTGCTTTTGGGAGGAGACTATGGGAGAAAAGGACAAATAAATAATTGCTTGTAAAGCTCAGGAGCTAGTTACATGGAAAGAACAGCATGACTACGGAGAACATCTCATAAGCAGTGGCACCTATCCAGCTCTCTTAAGAAGAATTTAATCTTAGTTTGCTAGACAATAAAACAAAAATACCAAGAGCAACAATAACTGACTGCTTACTTTGAGATTAGATTTCAGTAAACCTGCTTAGACTACTCTATTACTACCTAAGTGAACTGACATGGTTCTGACTTACGGGTGTTCAATACAGTTTATGTAATCTTATTTGGTAACAACCATGGCAGTAAGAACCCGTACTAAATACATCTGTGAAACCAAAAGGACCATTTCATGTAAGAGGTGCAAGATGCCATTCTAAATCAGTAAAACAACAGAGCACTATTGCTYTGTAGCTAGGCAAAAAATTCTAAGAGCAAATATTCTTCCAAAATGCTCTTACWGCTGCAACATTATACCACAAACCTTTCACACACCTTGAACATAACCTCTAGCACATATTAGACATTTTACCTCACTATCTTCTCAGCAAACTTTCCAAGAAAGTATTTGTAAGAAGTCTAGATGAGCAGTTCTTTTACCCCACAGACACTGCATTTTCTGTCTCACTGAGCACTGGGCAAAGTTATCAGGAAGAAACTTATCAAAATTATGAACCAAGTAGAAGTATCAGTTGGAATAGAACAATAAGGCAGAATTAGCTAGCAAGCAGACATATTCTGAAACCCAAAGCACTGTGCATGATGTTACAGCTCTGCTTCTTCATCCTATAGCTATACTTTGGGATACATTACTTGCAAGTAAAGCAAAGTAGAAAAACAGAGCATAGCTTCCATGGCCTCAAAGAATTTATACAATGGTAACAAGCTAGCCTACAGCTAATTCACACTGGTAAACTGGGTCAGTGTCCCACCACTTAATACTGCATACCTACGTGACATACGCAAAACATTTTGCAAGACTACCCACAAGTTTAAAAATATCTAACCTCTGTGCTGAAGCAATTTTTCCTCAAGACTTCAAAGAACATATCTGATCAAAATGTTTATTCACGGTAATGTAAAGTGGTATGGCAAAYAGAGAATAGTTTAATCTCTGCTTTGACAACTGGGATGGCTATACTTACTACTTCTCTGATAGCCTTTTAGAAGTGTAAGACTATATATAGCATATAAAGCTCACTCACAAGTTTGCCAGGTGAGGTAGAAGACTTGAACTCTTCAGAATAAACCATTTCTTCATTAGTTGTACTCTGATCTGGGCTTATTGGCTGTCCATGGCCCATAGTCTCTGATGGGACAGACTCAGCAGCTAGACTGCCAAGATCTTCTGGGATAGAGCTTTCACTGTTCAGATGAGAGCAAGAAGGCACTGGAGACTCTTCTTCACTAGCTGTTTCTGAGACGGGATAATGAGAGGAAAAAAACAAAGCACCTAAGAACTTGCACTGACTTACACGCTTTCAGAGGTACAGCTGCCTGCATAGAAAGTAGTAACTGCTACCAATACATGTCGAAATGATAAGTGTTATTTCACTCACGCAGACACCAAGGGTGGAATATTTAGCAAGAATAAGCATGTTTACCAGAGAACTATGATTTAAGACTGCCAAACGTTCTTAGTGATTGCTGAATGTCTAAAATAAAGGTGTTTCAGAATATTCTAACATTTTTCCGACAACACACTCCAAAAAGATTATTAGGGAAACCTGTCCTTCCAGTTGACCATACACCAGCAAGAGTCACTATTAGTCTGAAGAAGTCATGGAGGAGCATATAATCTGCAAGCCAGATCTTGAATTTAGAATTGATTGCTTCCTTTACAGTAGTTGCAGAGAACATTTTAATGTTATGATTTCATCATGAGTCTCTSAACTGGCAACAAGTAAAATAATAAGTTGGGTTTTCAATATTCCTGTTTACTAAATTCCGCAGGAGTCACAGCATTACTGAAGCAGCCATGGAGAACTATTCAATATTTGAGCAAAGGCCGGGGAGAGAAACTTCTGAAGCAGGGCCGTGCTCCAATGCTTACTGGTAGATACAATTAATAGAAAGCAAGTGTATTTTCTCATCTGTTGATGAGAATTCAGCATTCATGCTGAATCTTTGTTCATTGGAACTTACTGACTCATACACATATCATCTTTAAAACGTCTTASAATGCCTAAAATCCACATGACTTTTCAGTAAGAAGTGTAATAGGGCATAATTCTGAATTCCCTTTGCACATTCAAAGGACATGCTGCCTGCTTTCAGCAAAGTGGGAGAAAAACGAAAACATTATTTCTAGAACAATCCCTGAAGTTTCATTATTTTCTCCCACTGCAATCCAGTTCTCTGTGCTTCATGCTGAAAGTATGGTCCACTTAAGACAGAACAGTAAAGCTGTAKCTCCCAAAATCTGGGAACTTATTTTTCCTCACAATAGCATCATTTATACCAATTACATCCTAGCACACTTTAGCACAGCCGCAGATTTCCAATAGTTATACTGCATTAGCAACAGAGGGAAAAAAAAAATGCTTTCAATTATTTGAAAACACAGACAAGGGGAAAGCAGCCCCTGGTAAGAGCCATCCTCACCAACAGCAATAAGGCTAACAGGATAGACAGTCTAACAGTACTACAGGGGAAAATGGTTTTAATGGAGTAAGTTCGGAAGATGATCAGCAAAAGACCATGGAGTATTTTTGTTTTGAAAGCGATATAGTWTAAATTCTATGTAGAAACATCTGATAGGCCTATGCTGCACTGTTCACTTGAGAAGATATACAGCAAAGGAGAAATACACATTTAACTAAGGTGTAAAACAGGGCTAAAAGAACAAGGCAACAGAAGGCAGAATGCAGAAATCTAAATTCTAAGAGTGTCCAGAGAAGAAGAACCACCACCAAAACATCAATAAAGGAAGTAAGTGCAAATCTAAGCAATCACTGTGCCAAATTATGCTTTACTTTTGTCATTTGCACCACTTTCCCCCCCYCTTCCTATTACCTTTGGGCTCAGTTCTCTGATCCCCCAGATCTTTCTTGGCTATTTTGGTTTTGAGCAGCTCTTTGTCCCAGGCAGCTAGAGCCTGCTTTTCTATCCGCCGTATTTCTGCTTCCTCTGCATCCAGGCGGCGTTTCCACTCCAACAATTCTTCAGCATGTTGTCGACGCTGCATCAGCTTCTGTTCTCGCTTAGTTAGGAACCTGACAGACAGAGCAGAAGACAATGGGAAAACAGCCAACCACACTCAAAGGTCCCGATATCCAAATGCTCTATTGCCACAATTCCCAGAATTATAGCTGTTCAAATTGTTTTCTAGGACAATATCCACACTAACTACTGCCTCCTAAACTTCTGATGTGCTGCTGAAAAAAAMCCTAATAGACAAGATTTGTTTTCTTTGCAGTAAGTAAAGTCTACAACATACTGTAAACA
Source organism: Oceanodroma leucorhoa (assembly GCA_030449065.1). Lineage (NCBI taxonomy): Eukaryota > Metazoa > Chordata > Aves > Procellariiformes > Oceanodroma > Oceanodroma leucorhoa. Next base: position 769,144 of record JASVER010000113.1, read on the forward strand.
CGCTGCTTACATTTGAAAGATCTTCAAAGTCATTAAAAGTGCTACTAACTATTCACTAAAATGAATAGGATAAGTTCGCAATTTTAGGACACAAAAAGTACCTGTGGTATTAAACTGGAACCCTCAAGAAAGCAGTTTGAAAAATGAACCTTTCTTTTTCCTAATCCCAATGACAGAAAAACTGTAACCCCAGCTGCCCCACAGTTCTTTCCAGATACATAATTCTAAGAGAAGGTGATTCTGTATTAATAGTTCTCCCGAATTACTGGAACTTTTATCCTTCTTCCTTTAAGCATCATCTCTATGGATTGCCACACTTGGAATGTTARTTATCAGCTGACAGCATCAAGAGARTAAGGATACAGGACTGTTTTTCCCAGCTACTAACAGATCTGGCTGCTCATTTACGAGTAGATAAAAAGTAAAGCTYATGCTGAAAATTGGCAATTTTTCTTCTTTCTGACAAAGATTTCTTAAGTKATCCATGAAACCTCAGAAATGGGGAAATTCTCAGAGAACTTCATAGTTATGGATAGGTCTGTGTGCATATACTAGTTCTCTTTGCCAGCTCTTGAACAACAGTATCTCTGGTCTTATTTCTAAATACTGAAGTAACCAAGACCATAGCATTTAACCTTTAAGACAGTAAATGGAAGCAAGTTCAACATCAATCACACACGCTTCCTCTGACATGCCAAGCCTAGAGAAGAGTGTACATCAATCCATTCACCTCCCACACTGAAATTTTTAAGATGTCACAGAATCAATCTGTAGAAAATACATGGTTTGCCAGCTAGAGCGCGAGTTCTTCATTGGTACAGAAGGTGTGGTGCCTAAAAAGGCAGTCTTCAAAGACTTGTGATATTTTGCTTTGCAAATGCCTTTATAATTTGTAATTTTCAAGCCATCCCAAACACTTAGCATCAAAGTTTTTAAACTGCAAAGCAGATAATAATTTTACTTGTGCTTTTTAATCTCTCATATTTCAAAGAACCCTTTTATTTACAGAGACTGGGATGACCAACTGGCTAATCTGCAGGTCTTGCCTGCTAAGGGACATTTCTTGTTTGCTCACTTAGCGTTCATTCTGTTCCCTGGAAAAATGAGTTGGAAGTTGATCAAAAAGGTTAAGATTCAGATAAGTCCTTCTCTAAGACAGATTCAGATAAGGTAGACAAGTTATGATGTGAAGACAAAAGCTTCAGAAGCCAGTAAGACATGCCCACAAACTTCTTTCCTATGGTCAAAACAAAAGCAGGTGAAAAATAGAAGCACCTCAGAGTCTCCGGAACACCTGCCACCTTCAAGCTGACAGATTCCATGATTTTGTGCATTACTTCATCATTTTCTATAGACAAACATCACACTTTGTCTACTCTTAGGCAAAACCGACAGATTAATATTATTAAGAAACTAGACTACCAACAGTAATTGCATTACAAACGTGACATGGACAGTCACRCTTACGTTGTGTCCTTCAGAAGCACCATCATTTATCAACTCTTACTTTCAGATACACATCAGTTCCACTTAGTCTAGCAGATCATGTATTTGGAACTGGTTATGGAGGTCATTATTACAATGATCTCAATGCAAACGGCAACTTTTTCTACTTCCTTCACCTGCTGTTTGATTTCATCAGAATGTCTGGATCTTCACAGTTTATTGGATCTTGAGGGAGGCAAGTCCAGTTGAAATAAAATGCAAGATAAAGGCTGAAATAAATGGATTCAAAATAGCAGGACTCCTTAAAAGCAGATGTCAAATGAATTAACCCAGAAGACCACAAACAGGAGGAGAATTAACTAAATGACCATGAAACTAATCACCACACAAAGACAACTTAATAAGAAAGGCAAGTCAAAAGAAGTGATGGGGGAGAAAGAGGGTTCCAACATTCAACCTATAGGAAGAGGAGGATTAAAGCAGCATGGCTAAAGGTGCAGACCCTTTTATAACCCTGGGGTTTAAAAGGTCAGAGCCACAAAGTAGCATACACACTGCCTTAATATTTACTACAGTCTAGAGGGTTCCAGTTGCAACACCAAGGGTACACACTTATCCTTAAGAGCAGGGACACCTTCACAGAAAAAAAATGCAAAAGCACATCTGGCATCTATGAAACTGTAAATCTGGGGGAGCAAAGAAGCAGCAGCAGCACTYAGATTACACCAGCATGATTTTAAAGTCTAACTATTTCTATGGTGCTAACATCATGCATTTTATCCATCCATTCCAATAACCTGGAAGCATTAACCTGGTGCTCTAACCCATACTTGTACATTTATAACCAAGGTATACTGACTTTAAGCCCAAAGGAGACAGTTTCAGCAGCTATTCTGAAGTAGTAACCAGACAGTGGGAGCAAAATGAACTGTCCGTCTGCCACTCAGAACACAGTAGGAATAAGAGATCAGAATCATAAACTGGTTTGGGTTGGAAGGGACCTTAAAGATCATCTAGTCCAATCCCCCTATCATGGGCTGGGACACCTTTCACTAGATCAGGTTGTTCAAAGCCCCAYCCAGCCTGACGTTGAACACTTCCAGGGATGGGGCATTCACAACTTCTCTGGGCAACCTGTTCCAGTGCCTCACCACTCTCATTGTAAATAATTTCTTCCCTATATTTAATCTAGATCTACCCTCTCTTAGTTTAAAACCGTTACCCCTTGTCCTATCACTACAGGCCCTGGTAAAAAGTCTCTCTCCATTTTTCTTATAAGCCCACTTTATATAATGAAAAGCCACAATAAGGTCTCCCCAGAGCCTTCTCTTCTCCAGGCTGAGCAACCCCAATTCTCTCAGCCTTTCTTCATAGGAGAGGTGTTCCATCCCTCTGATCATTTTTGTGGCCCTCCTCTGGATCTGCTCCAACAGGTCCATGTCTGTCTTGTGCTGGGGACCCCAGAACTGGACGCAGTACTCCAGATTGGGTCTCATGAGAGCAGAGTAGAGGGGGAGCATCACCTCCCTCGACCTGCTGGCCACGCTTCTTCTGATGTGGCCCAGGATACGGTTGGCTTTCTGGGCTGCAAGTGCACATTGCCAGCTCATATCCCATTTTTTGTCCACCAGCATCCCCAAGTCCTTCTCTGCAGGGCTGCTCTCAATCCATTCATCCCTCAATCTATGTTGATACTGGGGATTGCCCTGAACCAGGTGCAGGACCTTGCACTTGGCCTTGATGACCTTCATGAGGCTCACACTGGCCCACCCCTCAAGCCTGTCAAGGTCTCTCTGGATGGCACCCCCTCCCCTCTAGTAAATCAACTGCACCACTCAGCTTGGTGTCGTCCACAAACTTGCTGAGGGTGCACCCAATCCCACTGTCTATGTCATTAACCAAGATCTGGAAACAGTGAGGAAGGTGTCAAAATCGTTCACTGATGAAGAACCTCTTGACTTTCTAGACTGAACAGAGCATGCTCTATCAAAGAGTCTATCACTTGAGAAAGATACAGTTACCTGACCAATTGGTTGTAGATATACAGCTGGAATTTGGGGTGGAGGTTGGGAAAACAGACACTGAGAGAGGCCCAGTGGTGAGACGTAAAGACAGAGAAGAAGTAGTGAACAGGAGAGCAGTGTCTACAAAATAAGGAGGAAGAGTTTAAAACTAAGATAGCAAAAAAGGCAGAAAGAACGAGAAGAGGATAGCATCTAGCAAAGAACTTTAAAATTAATTGCATTTAACATTGTATAGTTATTATGCAACATCTGAAGTAGAAAAACTATACACTGTTATGCAGAATGTAATAGCACACATACACTTACAACACTTCTTTTTCTGTTAATTAAAGGCAAGCTACTTTCAACACTGCTATATTTTTCTTTACATTTTGGAAGGAGTTTTATTACTTCGATGCAGACTTCCACATGCACTGGTTAACCTATCTCAACCTGATCTTTTTGCAACTCCTGCTATTCTAACTGTTGATAGACAATATTATTAGCATTAAATAGCACGCTGGTTTTGCGATATGAACAACTTTGCTAATCTGAAACTTTAAACACATTTTCATTCACCTGGCAAAACCTCAGTAAAATTACTTCTCCAAAGGTAAGTACCAGTGAAAGGGGAAAGAAAAAGAAAAAGAAAAAAAAAAGAGATTAAATAACATATTTTCAAAACATGAGCAATTCCAGGAAAAGTCTGAGATATACCTGTAATGCAACTTCTAGCTGCTATTTTGKTTTTTTGCAACGAAGTGCAGACGTGGTCTTGGAGTACTCACGTACTGCCTCTTTCATTTGAAGTACTAACTGCAGAAAGATAATGCCTATGGTTTTAAAAATCTCTACATAAACTTACAGCTGTGCATAAAATGGTATTTCCTAAYGAATTACCATTTTAAGCTAATTCCTAATGAATTATCACATTTATAGAAAAATACCATGCTCCATACACCTCTATCAACTACAATGCAAGGTAAGAAGCATATCAAGGAAAAGCAAAAGAAAATRAGCATTTAATCAGTTCTTCTATTGCACAGATTATCATTAAAGTTGCATATGCAAGGAAGCAAGGGGAAAGTGGTTAATTCTCTTTGACAGAGCATGCTCCTGTTCACATGCAGGCTACACAGACTGATCAATTAAAATTAAAGCAGAACTATTCTTTCATTCCCCTTTTAGCAGAAGAGAAATATTAAAGCTGCCTTGTAAGTAAAAAAGCCAAAAGGATTTTCACTTTGCTATGGAGTACAGCAAATCCAGCATAGCAGGGTTTCCCAGTTCCTTGCTYTAGTTCCTTTGTATTTGTCATTCAGCTTTTTTCGTTCGGCAGTATCTCGCAATCTGATTGATTCCCTTCAAAGAGCAGCTTCCTATCATTACACCCCGAATCAAACATCTTACTCTATTATGTTAAAATTATTCTTATGTGTTTACAAATAAGGACATTTAAAAAAAAAAGATACCAAGTTGGCACTGTTTTTCAATCAACAAGCACACTGCTATCACTATCAAAATACCTGCAAAAGGTGTRCAAAAGCTATACAATTAGGAAGATCAAGTTCTAGAGAATCATTTATGTTTACACAAAATATTCCTTCCTTTGAACATATATAGCAACCCAAGATAAAACCATAAAAACAAAAATACACGACCACATACATTACATCACACACAATTTCCACTTGTTCTTCCTAAAAGCAATTGTTTCAGCTCAAATCCCGCTATCCACCTTTTGAAAAGTATTCTCCAGGTAAGCAATATTTTGAACTGACAATTAAAATATCTTTAAGGGTATAACATACTTYGTATCTACTACTATCCCTTATAATAGTAAGAACAATTATTTTTTAGTATGTAATTCTTTCTGTAATTGTAAGCGTTGCTTAGAAATGAAGGCACTTTGAAAAAATAAGATTTCAAGAACAATATTGACAAAAATACTACTTGGTAAAAAAAGCATAGGAAGTCTTGAATGTGAAAGTGTATTTGTAATCTCTTATAGTATTAATACAGTATTAMTACAATCTCAAAATTCATAAGCTGTAACTTGGTTTTGTAACATTGTATCACCATTTGAAATTTTGTATACTAAATCTCAGGTGGAAAAAATAAGATAAAGACCCTCTTTTTAACAAAAAAAAAAATAGGACCAGAAGTAAAATCTTGTTTTCYTGAAACCCTAGAACTCAACATGGCCTACAGAGCACATCCTTTTCAAGTTCCCACCTTAAGCCATTTACCAGCCTCAAAACATACTTCAAGAAAGAGTTTGCTATAATGATGGGGTGGTTTTCACATTACTTGGAATGCCAAGAGTTTAGTTTTGGTAATATGACATCTCAGAAACTTGAAATCATTTGTGATTTTGGCTGTTTAGTTCACCTGATTCTACCAGAAGAGTATGAATAAAATAGCAGTCGATTCAGGCTAGAACACGAAGACTGTATAAGTAGAACATGTTTTCATTTTCTTCCTACCTACACCAAATCCTCACTTACTATTACTGTTTTTTRTCTTCATCATATACAAATACATGCAAGTGTGGCAAATGTGCTTCTCAAATGATTACAAGCAAATAAGGTGCTAAGGAGTCACAGACACCTTGCCTTTACAAATGGCAGTGCTTGCTTTTTGATGTTTTATCCAGCTGTGTTAGGAGTCTCAAGAGAGAAAACATTACAAAGATCGCCCATATGGACTAAAATATAGTGACCTACCTTGGTTATAAGTACAAAAAAATTGTTTAAGCAAAGACTATTCCTTGCAGTAACTGGCAGAGGCCAGATTTTTAATGGGTTAGTCTCAAATAAAAGTTTAAGGCTTCAAACTAATGAGCACGTGCTGGTAAAGCATTTAGGATGTTTAGTGCAGACAAAGGAATTCCTACACTGAAAAGATGCAGAAACAATTTTTGATTCAAAACAATTTAACAGGTGAAATCAACAGATTCAGACCCCTTAGTTTTCAGACCCAGGAACTGCACATATACTTCTTTATTTYCTCTGAAGACTAACAACCGTTTTCAACATTTTTCCAACCTGTGGACCACATAGTAAGACCTTTCTTTTCTTCCTAACTGCCTGACTTCTCAGTCACACGCATACCACCTCCATTCGTTAAGAAAATACTTACAGAATTCATCCCTAGCTGATTTTAATGCAATTAGAATTGAAATTCAGCAGCTGGATAAAAAGGTAGAAATCATGTGCCCAACAAGCTCGATGACTTTCTGTGAGCCAGATSTCAAACTCAGTTACTAGTTTTTGCATAAGACTATTGCTATTTATAACTTATGCTTCAATCCAAGATAAAAATTGTACTGGAATTTCAGAGTCYCACTCCCTATATTTTTTCCCTTTAAAATAAAAGGGGAGATACAAAATACAGGCACTACTTTGACCAACTGACTTCAGGTCTCTCATTGCAAGAGCAACTCTGACAAGATGTACCATCAAGCTGGAGCCCGTCCAAGTTCCTTGTATGCACAAACACCAAAATCTCTTAAGTTGACGTGCTTCTACYGACTATCAAGTACAAAGAACATTAAAACCAATCTTCTACAACAAGACCTTGACCACACAGTCTGCCAACTAACAATGTTTGTATCTCAGTATTCACGCAAGAATTGTAGCCTTTAAAATATTATATTCAAAGATTAATATAGTTCTACTAATGCTTCCAATCAGCTCTTTTTCAGGCAACTCAGATCAAAGTGTGATATCAATACCTCTATAATTTTTCTGATGGCCGTTTTTAGTGCAGATAGTGGCCAAGCCAACACGTTCTATTAAAATAGTAAACTTTTGTGTAAGAAAAAAAAAATAATAGTTACTTTTCATCCATTCTGCTGCGCATTTTTTTAAGTTTCTGCATAATGCTACTAGTCTCACTGCTGGAGATTGAGATTGGGGAAGGGCTGCGTGTTTCTGCATCAGTTGGAAGTRGGCTAGAACCATTGCTCTGCTTGATGTCATCCTCACTGTGAAGTTCCTGCAATTAAGTGTTTAAAAAAAAAAAAATCACTATTGAAAGTAGGAAAAGTTATTCTACGATCCTTTTAAAAATTTTGTTAATTTAGGTTATTTCTCCCAAGAGTACCTCAAARACTACTTCAGATAAGTCTGTCCACCTGCAGATTTAACTTCATTTTCCAACTTCCTTTTTATTTGACAAAAAGTTTTTAGTACACCCTTTTTCTCCATAATTTAAGTTCTCCGCTAACTGTATCTAGAACAAAAAACCCACCATAATTCAGTTACCCAAACAGAAAACCAATCCTTTCTATACTACTATTATTAAACTTGCGTCTCCTCAAAATTTTGTAAGGAGGCAGACAATTATCAAAATCTCATCTTGCTATCTCATACAGCAGATGCAAGAAACTTAGCATAATGACACCCMCACACACAAAGCAGCAAGTTTTTGGGTTTAGCGCTTACATTTAGTTCTTTGGGTGTGACAAATAATCAAACAAAATCAGAGCCTGAGAGATCTAAGCATCAAAAACCTGATATTTTGCCAAAGTCATTAGTTAAGCTTGAGAATTAACAATCACCCACCATATACTGCCCAGTTAAAACAAAACATTTTAAGGAAATAYATTTGGAAAAGTTATAAATAATGCTTTAAAGAAATTAAACATAAAATTGCTGAGATAAAGAGGATGGGACAGTTGAGGCAGACAAAACTTCCAGGTGATAGGTCCAATTTAGTAGCTTTCCATTCCTATCAACACTGAAGTCAAATACCAGCTGCACAGCCAAAGAAGGAAGACTCCAGCTTCTGTACTGAACACTTACCAGCTTGTTTTCTCCTGCAGACTTCAGTTTTTCYTGCAGTTTCATTGTAGTCTGACGGATTCGTTCTATTTCCGCCTGCTGTTTAAGGATCAGTTGTCTCTCCTTCCGAGCAGCCTTGTTAGCCTCTTGAAGACGCTTAATTTCTGCCTTTTAGGTATAAAAGATTAAGCCTAAGAACTGTGACAAACAGCTCTCAAGAACACATTCTAAAACTGCCACAGCGTCCGTGCTATGGGTTTAAAATGACTGAAATTATATGATGAAGTAACTAGCCTGAACTTCAGCAGCAAAGAACAGAAGATCATTTAATACATCTAAGTCACAACCAGTGAGATTACTGATAGAGAAGGACCCTTTTAAAAAATGTGTTAAATACTACCGAAATGCAAATAAAACTTATTGGTAAGAAATACTGCTAGCTTCCTATCCAAAAGCCTGGTATGGAGTTTTCTCAATTCTTAGCTTTTACAGTGTCTGAAACATTTAATGGCTACAGAGGGGTTTCAATGGGATTCTCCTAGAGGGCAGCMGTTACCTTTTCCTGCTGTAATCTCAGCAGCAGACCACGCTGCCTCTTTCGAATAGGAGGCATTTTATCATCCTCTCCCTTGTCTCGCAAATGCCTGCAAACAGATTGGAAGAAAGGATTAAAYAAGAAAAAAGTGCACAACAACAAGCCTTTTACTCTTTAAAGTAAAAAAAAAAAAAGTTTCCTTTTCCTAACCTGCAAACGAGTATATGCCTGTACTTAATCATTGGCATTCTCTACAGTGGAATATTTTGTACTGTTTAGTAAAAGACATGCACAGTTAAAAGGCCAGTGCAGTAATACGAGATCTTGTATGAATGGGCAGAAGCTCTGCAGAGGTAGCCATTTGAGAAAGACARAAGAAAGGACACTTGGGTCACTAACTCACAATCCTTTATCAAACCCACAATGATAAGCAGTTGGAAAAAAAGGTCTGGTGAACAACAGTACTCTCATGCAGAGCGTGACCATGGAAAAGTATTATTGATTAAATCTGGCCACCACTGTTTGGTAGAATCACTAGGTACTTCAAGTGGCATTCCAGGACAAAGCATATATTAGGTTGGAAACAAATCATTAAGGACAACACATATCCAGATTCACAAAATTTGGCCTGAGTCAACTAAAATGACCTCAGATAGACATCAAGCAAATAAAGTTCTTTTTGACAGTTTTATACATTCTTGAATTAAGACTTGCAGAGTAACAGTTGGGAACTACCTTCTCKGACTGACAACAAACACCTGATGTTCTACTGTTTCAATGAAATTCTCATTTACCAAACCGCATTCAATATAAACATCAAAGCACACTTACAAACTGGGTTCTGTTCTTTCCAAGTGACAATAACCTTTGTATAGATCACTGATATCAGAAGATTAGTTCAACCATTGATACTTAATAAGGGACGGGTGGCGTGGAAGCAAAATCTTACAAAAAGAATTCAAGTAGAAGTACAAGAAAATGGTCAGTCAGCAACAGTGTATATTCAGAGCTGCCTTACTTCTTCTGGTGTTCCAGCCAAGCTAATTCAGCCTTGGTCTTCTCTTTCAGAGCCTTCTCCCGGAGCCGAAGCAGTGAGGACTGATGAGCTGCTCGCATTTCCTCCTCTTTCATGTACTGTCGTACCATCTCCATGGTAAATTTAGAGAAACTATCTTGCCCCCCTGAGAATGGCATGCTTAGCTCCTAGAAGGCAAGACAAATTTGGCGTGATAATACAGAAATTCCACGGCTTTCTTCAATTACAAAGTGTGCATGTGTATACACAGATACACAGACACAAAAACAGATCTAAGAAGGGAAGCTGTTTTTTCTCCGAGCTTTGTGCAGACCAGCTTTTTCTGCCCTGGGCTGCATGACAGTTTTGGGATGTCCCCTCTTGGGCCAGAGAGATGAAGCATCCTCTTGTAATTCATAGCTGCATATAGTCATAGACTTAATCCACTGGGCTTTTATAACCTACCTCAAAAAGCCACTCCTTCTCCAAAGCCACAAGAGAACAGGTAGAGGCCTGGATGGACTGTTCCGTAAGTCAAGTCATCGTACTTGTACAACAGTGACATTCAGCATGATTCATACAACTCTATGTTTTGAGATGCTCAAAGAACCACAGGGAGGAAAAGAACCCTAAAGTTTGCAAACACAACTAAGAACGGCTCACTTGAAGCTCATCAACTTAACCATTTCAGTTCAGTTAATTTACCTTAACTATGGTGGCTTGACCTACCTTGATAGATGACAGAGCTGTTTTTTCTGGGGAGACTTCCTCATCAGAATCATCACGATTACCCCGTTTCTTCTCCAAGTTATTTCTGCGATGACTTTCAGAGGGCAACAAAGACCGAAAAGACTTTTCCTCAATCTCATCCTCTGTCATGGACTCATCAAATTTCAGGGAATACTCTGTTGCAACAGAAGCAGAATCTGAGGGAGAAATCAGGGAAGTGGCTTTACGCTCAGGTATGTACCATGAATGCAGTTTTACTTTGTCTCATCTCAGTAAAGTTAGGGGGGCAGGAAAGACAGGGAGATAACTACTCTAATGCAGAAAAATGGGTGTTCAGAAAAGCGTGACCTTGAGTTAGAGGACATAACGAAATACTGTTATCTAGCTTCAAAAGACCTAACAGACTTCTGTACAGAGGTATAAACACACTTCTGGGGCTGCTGAAACATTTGGCATTCAGCCTGCATATTCAGCAAGTGAACATCTGGCTAAAGCTAGCACAGCAGAAAGTAGAATAGCCCACAGACTCCATCACTCTGATGTGCAGAATTTCAAAAGGTTTCCATCTCACTGTGCCATCCTCTGTTACCTCTTAAGAGGCTACCACTTCACCTGGGGCTCAGCTTTCTTCACACGTATTCCCTCATTTATTTCAGAAACTAATTCTGAAATGGCACCTCCCACCCTCCCCCCTTACCACCTTCAGATCCATCACGTACAAAACAATACAGCTAACCTTTTTCATCTGGCAGTGATAAAATACTATCACTCGGCAAGGAATCATCCACACCAGTATGAGCCTCCTCTTCAATACTGCTAGTTATCTTTTCACGACGGGAAAGCTTTTTCTCATTCTCCTTAGAAGATGGAACTGAAGGACTCTCTTGACGGCTGCTGGTACTACTGCGTTATCAAGAGACAATTTTTTTAAAAAATTACTTTGCACATTTAAAAATATTCATATTACATTACTACTGTACATACCAGGATTAACATCCCAGCAATAATCGACATGCAGAGGGTTTGGTTTTGTTTTTAAAATGCAGCTTGGCTACTTTAAAATTCCAAGCCTCAGCAAGCTGCTGATCGACTCAGAAGTTGTTATTTTTATTCTACCTCAGAATGCAAGTGGTTTGTAGGTACACACACCCGCTACCTGGCAATGAGTATTGATGATAAACCATTGCAAACATCTCTCCTTACAGTTTTTAAAAGGATGAGTGAGATAGCAATACTGTTTTAAATTAGAAGAACTACAGAGGAAAAAATCATTTCAGTTGGTCAAGATCAGAGAAGGGCTGTGAGAAACTTCACAGGACCCAACTAGACCAGGTAAGTGAACAGGAAACAAAAAACTAAAATCCAGAATTAAACACAGGCAAGATACTGAGAAGTAACACCAGAAATGAGTCAAATCTAAACCTCAGGCAAGCAGCAATCCAGGCACTTCATGAAAAATCTCAAGCCAATGCAGAGCAGCAGTGAAAACAAAAACCCTAACAAAAYGGCCAGATCCACAGAGAACAGAATAGAAGGTAATACACATCACAGAGTAGGCAGTTGTACAGGTCCCTGCACTGCGTTTTCAGAACATATGCTCCAGTCTATGTTCTAGTCCATTTCAAAAACACACAGAGCAAAATGAGAAGGGCACAAAATGCAAGTATTTAGGACAGGGAAAAAGACTCAGATAAACAGAGACTTAAAGTGACTTTTAGGTTACAAAGGTGATGCAGTAGAAGTATGCAAGTAGGCCACAGCAGAGAAATCAGAATAATCTCAGCTCAACAATTTCTGAAGGTATTTCACCCAACCAAAGTCAAGGCCACATCCAAGTTCTGAATACCTGCAAGGACAGAGAGGATCCCACAACCTCCCTGCACCCCTATTCCAGTGTTTGACCACTCTCACAGGGAACATTTTTTTCTCCCCAATGATTTTCCCCTTTCTCCAATGTCACCATTGCTTTCTGTCATCTCACTGTACACCTCCAAGAAGAGTCTAGCCTCACGTTCCTAACAACTCACCTTTAGGATACCGCAACTAGATCCCTGTCCCCTTAGCTTTCTCTTTTCTAGGTTAAGTTAGCTCAGTTCCTTCAGCCTCTCTTTTACATCATGTACTCCAGCCTCCTAATCATCTTGGTGGTTCACCACTAGACTTGGGTCAGTATGTTAATGTCTTCTCTTTACCAAGGAGCCCGAAACTGGACACTGTACTTCAGATACAGTCTCACAAGAGCTGAACAGAGGGGAATAACTATTTCCCTTCACCTGCTTGCTAGACTCTTGCTAATTCAGCTGAATGAGAAAGCAGATGTGGAACTCAATTATTCTTAAGTTAGGAAAGAGAAAAGTGTCCAATTAGAACAAATACAGCAAATTCAAAACTGAAAATATTAACACACAACATACTATCACACCGTGGACCACAGTGTAGTAGGATTTTTAATTAAAGACAAAGCAAATTCTGGTAGGCATGTAAACCTTCAAGCTCTGGAATATGACAGGTTTACCCGTTGAAGGTTTACTACTGACTCTCTTTTTAAAAAAAAAAATATTGAAGGAAATATCTTGATATTCCTTTGTACTTTAGTTCTTATTTATAGCAAAAAACCCCTATGTAATCTAAACTATTCTTACCTCTGATCATGAACCTTTGATCTTGAGGACTCTGAATAACTATCAAACATCGGTGAGTATGTCTGTTTTGAGTCACCTGTCTCCTCTTTACCTTGTGATATGGCACCAGACTCACATTTCCTGAGAAAGGGAAGTGTTTTGGGTAAATCTGCATTGTCTTAAACCAAAGAGTAATACAGTTTTCACAAGCTTTCATCAGTTTACTGGAAGTAGTAACAGCTAAAATTTCTGGAAAGATCACTTAAAGCTCAGACTAGTTAAATCATGCCACAAAACATTTAGAGCATCTTTTTCTACTCTTTTATATAGAGCTTCACAGAACCARTTAATGTCACCTTTGACGTACACTACTAAGGGCATAAAAATGGAATCCAAATTATTCTTAAATGCTCACTCATTATGACATCTTAAAATTTTCTTCATGAATAGGTGAGGCAAAACCTAACAAATCTTACTTCCCCCTTCCTAAGATGTGAAACATTAGGCAAAACCTGTTTGCATCAGTTCGGGCCCTCAGTTGTTTCAGGAACTCTGAATGATGCTGCCGCTGGTGGTCAAACAAGGTGGTGACTGGAGCAGCTGGAGCGCTGACAGTATCCGAGATCTGTGTTCTTGCTAACTCTGTCATCTGAGTACAATAAAAAACAAAGGAATACAATGCGCTTATCAGCTTCAAAATGTTTTTGAAAGAGAAAACAGTCATTCTCGCAGGCAATTTACTGATTTATTGAACAAATGTGTAAGACATGGTTTTGAGATGGTTTGTAATTACATGTCAATTTTGGTTGTAGGAGATGCATATTGCTCTGTAAATACATATTCTTTAATTTATGCAAAGTGGAATTATTGATATGAAACTACAGACACGCAAGATACTAATCATCATTCCAATCAACTTCACCAAACTCTGATCAGTAGAATGATCCCCACATAATAAAACATTACAGACCTATAATTACAATTAATTCTAAAAAAAAAAAAAAAAACAAAACAACAAATGTCAGAAACAATGTTTTCTTTTTCATTTTCATTTGAAAGTGCACCTTGCCCAAAGAGCAAGAAATATTATTTCCRTTCTAAAGGAAACAACAGGTTTAAGTTCCAATATCATGCAAACTGCCAGGTCTAAAATTGGCAGCATTAAATCAATAAATAGCCATAAATTTCTCCTTTTTAATGTATGGCACTCTGTGTACCTGACTAGAAATAAGAACTTCTTCAGAAATCACAGCAAAGAACACTGATTTTTAGAAACTTTAGAATTTAGTATTTTTCTTTTTGTTCAAAGGCCTGCCTCTCACAGAGCAGGGAACTCCGGTTGGCTTTGAAGGTAGGAATAAGCTGTATTTCAATAACTTCCAATACACGTACTGAGTTTCTCCATTAATTCTTCAATTCATGTATACATTAATTTTAATGCATAAAATTTTATAAAAACAAGTGARTGATTTTTTTTTAATTGGATTGTCTGTATACATCACCCACTCTTTTATCCTTCATTAGTACGACAGCCAACTCTAAGCAAACTTGTATAGTAGCATGCTATATTCTCTCTTTTGCATAAGATAAACTTCTAATTGAAAACAACGCAGAAAATTAACTCCATTCCTTTATACATAAGAAATTACAGTGTACATCCAAAAATATTCCCAGYACATTGGTGACCAGCATTTCCATCGCTGCATTCCAGTTAAAACAAATGGTTGTTCAACTGAATATCAGGAGTCACTTGTGAACGCRGATGGAAAAGCTACTCTGCTAGCCCATCATCACTGACCAGGTCATCCCCATCAACCCCTCCACTAGCACCCTTACTGTTGGACTTCAAACTTAAAGCAAGACAAGAGATTAAAACCCTACACCAAATAAAAGCTGTCTCTGTTTCTTCTACCTTGTTTCTTAATTGGTTTCCACCCACTTCGGCTCTATAAACTACCAATATTTTTTTGTCTTTATCCAAGACTTCACTACCTGCTATCAACAACCACTGCATGTATCTCTGATGCCGGAGCTTTTCTTCCCCTTTAGCCTAACCCATTCTTGTCTAATCAAAAATGATTTAAACTTCACATATTTGGCAAAGCCCAGAACAAGTACATCAGTATTATTCTGCAGTCCCATTACCTATCATAAAAACAGCCTTGCTGAGCACCAGCACGTGCATAAGCTGTGAAGAAACAGTTATGTTCATATCCATCAGCCTTCTGCACTCCATCCCATAACCCTAATCCACAGTCATTGCGATTGCTAAACTAAGGAAGCAAAAGCATCTTTTGGTTACTSTGTTCCCTACCGATGTGTGAAGCAGCTGCTACATGTTGGGAACAAGTAGTATAAAAACTGATAAACTGATATATAAAACTGAAAAATAATAAATATTCGGTATGCCACAAAAAGAATGRAGAGAGACCCAAAAAAAGAAAACTTGGTACAGAGTTCGAAGTTAAGAGCTCTGCTGAAGACCCTCCCCCCTCCTTTATTTTTTTTATTTGGCAGTCTCCTATCTTCAAAAATAAGCAAAATCGCAATTTCCCCGCTTTTCTAATTTAATGTGCATATGAAACAGATACAGGATTAATCCCTGATGGAGTGCAACTCTTACAAATTAAAGATGWTGTGTTCACTATCATCAATCTCTCCTGGAAAAGCAAACTTCTGAACAGTTTGTTAACTGGAAGATCATAAGAATAGTGAAGAGGGATTTAAGGCTGCTGACTGACTTCTAAGTAAGGATGCCAGAAAAGCTCCTTTAAAGTCCTATCATTTGTCACATTATGAAGGCGAAGAAGTTGCACTGAGAATGACACTGAACAGGGAACAACYTAGAGGCAAAAAAGTATTCAAAATAATACTGAAATTAGAACAGCTTTTTCCTTTCACTTGGGACCTCACCTCACGGATCTGGTGAGCTGCATCTGCAGCGAGAAGTGCAGTTTCCGCCTGTTTGGCTGCAGCCTTGCATGGGGTCTCTTGTAGAGCCTCCTGCCGTGACTGGACCAGATGCTGTAGTGACTCTGCATGGACCTATGCAGAACACACAGCCAGTTCAGCTCTTCAAAATTTTCTGGCTATAACTACTACAGTTTTATTTCTCAAAATCTGGGGGAAAAAAGTTTGAAATTGGCCCCTAAGAGCTTTTTTCAGCTATATTAAACCCCTTCACCACTTCCATATGTTCACAGCTTCAAATTAAGAATATTCGTAGGCACGGATTTACTTACAGCATTTTGCCTCTTACACACTCCACATTTTTTGAAGGGCAGCATTACCTGAGCTGCCTTCTGCCTTGCCTCGTCCAGTTGTCTCTGACTTTCTAAAGCTTCTTGTTCGGCCTTGATTTTCAAAAGAGCTAAGTCCCGTTCATGGCGCTGCTGCTGTGCCTACAGACCAGGAAAACAAGTTTTAACCATGCGAGTTAAATGTAAAGACCTTTTTTGCCTTAGCCACTGGCTGCAACTACCCTCTAAAAGATCTAGATCTACTCTACCGGTGGTGCCTCTTYTGCTAAAGCAAAATTTTCAGCCTACTGACTGACCCTCTCCTTTTTTAAGTAGGCAGTAGACAATGTACATTCCCCATACTCTTGCACCACAGTGTAGAAAGAACAAGGATTTAGGAGACCAATTAATTCAACAAAGCAGAACAAGCAAGCTTGCCAATATAAGGAAATTTCAACCAAAAATATCCTTTTCATGGAATAAGACAAATGATCCAGCCTGAACAACTACACTGCATGACATTAGGACCCAACATCAAACCCAGTAAATAATCAAGTCTTTATTTTACTGAAGTACACAACCAAAGCAGTKATTCCAGCTAATGGTATATTAATGACACATATTCTAGAGTCACCGGTTCCTTGGTGTCAACTTAAAATAAGAAAGATAACAGACATTAATCCTAAAAAATGGACATTATCAGAGATGCTCCATCATGTCCATTACAATTTCTCTGCATTGCTAACAAAAGCATCACTTGCCCTAATTTGATTAATTTTCTTGCAAAATAAAAAAAAGGAAGGTTAAGACAAGGAAGTATTTTTCCATTACCTTTAGAATCTGAGCCAAAGAAACGCTCTCCTGCTGGGCAAGTGATATGCCTCGTACYCGTTCTACATCTGAAAGCTGTCGCACAGACTCCTCAATAGCACTAAGGTAGTTCAATTCTGCTGATAAACGATGCTGAAGACCAGCAGGGGAGAAGCGCATACATCCTGCAGGATAAGACTTACTAGTCAGCCTCCATAGAGTTTAGTGCCCCACATCAAAAAATAAAGGGGAAAAAAAAAATATAACTGCTCTGGGATTAGTATGGTTTTAACAAAACAACTCACCGCTCGCTGAGGCTGCTCCTGCAACAGACCTGCTAGCTCCCAGACTCAAGTCGGGGAAGGCCACGTTAGGCTTCAGCCCTGATGCTGTACTTCCAGAAAAGCCAGCAGGTGACTTGACTCTTTCTGCTGCACTGCCTACGGAATCAAACTGCAACATTTTTTGGGAACCGGGAGATGGGGAAGAAGTCGGTGTCTTCTGGGATCTTCCYTTGTCTGAGAAACTGACAGTGAAAYGAAAAAAGAAAGGAGTCAGTATTCTCCTAAGTCCAGCCATTTGATAAGACAATAAAGCAATAACCTAGTTCTTCCATTTATATACACCAAACAGATCCACACAAAAGGCACAGTTTTTTATGGTTTGCACAGGCCCAGTCTGCCTTTAGGAAATGGCCTCATGAGATGGGTTTTGTATGTATAACCCAACTGAGGGTTAAGTTTCTAGAGCACCCTGTTTTTCCCCCAAGTATTAAACCTAGTTATCACACACCAAAAAAAAAAAAAAAWTAACATAGTATCTRCATGTTCTACATGGCCAGACAAGCAGTTTCAAAGCCTCCTGTTAGGAACCTGGCAGGAGAAAGTCAGGATGYGCTCACCTGCATGTGCATTTACACATTTGTTTTGAAAGCCTGAGTGAAGAACTTTGTTTTACTCACAGGAAATTAGGGCAATATTYTGATTTCAGAATACAATGAACAGTATTTTTAAAAAGTAAACAGGTTACTATCAGCATATGGATGCAACTGAATGTGTTAAGCCACTGCCCTGAGTCTTGATCTCTTTCATCAAAAAGCAATGAAATGCTTGAAGGCCAAAACTTGACTTAAACAGTTAGTAAAATACTGCAGTAACACTTCTTAAGAGAAAATTAAAGACATCTCTTTTTTTAAACATACAGAAAATGATGCAGACACTTCTTAAATTTACTATTCCAATTTTATTAAGCCAAAGTATTAACAGTGGCTGCTTAAATCSCTTAGGAAGACATCCTGCTTTACTCGGCACATCTTAGGAGGTCACAGGACCTTTCAAACCCAATACTGCRTATCAGTGAAAGTCACCAATATAAGTCAGTACCTCAGAGCCATTCTATACCCACACAGAATGAGTGAAAGACCATTCATATTATTTGTTGCTTTTCAGAAAAGGGTACAGTGAAAACTAAGCTGAGTGTATTTCATAACTATCTTCATTGCACAATTAGCAGAAAATAAACTGCATTCATAGGTGAAGATACAGAGGATGCAACAGGAAAAATAATTTTTCTTTTCCTCTACACTCTTTTCTGAGCTGCAGTTCACATCTCAAAAAGCATCAACTCACAGAGCTGGTCAGGCTTATGAGTATTAGCTGTACAAAAGTCTAGCCAAAAATGTCTGTGGATCCTACTGAAAAGAGCAAGATGACTGCACAGGTTGACTAGCTTTTTTTTTTTCCCCTCTCCACTTCTCACAGACCATTTGTAGAAATCGAAAATGCAAATGGTGTTTCAATGCTTAAGGTACTGAACCTGACAGGGTACCTRTATTGGCCAGTTATCCTTAAAAAAACAGAGTGGTCATGTGGGGAGSAAACACTGTTTTGTATTTTCTCTTTCTACAGCCATCTACTTTAGGCTTTCATGTTTAAAATACAGGGAAAAAACGTTTTCTGCATGCCCATCTTACTAGCATTTGATCATTTCTGTTACTTTCCTTTTGCATATCCAAAGACATAGCTGTTTTGATAACATGCCATAGCACTACCAAGCTTAGTTATATTTGCATACAGTCTTATAATGTTCATTTTACCACATCAGGGAGTGTCCAGACAAGTTTTCCAGTGTGCTGTCTGTATCTGGGTTCTGCTCRTGATCTTTACTAGAAATTCTGCTACTTGATAAGGATTTCTTTGCCTTTTGGGATCCCCATTCGAATTCAGATAGCATTTTATCTTCTTCCACAGGAAAGCGGTGAGAACTTCCATTGAAAGAGTCCAACCCTAAGAAGCAACATTGCCAAAAGTTTATGTTTGGTATTCTACGTATGAAAATCTTACCATCAAGAGCCCCAAAACAAGTAATTGAGAACTTTTTTCCCCAGTTAAAGAWGCCTTTGAGTTAGGAGTCTATAAATCCAACAAGCAAGAAATGTAAATTTGGCAGCTTCCTACAGGAGATTAAATTMTCTTCTGCATATTGTGTCCACTGCCAATAAAACTGTCACTCAGCTTTCATTTCAGCACACTATCAGTTTAAATAAAGAAAATACACATTTGACTCTCTGATACTGATAATTAAAATAAAGCCTAGCTTTCTTTGGGTAAGCTAGAGAATTTTGAAAAAAATKAGGAATGCCCAATCCTATTTTTCTCATCCTTTTATTGGCTTTAAACCTAGCTTTTTCTTATGTTATCCATTGCTYATATAGTAAGAGTGTACCAAATCTCAAGTTTCTTCATGTTTTTGTGATGTACAAGTTACTGTAGGAAGAACTGTATTTATTAATTTGTGCACAAAAACTGTCTGTGGTCCAAAGATGAAGCACACAGGCAAACTTCTTGTCGCCTTCATAAATGTGGCCATAACTCTGATTTCTCAGCAGCCTATTGGAATTTCCTCAGTACAGAATCCRAGGATAGTTCCCACACGATATTAAAATTAACTACTTTGTCAGAAGGCTGGTGTAGGAAAGGAAACATTTTCAATGCTGTTAAAAACCTCTTGCTTATCTAATTTTAGATGACTGCATTTTAAGCTCAGAGAATAATCAGAGTCAAAAAGAACTTAAGAAGGAATCACTGGAGGAATAAATAAATCATCCTATGAGTATTAGGTTACAGTTTCCAGGTACRTAGAAAGACTGCAATTTTCATAACAAGAAAACCCTAAAATCTGCTTCAAAAAAAAAATACCCTACAGTCAAGTACTGCACTTACGTTCCTTTTTCCCTCTCTTTTTAGAGGAAGCAGATGAGCGAGAAGATGCCACAGACCGTGGTCCAGGTGAATGCTGAGAAGCAAGCTCTACAGATCGAGGTTCATGGGAAGACTTCCTACTCGAAATTTCTTCCTGAATGCTTGAATTACTGCTGCCAGCAACACTAAAAAGGAGCACATTGACAGGGACTAACTAAGGACCTTCCAACTCCCACATTACACTGTGCACAAGAAATCCACCACACTTCAAATTAGAGACAGATGGCTAAAACTGCACTAATTAGACCATCTTGAAAAGCATTGATTTTGAGATTAAAACTATGACAGCTAAGACACCAGGAAGTTTGACATGGTATTGAACATATTGAAACATACTGCCAATAATACGAAACAGCAAAAGATGGGTAACAACCATCCTTCCAATAATATGAAACAGTAAAAGATGGATAACCATCCTTTCCAATGCTAACTCTTAAGAGCTATTTGACTACAATCTTGAACAAYATAAGAATGACTCCAAATATGACTGTATTGTAGATAATCTCTGGGCATACTGATATCATCAAYTGATAGAAATATGAGCGATTTTCAATAAAGGATTACGGAAAATTTGCAAAAAAGAGGGTAATGCATCACATACTAAATAATACCAACAGAAYACCTATCAAGAAGTCTAATCAGAAAGAAATAATTTTTTGCAGCCAACATTTTCAGCATGCAAAGTGCCTTTTACCTTCCTTTCTTCTGAGGTAAAGTATCACCAGTATAAAGACAGTATTTGTGGTCTTCCCCAAGGTGCCCAAAAGATGTAAATATATCTCATTACAAAAAAAGAGGTCTTAGGAAATTCAGGAAGCCACATGAACTCGGTAGTAACATGGAGAATCTAGGATTTAGAGTCTTCAAATTTAGTCTGAACAAAAGGTTTTAAAAGTTCTTACAGACAATTTATGTATCCATTACTAAGCATTACCGAACCCTTACTTGAAAGCAATTATAGGCTTTTTACAAGATTTTGAAATACTGAAGGTATTTTAAYGCTTTCAAATATCTTTTCTTTTTTCTAAATTACAAAGACTAACCAATTGAGCATTATAGCAGTCACACAAGTTRGAGAACTAATCTTCACCTGACTACAAAGGGTAAGAACCTTGCCTAAAGCTACCTGCCAGACTAAAGAAGAACAAAAATTAGACAGAGAACAGGAATACTTGACTCTAATCTTTATGTCTYAACCATGCTGGTTGCTATATTAACTGCAAGGTCCTAAGGAAATACCTCATCACTTTGACTAGTATTACAATACAGCATAACAGAAAAAATATCCAGCATGTTATAAAACAAATTTTGCATTAACTATTTTCTGTCGAATTCTGCACTTTGATTTTCAGAAGTAGTCTAACACACAGTTACCTGAGGTCACGTGCAATCTTTTTGTCTGTTAAAGTGCCACTTCCCTGCGATGAGGCAAAATCATCTTCGTAAGAAACCACGCTCTCCGGAGGGCTCATGGCAGGCAGTAAAGGGCGCAGGAGGGCAGACGCTCCATTCGACCTTTCATCAAACACTGAAGTGTGGACAAAGAAGGGAAAAGACAAAAATGATACCATTTGATGCATCAAACAGGTAATAAAGCTGCAGGAATTAAAATGCTCCCAACCACGAGTTACAAAGACTTCCTTTCAAACACAAAAACATCAGGAAAACAATAGTATGGCCATCCCATGGCAGTTTTAACACAACATAACAAGCACAGTTTTCCTCTTTTTGTAAATTATTGAATACTCCATTAACACACTCCAGCTAAAACATTCTTGAAGAGCACAGTGCTTGAGAGTAGAGCCATCTGCAGAAAATTTAAATGCAATCATCTTTAAGGGAAATAAAATGAAGGAAAAAAGAATCAAGAAAAACCACAAGATAAAAATCAACTTCTCAGAAAACATTCCTCCTCAAAATGAGGAGCTCAAAGCAAGAGAAACAGTACTCATAAAATGAAGAATAAATTTGTACAAAAAAAGAAAATCAAATGAAGCATCCTGCATGAAACACAAAGCATGCCCTAAGACACCTGAAATGGGCTCGTTTAAGCAAGAGACTTTCCCTACTGATATACCAAAACCTTACCTTCTCAAAATCCAATATTGTTACCAGAGTTTTGTTGCACTACTTTGAGACATTGTCAAATAACTCATGTGAGCAAAGATGCAAAAGGAAAGTCCACATCATTCATCCACTGAAGTTACATGTTTCTAATAATATAGCAAAGCTGTATTATTMTTGCGTAGCAAGAACTCAGGATATACGCCAGCACTCATGTTTATGCCATGAAGTAAGTGCTGCATAGGGCACGAATTTCATCTTTCTGTCTTAACTGAAACAGGAATGATGTGTTATTACAGACGATCTGGAGTGCATATATAGTAGGAGGACRCACATTACAGGGTCTGTTCTCCATGGTGGAGAAAACCGTTTCCAAATGCACTCTGGGCAATTTAGATTTAGTATGCAATTTTGGATACAATAAATGTAAACTTTACATTCACAATTCTGTAACTATGGGTGTCCTTAACACATGTAAACCCAGCATATGAATTAGTTACTGATCTAGAAATACAGAGCAATCCAATACAAAAATAATCTTTCCTAGCCCAAAAGTGTGGGGTTTGGGTTTTTTTTCCTTAGACAAGAAGGCAAAAGAAGGGGAGAAAAAATAATTTTACATCCAAAAGTGAAGTGAGAAAGCCTTACACAGATTCATGTTCGAGACACCTAAAAGCACATTCCTTACCTGTGAAATATAAAGCGTAAGGAGTAGTAAGACTGGGAAAACAGTAATTCACAAGAGCTTCGAGCAATGTTTCCATTTTTACCTTTTCCATGAAGCTGATAACTTTTCGCAAAGATGTTGATGACACTGTGGGGACTTCCCTTTGCCAGTTCCTCCCACGGCCCCTTGCTGTGTGAGCCACTTGTCTGAGTGAAAAGTGGCAAACACTTCTCAGCTTCTTTCTGAAACTCCTTTATGGGCTCAAAAGCATTTCTCTCCCGAATGCAGAAATCCTTCTCTTTTAATGTCTCCAGCATCTTCAGTGGCAACTGTTTGTGCTGGCCTCCTTCCTCTTCAGAGAGGCCTCCATCACTCAGGAGAGGCCCTTCGCTGATGGAGTCGATGCTGGACTCGTGAGGAATTACAGTGTTGTTAGGAGCGTAAGCCTGGTTTTCATGCCCCGGGGAGTCAGTCTGYCTCTTAGGTAAATGTCCTAGCATCCCCTCGTGCCTGTTAGCAGCGGGGGACCTCATTCCAAGGCTGACCGCAGCAGTATGAGGCCTGATCGTCTCGGGGAGCTTTTTAAACTCACTAAGGTTGCCTACCCCAGGCAGGCTGTCATCAAAGGCTGTATGTGACACACAGGTACCCAACATCTTTTGAATTCTGGTCGAAAAAGCATCTTCATTTTCCTCTCTCACAGGAGGACTCACAGCCTTTGCCCACCGCCCATCATCCTGGTTTTCTTGCAAAAATTCATGGTCTGAGTTCCACATGATACCATAATTGATACCAGCCCCAGCCAACTTTTTGGCTTCRCTTTCAATCCTGCTAGAAAGGGAAGCAGCTGTAGCTTTCAAAGCTTCAATGCGATCTAATTTGCTCTTATATTGGTTAGCAGTAGGTTTTACTAAGAGATTTTGCTGTGCAGTGGCTGAATTCAGGTATGGCTGAGGCATCAAGGTCAGCGATCCCACGGGTGCAGCATGGCTCCTCCTGCCTGCCAACATTGCATCACACTCCTTCGACAAAAGGTCCATCTGCTCCAGACTCCAGTGTTGGGAGCAAGGGCCTCCACCTGAGCCCATGAGAGCTGGCGGGTGAGAGAGCTGGACTCTTGGGCTCAATCTGTCTGGCTGTACCCACGGAGGCTCCATCAAATCGCTCCTGAAATGAAAAGTCAACATTTAAGTTGATGACTTATATARGTACTGTTATTTTACATGAAAGTATCATTGCCACAGATTTGTTTTTTAGGAAGAAATACTTTTTGGTGGAGTCAGAGGGGCAGGCAATGGGACAGGAAATAGTTACAGAATGCTATTTAGAAAAAAAAAACCCACAAACACAACAACACAGCACCTTCCAAATTTGAAATGCCATTTATGCTGTACTGTGTGTTTTAGAGTTGTAACAAGCTGAGTGTTTTCACCATCATCAGAAAGTCTGTTCCAAAGTTTCCTGACTTCAAGAGGGAGGAAACTTATTTTTTCCCCCTTGGAATTTCTTAGCCCCAGCCTTCCCCCTCCAGTTGAACCCAGCCCATGTTTCACTGGAGCTGTTATTTAGGGTAGGCATGAAGAACACTTAGAGAAAAGGAGGACTGGAAATACAAGGATGTTTAAAGTTCTGTAAGACATATTTTTTTATTTCCAAATAACTCCCATTTGCATGACAGGAGCTCTGTAGAGACCTTTCTTCGYTAATATCACTTGTGCATATTCTGAATACTAGGAAACCTGGAAAGTCCCTCACAAAAAAAATGCTTGCTATGAGGCTCCCCAAATAACTTATACAGCCCTTTAAGTCTCACCTCTCCCCTACTTACACTTTTTCCTTACAATATGGTTTAGCAGCCTATTGTATRCACAGTACTACATATCATTCCTAGCACTTCCTTGAACTTTTCCAGAAAGGAAACAGGTCTTCGCTAAAATTTTCATATGCTTTCCTGCATCAGGTTCCTCTTTACTGCGAGGAAACGTTATAATTGACATAAAGACAATTACTCTCGCTAGAACATGAACTTAAGAGCCTAGTCTATTTTCACCTCTCAGAGATGGAAACTGCAGTATTTTCCTCCCTCTCAAAAGGCCCACAACGGCTCACCTCAGTAGCGGYTGCTGCGGTTCTGAAAGCGACATGTCACTACTTGAAGATGCACTAGGAGGACGCTCTTGAGCCTTGTTTTCTTTGTCRGATTCCCCAGATGGTTGATAACCAGGTCTGGGCTAGAAATGAAGACAACCAGAAAAACACATTTTCAAAAGTCTGCAGGAGTTTAGAAGCTCTTCTCTCATTAAAATTGAAAAGGCTTACATTTCTCGGTGTAGTATCACATCTTTCCTACCACACAAAGACTTAAAAACAYGAGACACTTATGTTTTTCTCAGCAGAATGTACTAGGAAAAAAGCTTTGCTCACATACTGAACTAGTTCAGCTGAACACATCAAATTGATATTAGTCTTTTACCRTATATTAATCTTCTTTCATATTCATTTTCTGATTAGCAAACTTACTTAACTCACTGCTGATGAAGTTTGTCCACTGACTGAAAGCAACTTCAGACAAAGCTCTTCAATTCAYGGCTCCACTGATGTTTACAGTTTTCTTAAGAGCCACCCTTTATAGCTGCTGTTAGCCAATATCCAGAATTCGGCTTCTATTTATAACAGAAAGATGATTTCCATTCACCTTTCTAGTAGGCCTTGCTGTGCCGAAAAGCAGCCACTAGCGAGGAGGCTCCAGATCAAAACCACTATGTTTAAGCAAAAGCCACACAGTTTTCTTTGTATCCTTTTTCCCAACTGATAACCAGACCAAGACAAGTCACGACCTTCCTGAACATATGACCTCCTATTCCTGCAAACAACTGCAACACACKGTTAGTGAATCAGCTATACCTGTGTTTCCTGCACCGTAGGCAGCTGAGGTGGCTCTTCTAAAAAAGTACGTTCCAGCAATAGTTTAGAATAGGTTTCCTGTAACCGTTTGGCTGCTGAAGGCTCAGGAGGAGGCACGTTCTTCACTTTGGTAAAAGCCTCCTTCTGCTTTCTGTAGAGCTCTTGGAGCCTTTTGTTCTTCTGTTCTGTTGCCTCCTTTTGTGCTTTCTTCTCTTCATTCTGCTTCTTCTTCCTCTCCTCTTGCTGCCTGATGATGTACTGACGAACCTCATCTGTATCATAGTGACGTTTCTTAGAGATCACCTGAGGTTCCTCACTGGCAGCTATCTTGTCTGGTTTCCTTTTGGTTGGACTGTGGCTCCTGGCATTTTGAGTAGGCAAAACAGATTTCTGATTCTGCTTTTCCACATCTTTCTCTTGCTTTGTACTCATGGAATCCAACTGCAAGTCATCGAGAATTCCACGTATCTCCATGGGCAGGAAGTCCTTATTTACAGAGGCATGATCATCTTGGTTATCATCTGGAAGAGCAGCTTCTAGWTTCTTCAGATTATTCTCAGACCGTACTTTACTTCTTGACCTTTCAGAACTTCTTGAAGAGGTTTTATGGGTAACATCCAGTCTAGAATCTGAACCTGTCCTTCCAATACAGCCTGCTAAAGAGTAAGACTTGTCAATTATTTCAGGTAAAAATCAAATTTAGGAAGTTACATGCCATCACTGAAACAGCTGCAAARGTGAGGATGAGGGAGGAGTGCAGATCTCACTGTAAACATGCTTTTGCTTCATTCAGTATCATAGTGTGAATATAGCAGCCTTTGCTTAGACAGAGCTCACACCCTTTATACTCTTTACCAGCTTCACCACCTCACAGGCATAAGCAGCACAGCAACTACCACCATCCCTTACTTGCCCTGTCTGAGATTCTGGATAAATTCTGAAAAGGGCTGGTGGAGGAATCAATGAAGATTTAAGATGCACATGGATGCCACTATATAGTATCTGGAAGAACCACAATTCCTGTAAAACAGGGATGCCCAGCCATAACTTACATATTATATGCAGCACATGTGGAAAATTCATCCGGCCTGCGGACCACTGCTAGCCATTCCTTTCCCCACTAGCTTCAAGAGGCAAAGACAGATTGCAGGTGATCCATTTTTTTTTGGTTGCAACCTATTTCCCATCTTTTCCAGAGCTCCTGAGCACCTTCGCAGCATGTACTGCCCCTCAAGTCACATGCGCAGGGCAGGCTTCCCATGACACCAAGAAAAGTTCATAATCCACCCAGGAAGAGAGGTTATGCATCCCAACCATGGTTGTGAGCAAAATGCTCCCCCCTTGAATCCCAGATTAAAAATAGGAGTTATTTTAATAAGAAACTGATTACTGATTACATTCTATCTCAGAAGTCTGCTTTATTCTGCAGACATAGTGTTATATAATAAATTAAGTAAAATGAAAAAAGTCCAGTGATAAAAAGTACAACTTACCAGACTTGGCAGCTCTCTCTCGTCCTGTTCTGTCACTAGATACAGCTCTTCTGTCCTGTTCTATTCTGGGAGCTGGACCCAGTATCTTTTTTACTAGCTTTTGTCCCTCCCGCCAGGAGGATGCACTTATTACATAGTTTCCACCTGCACAATAAGTAATAAATAAAAGTCAAGCACTAGATGGATTTTCCAAYGTATCAAAAGGAAGTATTTATTGCAACCATTAATCGTTTCTATACCATTTACTTCTGCCTAAGCGGTACGGCTGCAGTTACACACAACAGTCATAACAGTGATGTACCATGAAGACACTCAACAGCTGACTCACACAACTACCAGTGCTTCATGCCTACACATAACACAATGTAAAAATCCAAAGCAYACCATAGCACATTAGAGCCCTACAAAAATTGATTTAAAAAAGAAAAAAAGGGTTGCACAGCTCTAAAACATCTAAGCAAATGTTACTGGGGAGAGGGSAAATATTTGTAGAGGACTGAGAAGAAGCTGTTCATCTCCACTTAAATAAGGAATATATGAAAAAAAGATAAAAGGATCTAAAATGTTTTAATAAGAAGAATAAAAATAAAGGTGGGAGATAATCACTTTAGAGATTTTTACAGATAATTAATAGTTGAGATAGGTGTCTTGTGAGGAGGTTAAAAAAGACCGAGCAGCAGTTGTCCTACGCCAGTGCTAACTCACTGTCCTCTAGCTGGGATTTCTGTACCATGATTGAAAATAGTTCAGATAAACCCTATTAGTTGATACTTAATTCAAGAACAGACTACCCTGYGGGTGACAGAAACCCAATCAAAATGTTATTAGTATTATTTTATCATCCTACATATAATTAAATGATAAAAACTGGGTACGGTGGCATCATTACCTAATATTGGTTAGATAAAATGCTAGGTTTATKCAACTCACCTTTCATCCCAGTAACTTCCAATATTATTAATCGGGTTTTTTTTAAATAATGACCTTAAAGAGCTTTGGAAAAGCATCATATAAAAAAGAAAAGTATTAATAACCTAATTCAGACTATTTAGCAGTATTCTATCGCTAGAAAAGTACCTAACTTGAATACACAATTTGCAGTTGATTTCTAAGCATTCAATCTCAGGTTCTACCTCTGATAGCACTGCCTAAACAAACCCAGACACTGCAGCATGAAAACAACACAGCCAAACAAAAAGGGATTGTACTCTGGGCCCAACATGGAACCAAAGCAACTTCAAGTGAAATCCAGGACAGCAGACCAACAGTGTTTTGGCAATCCCAGTTCTCAGTTCCCACCCCCTTTTCTTTTCTTTTTGTTATTTTAAACCAGGAGGAAACCTGTTCAGTTAGAAGTCTGTAGCCCACTATTCATTCATTTACTAACAGTACTCCTTGCTTGCATTGTAAATTATCCAAACATTTTATAAATCTGTCACTTGAAACATGTCATTACAAGCCTCTCTGAAACAGAGGTATCAGCCAAAGGGGTTCTCTTGCTGAACTCACTGTTCTCAATTAYGCCTGTGTGTTTTTAAAAAGGCAGTGTAAAGTCTCATCTTCCATTTCAAGTCAGCTGTTTGAACTAAAACGTGCTAACGGAGTGGAACATGAGCTGTGGCTATTTATAGCCTTGGCTATGTTAAGCAGTTTCGTATTGCTATGACTGGAGAAGGACGGACTGTCATGGATATGCCACTTAGATCTGGTTCTTATCTTCTAGGGATTTCAGGACATCATTCTCTTCCCATTTAATCCATTACAGAGAATAACCATTGCCATTAAAACTTGCAGCAATCTACGTGCTCCTCCCTCACTTGGAACAAATATGTAAGTTCCTTAAGTACGAATTGATCAGCATAGGAAGGAGCAAATCCCGTACTTATCACTTTTAAGTATTAGCATTCATTACCACAAAATATTCACGTGCAGCTTCATGATTTACAGCACGCAGAAGTGCACATTCACTCTCTAAAAAACCCTTTGTAACGATTTTTGGAAGCAGCTTGTTTTCTTCAACAGAAAGTATTTACTGATTATGGGTCACTGTAGGTAAGGAGAAATAGAAAACCTTCAAAGGTGCAAGAGATGCCTAACCTCGCATGCACTTAAAGAAAAAAAAACAATTGCTCTGTAGTGTGAYTGCAGTCACAACTACTTACTTTGTATAAAAATTAAACCAAATACGAAGCAGATGTGGAAGTCTTCCTAATTCTTTTGCTACACACAATATCAAAGACTAACATTACTGGAAAACTAAGAAGCACTGACAGAACTCCACATGTAGTTAATTTCATTTCCTACTATAAGGCACTGCTCTACAGTAACCTGCTCACATCACCTTCTCTAAATACTTTCATTTTATTTAATAGACAGTGGAAATGTCAGACAACAGTGAAAATTAAAAAAATCTTAATTGGCAAAAGAAATAAACATTCCTTTATAAAYATCAAAATTTGTAAGACTTGTCAGGGAATGTGTTTTTACATTCTTTCACTAACTGAAAAAGCCAGGAATGGGTCAAGCCAGAACTGAAGGTACAGGACAGCAACAACTTCACACAAGATGTAGAAGAACAACAGCTAGAGAAGAGCCAGAAGGACATCCTGTTCTCTGCTTCCCCGTTGAGAAATCATACAAGAGAACAGCTTTCACTGCAGCCCCTCCTCGCAGAGGAGAGCAACTCGGCGGGTCCCACTGGCACCGATTTTAATATCGTYTCCATTCCTCCTCTCAGCATTATTCACTGAGCTGTAGGTCAGGCACTAACCAGCTTCGACACAAGCAAAACAGAAGCAGGATCCAGAACAGAGCTATTGCTACTTTTTGTCTGTGTTGGCCTGACAGATACCTAAGGATACCCGCCCCCTCCCAAGACACTCTTCAGCAGTTTCCATAAGGTGCACACAGCAAGTGGAAAGGCAGAAAATTAAAATAAACAAAACACACACACACAGTCAACCAACCACCACCAAAAACATACACATCCCCAATGCAGCATACAGCCTACAAACACACTACAACAGCATTGTTCCACATCTGAGAAGACTTTGAAAGCAATATGCGTTAATTTTTTCTTTACTTCTTGAGACAAAACTCATCTCTGAAGGACATGCGACAGTCTTCCCTCTACAGTAGAGCTAATCACCTTGTTTGGACTCTGGACTTGACAACCGTGTCAGTTTTTGCACTTTCCGCACTGGTCTGGTTGCTTTTTTCTCTTTGTTTCTCTCACTAGGTTTTCCTTTCACTGTTGAATCCTCTAAAAACAAACAAAAGCTGTTAAGTGATATCCCACAGGAAAGAACATAGAATAACAAGCTTGCTTCAACATTTATGAAAAACCGGAACTCAGAGAAACAATAAAATTCTCTGACTCCCCCAGATTATATATTGAGATCAATTACTCCCAGTCCACCATTTTAAAAACCTCATAGCATGAAAATTTTGAATCAAGTGCTGTTTACCTATGCGCTGGAACACAGCGAAGCCACAGCAACGCCGTAATAGATCTTTACAAAGTTCATTTTCARTTTGAAAAGAAATGTTGACAGTTTGACAGGAACAATTGTTGGTTCTCTTCTACTATAGATATTACACTTYACAGTATTAATGTTCCACAAGAACACATAGTTCCTTCACTGCTGAAACACACAGGCCACTGCTTCCCCATTAACGCATGACAGCACATTCACTCGTTGCCTCTATGCTGGAGCACRGAAGACAGGATACCCGTGGGCTCTACTTTCTGCAAAACTTGTCGCAGAATTCACCCAGTGATGCAGAACTATTCTGTATCACTTAAGCCCTCATTTACAACACAATTAGGTTTTAGGCTTTAGAGGTGCCAGGAACACTTACCAAAGATAAAGTCATATTTTACCATGTTTTCACATTGRGGCAAAGAACAAAAAGGAAACCTGAATGTGGCTCAATCACCACCCCACTGAGTGGGCTTCACAGCTGCCTAAGGTACAAAGCAGAGGCAAGCATTGCTCAAGGAGGACAGGCAAGCTGYATACTCAGTCTCAGCAGCCTACGCTGGACATTTTCAAAGATTTGTTAAARCACTTTAGTTTATGTGCCTTGAAGATGCTGTTTTCTTAATCCCAAAAAGTCAACTGTAGATAAGGAACTCCATGGCYACTATTACCACTGTTTCTTGTTTCTCTTCTATAAAGAATGTGATCAGACAGCCTCAAAAAAACAGGATGCAACCCCCTCCATGGACAGATCTGAAGCTTTATTTAGATGTCAATACTAATTTTTACAGAACAACAGGTCATATTAAAGGATGGGGGAATGGAATTTTAAGAGTCCTTCTCCCCCTTAATATCCTTTCCCTATAAATTTTCCAGTTGTCTTTGAGGCTCACAACAAGCTCAGGGAAGATCGAATCAATGCATCAAATACCAGAGGCCTCAGTGACTGCATTTGCAGAAATCTACCTTGCCTCCTCACCTCTTTCAGTSACAAACAGTTCCCTCCTGATACCAGGAAACTGCAGGCTGCTTTCCACTCACTCTATTCACATTACAGCAATTTTGTTCTAGTACGGCAAATTCTGAACATCTTTAAGACGGAATTAYTGGAAGCTTGGGGTCCATACAATATCCTTTAGCCTAATTGCTAAACAAAGATAAAGACATTCTGTATGGTCTACGCTTAGATGTAAAAATCTTGTGGCAGTAAACAACAATGCTTCTGTAGATATTAGAGATCTTATAGCTTATTTTAGCACTAGAGAGCACAGAACAGTTTCAATACAACTGACTGTGYGCACCCAAAACTCCACATGCTGTAACTTTAATACAGAATTAACACGTGGATAGATAATCCGACAACCTAAAAATACATTTACAGTGTATATTATGTGCAGCACCAGCATTTGATTACTTGGAATCAGCTATTCAATATAATCTTTTCAGGTCAGAAAGGAGACACGTTCCACAACAGCTGYTCTACGCAGGGCACCAGGACAGGCATATGGCTGAACACACACACAGCTCCTTCCTTTTGTAGACAGAAGTCCACTGAACACATGATCCAAATGCCTTTTTAATTGGACCTCTTCAATGAAACTTTTTAAAAATTTGGATTTCTATAGAGACCTTATGAATCATTCATATTATGCTTGTCAAAACTACAAAAAGTGS
Organism: Oceanodroma leucorhoa; assembly: GCA_030449065.1. Taxonomy (NCBI): domain Eukaryota; kingdom Metazoa; phylum Chordata; class Aves; order Procellariiformes; genus Oceanodroma; species Oceanodroma leucorhoa. Next base: position 801,873 of record JASVER010000113.1, read on the forward strand.
TAGTGTGGATGAAAAGTCTTCAGATATTTGGCATTAAATGCATGGACTGATGCTGAAGAGTATTTGCAAAACAATTTTATTGAAAAGAAGCTGCTGTCCTTTCTCAACTTTTTTTATGAGTGATTCCATAAAAATTCCTCAGTGCCTTGTCAAGCTGTACAAGTAAAAGAATCTAACAATTTCCATACAAGCCACTATGCTATCAACATACACAGAGGTTTAGAATCTCATCACATTTCYTCCAGTCTTAAATATGTTTTGACCAATGAGAAAAATTATTTTTAATACGTAATAAGCTAACTCTTCAGCTGCAAAACTAGAGGTTCTCAGGGGATTTTATTTTCCATTCCCTTCCTTTTTATTCCTCTGATCCCCTCCCCCTCCCCCAACTCAATCAGCCAAAAGCAATTCAACCTTACAGGGCTCCACTGTAACCAGCCTAGCAAATCAAAAAGCACGCTTGGGCATCCTACCCTAGATCACCCAGAGAAAAGAGCTGCCCATGGCACTACAGTTTTCCAGAGTGAAAAATTAATAAAGACTGGGTCTTAGAGAAGTACATTTGAAAACATAAAGCATGTATTACTGTTTTGGTCTTTTATCAGCCTGTCAAGCAAATATACAGCATTTTTTAATCATCTTTGCTCATAGTTTTAAGCATCAGAATACTGTGTTGCTAAATGAGCTCATCACCTAAAAAAGATCTTTTTTCCTGTGTTGCCATTTTGCAACAGCGATATTCAATGTTTTCCGAAAGACCATTAAGCAAAGAGGAATGAGTAACAGTTTTATAAGCTTTTTGCACTCAGCATTCCCTCCTACACCTTCATGTCACGTAAACCCCAAAGGTAACACTCTGTTAATGTACAAAGTTACACAGTCTCCCCTCCCATATCCTATCCAAGTCTTATAATAATACTGAAGGTAAAAGAGTTGTAAAGGAAATAAAATCTAGATTATTTAAAAGGTTTCTTAAATCTTCTTCTGGTCTACCTGTTCTCCCCCTCTTTAGGGAATCCAGAGAAGACCTCTAAAAAGTCCATGTGTACAAATCTCTGGGACACAAATTTCTCCAAGAACTTCAAGACYTGGGTAATTCTGATATAAAGCAATGAAGTTCTACAAGTTCAAAGATATTAAACCTACCTAATGCCATATACTCTCACCACCACACATAGCTGAAGGCATACCCTTTTACAGCAGGCTACCTACTCCATTTTAAATAAGTATTCCCAGAGACTTTCCACAGCAGAAGCCCCCCATCTCCCCTTTAGCTACCTATACGTTCCAACGAAACCACTAACAATTCCCACAGCAGCTTCAGGACCGACAATTTGTTAACACCATATTGAAGGAAGCAGCATTCAGGCTTCAACATACTGTATATGGTGCACATATCACTTTAATGGCGTTAAAAATGGAAAAAAAAAAAAAAATCTAAATTGTTCCCATGAGATAATACAGGTTTCATCAAAAGTAGTTTGGTTTTGTCCTTTTAAACAGGAAATGACATTCATTCATGCAAACATGTACAAAGAAGTTACAAAGTTAAACAAAAATTGTTCTCACAAAGACTTTTTTTTCCCCCCTGTTTCAAAGAAAAGCCATCATCTGATTCTTTTCATTATTGGTTTTCTATTAAAAGTATTTTAATGAGAGAATGGGGAGAAGGTTCTTTTATTCGTTTTAGTGTTCGACAAGTTATTCCTCCTGTGGAGAAAAGTACAATATATTTAACACTCATTGCTTCAATTTTTTGTTTCCATGACTTTGTAGATTTGTACAAAACATATTTCTGCCTTTCAGAGAAGGTTGTGTGGCTTAATCAATTCAGTTTTTGTCTCACCTGTTAACTGGAGTGCTATATCTCTATACAGCTCCCGACTAATGTGAAATTCTTCCTCATGCCAGATCCTTCCATCTGGAGTGCGAATCTTTGTTTCAGCAGGATTGAAACCTGAAAGTAAACAATTTAAGACTTTAAAATAACTGCATAAAATGTAAATAAAGCTTTTGCAGGGTGGAAGGGGTGGGAAACTGCCAAGTAAGAAAGGAACTACTTGAATTTCTAATGCTAAATTAGAAGAAAGCAATATACCAGTCTACCACTTGCTCACAGTTGAAAAACAGCGGACTGGGTGAAGAAAGGATTATTAAAAATGTGAAARGCTTTCTCAATCAATACAATGCTAYGAAGCTCTGGGACCATAAAAAAMCATATTGAAATAAACCCAAACACTAATACAGCGAGCTTTTTTATAGTAATTTGTAAGAAGAGACAGGAAGAATTTCAAAAGAATCCACACTTCTGTAAATTGGCAAGAATTTCTTTTCTTTCTTGTCCATATCTGTGATCAAACCATGCTATCCACTCCCAAACTGCCCAAACACAGCTATGAGTCACGTCCATGCTTTGACATGTTGCTCGATGAATTGAATTCCGCTCCTTCACCACATATAACTAACAGGAAGGAATTCAGCACCTCCGTACCTCTGTATGATGGAGCCGCAGGTGCAGCTGCCACTTTCCTGACTTTGGGAGTCACCGCATTCTCCACATTTGTGATCACGACAGGTTGCTCAGCATATCCCGAGTGCTGCCCTCTGCCACCAAGCTCTTCAGAATGCTCCCACTGCTTTCGAATCCGCTCCTTCAGCTTCTCCAACTTAGCATCATGCTGCCGCCGTTTCAAGATTTCCAGCCTATGAGTACTAGAAGTACTCGTGGCAGAAGGGGAAGACACTTTCAGTTCACTGTCCTGGGAGGTGTTACTCTGAGGAGTTTTAGTGCTACTCTCATCTCCTCTGGAGCCATTAGTTTTTTCCTCTTCCAATCTTGGAGGTGTTGCAACCTTAAGAAATGCCTCATTATTCTGCAAGGCATCAATTGCTGGTCGGTCATTCAAATACCTAACAACAGTCTCATCTGCAGCAGAAGAACATGGGCTTTCAAAATCTCTGCTGTGTAGATCCCGCTCATCTCGGTCATGTATCATACGGCCTGTTATTTCAGTCTTCCCTTCTGCTTCGCTGAAGTCCAAACTAGAGAGCAGTTGCTTGGCCTCAAGTTGGCTAGAACTGTGATAAGACAGAGAACTATATGTATCCCTGATGTAATAGAAGGAAAGAAAAAAGTCACCATCACAAACACAACTGTAGGACCTTCCAGCCCAGCAATCAGCATGTTCATCGACTTCCTATACCTTGTCTCCACTTTAAAGTCAAGTTCTTTTAAAGTTTTATCACCACACATTTAATAGTGCAAGTCTGACGAAACTGAAAGAGGCTTCTGTTCAAAATTTCATTTTCTGCACTCTCTATCTGAACAGGACTATATATAAAGTTGAACAGCTGAAATTAGGGCATGTAGAAAATCAGCAAGCAGTAATGTCGCCCTTCAATTTAAAAAAAGCTTTAAATAAAAACCAAGTGTAAAACTTAAGAGAAGCATAATTAATATATGTTCTCCAAAACAAAGCAATGCACACATACTCCTCGACAGCACATTCATTAGCTGAGAAAACAAATAAATTGCACCAAAAAACCCTGCCCTGTATTTGAACATTAAGAAGGCAAGCCCCTGACAAGAACTTCAGAGTGAACTGGCWGTATTGCAACAAATGTAAAGCTTACTGAGAGCTTAGAAATTCAACAAACTAAGGATCTCTTAGCATTTTTTTCACAGAAAAACAGACTCTATATTTGAATAGACTCATGGTACATATGTTATTAGGACAAAAATGTATTTAATATTTTTACYGATGAGGGGCTGAAGATGTGAAAATCCGGCACCTAAGCTACCTGGCTTGCTTCTTCAGCAAGTATGTTTAAAGGACTCATTTAAGCCAGGTCATAACATTGTACTTGTGAAATTGTCTACCTCTCTTTCTCTAGTAGCAAACCGCTGTTATATAGTGTAGTGATCACTACCAATCAACAGAAAAGTTGAGTGGTTTAATTGCACAGAATTTCACCAAACGTGTATAAAAATATACACACACATAGATTGTTCTACCCATTATTCTGCTTTTGTTTTCCTATGCACACTTTAAGCATTGACTACAGGCTGTCCTCAGAGAAGGAGTAATGTGTTAACATAGACGCTCGATGTTAATCCCCAAATTAATCCCCCCCAATGCCACAGTCTTCTTACTGCAAGAAAGCTATTCTTTTCAATTGGATATAATGGCATGAGTCTGGCTGCTCTCATTTTCTTTTCCCTGCAGTCTTAAATTTACTACGTGGTTTTTAAGACAAATAACTGATGTATTTAAGTTATTACAGACAGGGTAGACAACAGAGCTGTTCAATTAACAAAACTGACCCAAGATTACACAACTGATCCAAATCAGCCTCCCATGCAACACAGAAGGAGAASAACCTCACAGCTGACACAAGAAGTGGAAAAGGAGACCAAAACTTAGATGTCAGGATAACAATTATTAATAGAGATGCAGTGGAATTAAAAAAAAAATACCACTGTCCCAACTCCACTCTAATAAGTCAACAGCAATTTGACTTCACTGGGAGAACATTTAGAAAAAAAAATGCAAAGTATGTGTTAGAATCCAATAAAAAAATATTACCAACCCAACCAAGCTATTCATCCAGGATGCCTGTGCAAAGAACACACACTGCTTATAAAACACAAGGAATTGAAAAAGTTATGGTAAAAGTCTTCTAGGCTCTGACATTACAGCAAGTTATAACTAGTTTATTTCTGCTGCAGGTTCTCTTTCTTTCTGAAAGCTTTTGAGGCATCTTATATTCACCACAGCACTTAACGTAGGCTAGGAAAAACAGGCTTTCCRTATTTTCCTTCATTCCTCACACCCCACCATGTTCTATGTCCTGCAATATTCTGTGCCACTTTTTCTCCTTGATACAGCTGTTCTTATTTGGGTTTCTCACACACAAAAACTGAATGCATCTTTAGTACTAGATGTTCTTGCTCTACACTGTCTTATGGTAATACATTTGRGAACATGTGCTGAAGAACTAATGAAACAAAGCGGGAAAAGCATGAGGAAATACTCCTTTTGGTCCTTATTACTGAAACTAAATACCTATCAAACCTATCAGGCCCCTGACGCCACAGCCACATCAACTTGATGATCTGGCCCCATTTCAACACATTTGACTTTAAACTCATATTCACTAAACAAAAAATAAGTTTGTAACAATTTTTAAAAAGGAAGATACTTTTGTCCAACACCACATGCTGYTCATGTGGGTGGGTGAGGGGAGGAAGCAAATCCATTTTTGAGGAGTTGTCAAAAACATCACTATTAGCTTAATTCTGATCCTAGCATATTTTTCTTTAGTAGTCAACTGTCCTGGCACTAACCTGTATGAAGCCAACGGTTCACGAAATTCCACACGATTGCTTTTTTTCACGTTGCTTTCAAGAGTGGTCGCTCGAAGAGGGCTGCGTGAGGACTTCTCCTTGCTTGATTTATTTTGGCTGGAGGACCGGGAAGCTGAAGCAGAAACCAAAGAATCCTCTATGTGCCTATCTCTCCAGAAAGAGAAAGCTCTTGGGGCTGAACAATTAAGAAAACAGTTTTTCTTGGGTTCGAGCAGCACTCCAAAATAGCATTTAAAGTACTCCCTCTCTTTTTCAACAAGCTGATTTCAACAACTAGGAGCAAGGTGATAAGTGCTTGAAACAATGATCATATTTAAAGAGAGATAATMATGCTTAAACATAAATTAGAAGTAATTAAATCTGTGAAAGTTGACCGTGTTGCCACTAGAGGTCGATCTGTCTGCTCTTCTCCAGTGGCACACTACCAGAATGCTCTAAATAGTTAGTATTTAAAACAAAGGCTTATTTCTTATAAGCAAATGCCTCCTTAAGTGAAATAAAGGAAGCATCAGATTTAGCATTCTATCAGGCTGTAACAGTTAACAAACAAAAAAATACAAATGGCTAGTCCAGTGTAAACATAGGCACATACAATTGTCATCCAAAACCCCCACAAAAACATGGTATCAGAATGGGATAAGCACTGCTCACTCACAGTGTGGGGAAAGTCCTTGTCACACACCAAATGACTATGATAGCACACTTTCCTTCCTAAGCTAAGGGAAGAAAACATTAGTTTCTCCTGGGCAATTAGAGTTTCATGAATAAAGATCATTGGCAGGAGACAACTTGGGGGCAGGGAGGAGAAATCAAGTTTTCCCAGAATGCAGTGGCTTCACCCTGCCCTACACGCTATGTCCTCAATAATACATACCCTTTCTGCTTATTTTCCGGCTAGTGCTAGCAGAGGGCTTCTTGGCATCCATGACAGAATCGAATACAGCCGTGCTGGTGGGAGCTATTTCCAACTTGTTCTCTATATGGCGTAGCTAGAATTTGAAGATAATGCAAATTAGAATATTGTTTTCACTTTTTAAGCTACAGGTGTTTTTCCCCTATGTGACAATTTTTTCCACGTTTTCATAAAGAATAAAACTGCTGGCAAAGGCAACTTCACAAGGCTGATGTTGCAAAACTGCATAGCCTTATAGCCAGAAACTGTATCAGATTATTAAGTTTTGTTTAAAAAGATTATCTAAATTAGGTTTTGTTACATAGTTTTGTTTCCATAAGTAGGCTGCTGTGAAAAWATTAATAACATGTCATTCAGAGTCTTAATGCTTGGCCTGAATTAAATATTAATYCCACTTGGAATAAATTCTATAATACTCTTTTCAAAATAGAGCATGATACAAGATTCCACATGTGAAAYCCCACACTGATGCACAGCTATTAAAAAAGAGAGAGACAAGGCTATGGGAAAGAGCTGAATTCCCCAAAAAACGAAGCTGTTTGGCTTCTCTGAAGCCAGGTTTTAGAAACTAGCGTGATGTCTTAAGCACCTAAGTTCCCACAGAAAGACAGCAATTCCAATGCTCAAAGATGGAAAATTATTAAATACACTGGTGGTGTCCCGGTTTCTGACTGGTTTGGGTAAGCAAGAAGAGTTACTTTTTCAGGTTTTCAGAAAAATGAGAAGTCACCACTTTCTTAAATAGAAAGGTAATATTACACTCAAGACTTAGCAGGTATTACTATACTCAAGACTAAGCTTGCTGTGGCAAAAATTTCTTCTACTGTGTGTGGAGAACTTTTTCCAAGATACAACAATGTTCAACATGCATGTACTCCAACCGCTTGCGCTATTTTCAACTTGTTTAACAGACGATCACTGAGCAAAATAATACTTTGGTTAAAGCTTTTGTAGCCATTAACTGGTTTGAAAAGGAATAAGGAAAAAAGAAAAAAAAAAATATCAGTACTTACAGCAGCTTTAGTCTGAGAAAAAGTAGCCCATTCTGCAGTTAGATCTACAGGGCAGAAACAAAGAAATAAATTTCTCATTAGTACATGGAAAACAATAAAATAAAATGTTGCTTCAAAACAATTTTCATGGGCTCACTAATCAAGTTCTTTTAATGACTCAATTCCAGCCTGTAAATCTCCTCTAYGAGAGGCTGTTATCAGTCAAGACTCATCTTAACAGAGCAATAAAGTATTTAACGTAAGATCTAATGAGTTCACTAAGTTAGGTTGAATGCATTATTACACTTGAAATCAAATGTACCACACATTATAGAWGATGTTTAGAAGATAAAATAAAGCTGGTTATCTACCCCAACACAAGTATCTTACATTTTTCCATTACACTATAGTTTAACTACTTTTTTTCCCCCCTTCCATTTTCTTCTTCAGTAAACTAAGCATGAGTACATGGTCACTGAAAGACTCTACTCAGAAATGAAGCTTTCAATATGTGAATTTTGAATAATAATCTTTTTGAACTGTACACCCTACAAACAAAATAGAAGCACTGTTTGCGAAGAACAAGCAGGAGGCACTAATTGACTTCAGCCTTTTAATCTAAACAGATAGCATGTGCTCTATGTGCAATCCAGTTCAGTAGGATGCAGTAGTATTTTCCTCTAAAAATATTTACTTCCTCAGTTCCYCTCTTCTTTTGGTTTCTAATGGTTTTCCTCTAATCTAGTGGTTTACGCAATGCAACATCCAAAACCTTAATGTGCATCAGAACCATGGAGAGTAGTAGTATTAGTGTTCAAAAAAAAAAAAATCCTTATAATAGAAAGGCTGCCAATTCCACTTCAGGTAAGATGCAACAACACAAAGTAAGAGGGTTAAGGAAGTAGCATAGAAACAATTTTGCTTTGACTTCGGGCGATGGTGCTTCATGTCTACAGAACACCTCAGTTTCACAAGGTACATAATTTTAGAAGAAACTGAACACATTGCAGGAAACAATCAGCAATAACGTCCTCGTTACAGATAAAATAATAATCTGTCACTACTTTCAAAATAACTTGTGGAGTCCAGTTTTGTCATAGGGGAGATCATAAGACCGATCTTGAACCACAGACTTAACATGCGACTCAGCTGCTCTACAGACTAGAGCTTTCTTCCTCTGAGGGATGTACTGTCATGTATTTGGTTTTGCTCCCTCCTTTCCTAAATTACAGAGTAAGCATGACAGTAAAAAGCTATCAGGATTTCTCCAGTTCAGGGAGACAAAAGCGCTGCAAGTCKTCTTAGTGGCGATGTACTGCCGCTATTCAAGTGTCTTTAGCTCTTCACCACTTTGGAACTGAGCAAGAGTCAGGAGCAACCGCCTCTCAGGCTCTTCACTTCTTTCAAGAGCCTACAGTTCCCAATTTCTGTTCCTGCACTGCTCCTCCTCTACAGCACTCAAAAAATCTGTTTCTGTGCCATCYTGGCAACCGTATCATAGACTGGCAATTCCTAATGCAGATCAGTAAATACTTTGCAGATCAGAGTATGAAACTGCTATCTCTGCAAAAAGRAAGCCATGTAACACACGGTCTTAGCTTCCAAATTGAGGCACGAGAATGCTTCCTATAAAAACTCCCCAAAGTTTCAAACAACTCATGATAAAACATCTTCCAAAACAAGGCTATAAAACAGAGAAAATCCATACCTCTGGTAGAATCCTTGTTTTGGTTATGCCTCGGATTTTGTAGAGGCACCTCATTTGACTTGTTGCTCCACATCATGTCAATTTATCTACAAAAAAACATTCGCGTAAGAATCAAAGACGTATAAAGTAAGAATAAATGTATCTTATGCTAAAGAGAACATGACTTGATCACTATGATGAATGTTCACCTTCTATGATGATTTCAACTCACATCATGAACAAGATCAGAAAATCAGCACCAAATCACAAATGTGTTTACAGCTTGCAGTTCTTCAGAAACCATGTAATTCTGTGGATAAAGAGGATTTTGCTTTTGTTCTTATTTGTTACAAAGAAGAATGAACTTGATAAAAGGAAACCCAGAGGTCATGCAATTTAGATCATAGTCATAAGTATCCCAGCAAGTCTGAAGATGACCACACTGAAATACTGCACATGAAGGGGTAACAGAGGCAGCRCTACATGGCTTGAACCTATAAACATTTGGCAAAAATACCCATTTCCACCAATGACAGAGGAAGGTGTCACCTATCTCTGTTAAAGGAAAAGGCAGAACAGAACTGYGCAGCAGGACACCACAGCCAGGAAAAAAAGACAGGACTGGAGCTGCCCTTGTTTTCCTGTGAACTTCAAAGGCAAGAGTTACAGTGAATCTAAAAAAGTGTGCACTCTGAGTAACAAACCAGTCAGCCACTATCRCCAAAGGAGTTTTTAATAATGGAGGGGAAAAAAAAAAAAGCTACTCAATCAGGAAAGATAATTTTTAAAAGAAAAGTCAGGTAATTTATGCAAATAGTTATTTCTCATTACTTTCATTGCAAAAGAYTGGCTGTCATAGGTAAAGTTGTAACAGACTTTAAAGAAGTGCTATGTAAGAAAAAAAAAGTAAGTTTAAAAGATCTAATAGGAGCTCACACAGCCAACAAGAACKCTGATTAGTCAGTATTGCTGCTACCCTCTCACCCAGGACCTCCCATCTGGTGGCACATGCTTACTGAGCTGTCTTCACAACAGACTGAGGACATTTCTGTTACAGAAAAATAAAAATCATGTGACCACAGAATTCATACAAGAAGTTTTGGACCTCTGAAAGAGTCATAAAGGCACATTTTCCTCTTTCTTCTCTCATGCACTCCCAGATATCATTTTTCTTATTTTCCTAATTTCTGAACATTTCTTTTGCTTTCACTTCTCTACATAGTGTGCCACATAAAAGGGCATTCAAATATAAAGGTCATTCTCCTGATAAAAGGTGACCAAACATCCCCCAAAATTAACACTGTGTACTACTTACTGGAACAGATCATTGCCTGTATATTTTGTGACAAGGATTTTTATCATACATGGTTTTAAGGATACTCAGTGACCAACAGTGAAGTTTGGTCCTCACATTCAGCCATGTAACTTACTGCCATAAATACAAGCCATCCCACAAAACTGTTCTTATGCCCCAAGAAAGACTATCAATAATAAGAACACAGGTCTTCAAAAGACCTTTAGTTCTGACTTTCTTTAAAGAATCCAAATAAATGTTCGAAAGAGTGTGGAAAAGGTATGTGAGCTTATATATGTACGTACAGAAACACACACATGCACACACATTAGTGAAGTCCACAATAACGCAGAAAATCTAGAAAAAAGTGGGGGGTGTTTTGTTTTTTAAGTATCTAGTTATGGGCAGCGAGCCAAGCGAAGTTAGAAAATTCTGCTTCTAGGACAGGTGCTGCAGAGCTCATTCATGCAGAACCGCAGCTTCGTGCCCCACATCATTCATGCTGCAAATCATAACACTGCCCTGCCCTAGAAATCATTTAATTGATCTTCTCCATCATTGGAGCAAAGAGTTGTTGTGCTAAAAATGTAGAAAACAAATATTAGTAAAAATGGGGGAATTTTCCATAAAGAACCAATTTTGACAGCCGCTGAAAATGTCATATCATACCATTATCAGTTTCTTGCCCAAACACAAACATAGCAAAACCTACTCAATCTGTAAATTTAGCATAAGAGAACTTCTGGACAAGCAACCATTTCTTAAGGGATTAAGTATCCTTCTTCATGTAATTGCTTGGGATTTATTCTTATCATTAGAATTACTAGTATAGATATGAGAACTTAGTCAGGAGCTAGAATTGTTCTTGTTATTATACACACACAAATCTGTATAGTTTATTTTACGATGCCCTGGGAATGTAGTATTGTAATAGACTATGTATTCCTTAACTCTCTACGAAAAGTGCCAGATTAATTAAAAAAGTCTGAAATTGCTTGTTAGACCTTTCATCCTGACACTCAAGTAAAAGCTGTCAGTCCTTTACCTGAGCTGAACAGAACCACAGGTCAAACAAATAGTGAACACTTTTGAGAACACCTTAGTTCTCCTAACAACTCACAGATGTGTGCTGATGATCACTAATGGTCAATCATTCTGTCTCAATGCCTCGGTTCAAAAGTATATGATGCCCCTCTATAAAAGGCCACTCAACCTCTCCTCCTTTCTGTAACAACCTGGGAAGTAATCACAAAGCATCCTGCTGTATTTCTCCTCACCAATACCTGCAGTGTCGGCTCCAAGCGCACAATATGACTCTTACTGGCTTCAGTGCAGCCAGCTGAGATCCACCCAGCAGTTTTGCTTAACTCAGGTTGCTGCTGTTTGAAAAAAAGACATGTAAGAACTGAGAATGCTGGAGCTGTCTACAGTTTCAGGAAACCAACGCTGCAGTAGCTTTCAGTTGCGATACAATCTTTGTAACTATAAGGGTTTGGGTTTTAGGTGTCCCTCTCCCCCTCCTTTGGAAGCGTGGGAGAAATTTATCAGCTTTTCAAAACCTACCTACAAATCACATTGATTCCCACCAACCTTTGAATTCCTACAGATTAACAGAATAACTTCTTTCTATTGTTACAGCTTACATGAATAAGCAGCACCCTACAAAAAACAAGTGCTTGTATAATTCAATACCCTGTCTCTGCAAGAAGTTAAACCAGACAGAGGAGACACTTTAATGCTATCAAAAGTACAGCTAGAGGGTGGGGGAGAAAAAAGAAATAAATCAAGACACAGTTGCCACATCTATTTATAGGATTTGCATGCAGGGTAGTGGACCAGTTAAACACTAAAATACACTGAAATTAATATTGACTAGAAAATAATACTATACTAAAAATTTATGCAAAGGAAGTTCAAATTATATTTGAAAACATATTTTACATCAACACAAAAGTCTCAATGTTGCATGAACAACTTTAAGAAGAAAAGTTGTAAAAATTGTAAAAATTACATTCTGAAATGACTGCTTCAAAAAGATTTTTTTTTTTTTTTTGCTAAACTAATTGATCCATCACTATTTAATACAGAGCTTAGAGGAAGGGGGGGACAAAAAGCAGCTCAACAGATGAAATGCCGAAAAACTTCTGAGGAGACAGCAGTGATGAAAAAAGGTTATCTGCAGGTTGGATAGGGCTATGAGGATCTTAAAAGTTTGTTGAAGACTGCAGAATCAGCAGAACCGATCTCCTGGTTATTTGGTTGTTCACTAGCAGACACAGACATCCTACACAGGTTCATTAAAGGCTGGTTTGCCAAGCCTCATCTTGGGTGAAGGGTTAAAATACAAACACCATTGTGTTCTGACGTTTCAATCCCATGTCAAATGCCCATCCCACTCTCTACTCATTTATCCAAGGCAATAAAAAAAAAAAGTACACAAGAGAAGGCACAGCAGAACTGCTGTAGATGAGGACCTAAGTGTAAACTACCAAGAAAAGGATATACCCCAAACTCCTGGAAGAAACTGGGACACACACACATCCCCCACACACTCTTCCACAAACACTGTTCCTATGGGAAGACACTGAAAAGGACTGCCAGATCAGAAAGCGCATGAGAAGACACCAGAAAGGAGGAAATGGAAACTAAGAGAAAAACACTGCCAAATAAAAGATAGGAAACGAACACTAAATTTACTACCAAATATACCAAGGATGGCATTGAAAGGTACAACAGGTAACAAAAAAGTCAACATGGTAAGAGGACAGCATTTTGAAAGGAGCAGGAGATATGAAAGTAGAATATGCTTAGCAAAGGTACCCAAAAATGTCAAGAGATGAAAAACAGGGCTGAGAAAAGAGAAAGAAAAGTGGTGAGAGAAGCAGGATATAAAAAGGAAGAGAATGGAGGAGGACAGGAAGAAGAGAAAAATTGAATGAACTTTGGAAGAATCAGCACAGAGAGCAGCAAAAAGAAAAAAAGAAACTGGTGTATTGGTCCAATTGTAAAGTTTTTCAAGCACCCTCAGTATGGCTTCTTTCTTAGTAGCACAACCTCGATAAGAAAAGGAAAGAGGAAACTCAGAAGTCATGGCACTGAAACAAGGAAACAGGAGAGGAAACTGAATCATACAGATTCAGAGAATGGCAGAGAATGTGAACAAGAGATCGCCCACTTTTATTTTCACTAACATTTAGTGGTTATGCAAAAAAAAACCCARTATGCATAGGGAACAGTATTCCTCAAGACTCTGTTTCTTATAAAAACACAAGGGATACCAAATGAAAGGGATACCACAAAAGAAAAGATGAAGCTTTGCTAAGAGTAGGGAAAGAAAGAAATTTGATATTGACTTTTATGGGATATTCTTAAATGTTTAATCCCCAAAGTGGCAGGTTTTGCTACAAACTGGGTATACAGAGCATGAGGCCAGCACTTCGCACAGTTTAAGCTACAATAAGGCAGCAGAGCCAATAAAAGAAGCCATCTTTTCCTTTCTTTATGCCTTGGTCTCTCTTGCCTTATTCAGGTAGAAAGTCAGTGGGATTATGCGGTAAAGAAAAGTGGACTGGGAATCTGCTACGGTCTGAAAGTAGCTTTTTTGTTCTTTTTGCTTTATTAGTTTTAGTTATGTCGTACCATAAGCTACAACGTCCGTGCAAGCAGAAGGAGAGGGAATGGAAGAATCGGGGAACAGCCGGATCAGTCCCAGTCCTGTACTAGCTGCTGTYGCGTATCATCATCTACAGTTGTTCCCCAGGAACAAATGCTTGAAGCTGCTATTGCCTTTACCTCGAGGAGAGTGAGTGGGACTGGGGAAAACAAGAACCATTCCCATCACCTTCTTCTTACCAGTGGAGATACCACTGGAGCTCAAGGGCAGCACAGGAGTCTACACACCCTGCTCCAGTGCATCCCACTGCACCCACACCTCCCACAGCACAGACAACTTGTCTGTGGGGGAAATGGGCACCGAGACAAATAAAAGGTTTTAGGGATGTTTTTTCTTCTTTACAAAAGTATGTTAAGTTTCCATGTACAAATAATTGAAAGTTGACTTCTGAATTCTAAAGACCCTCTGGAGYTCCTGTCTGTGCAGCCACAGTTCTGCATTGCCGGCAATAACAGACACACACARGTGGACAGACACAATCGGACCTAGTCGAGCAAACTATTTTTCTGAGCCAGCCCACTGAAAGTGATGGAATTTCTATTTAAAGATGCCAGAAACACTTTCCATGTCTCCTCAAATACCACAGAATACAATTTATGATGATATGCTTGAGTCTGGAATACAAATACCTTTATCTACTCATTTTTCTGGAATCCAAGCTTTTACCATATTGCATTATCCCATTTAAATGAGAGCTAAATATATCCATAATACATTGTTCTAAGACTTTTTTTGGTTATGTTTATGGGCTTTTAAAATGTTTTTTGATACAAGAGTAACATACTTCCTTTTTTTGGCCTCAACATACTTCGAGAAAACTTTGTCTCTCAAAGCAATTAGATGYAGGGGATTTACTGACCTTCCTCAGGACTGAGGACAAATTCCAGCGCAACAAACAAATGCATGACGTATTTGTCAAAAAAGCACCACATCTCCCGAATCTATAGCCGASTCTGCAGAACCAGCCGGGTCCTTCCCCCACCTTCTTTCAATGCTTATTTATATAATAAGCCTTCAAATGAAATGTATTTCAGGAGCAAAGGTTCTGAAAGGAAGTTAATACAAAATCCAAGTACAACTCCAAATGCACAATGCTTCACAGACAAAAACTTCATCTTAACACTTCTCCACCATATCTTCTCGAGCCTGTAATCTCTGCTTTGCTCCTCCAAAATTATTTCTGCTACTAAGTTGGGRATTCTTCTTCTCATGATTTTTAAGTGGTGCTAAAGTGAGCTAAAGAGTCAATGGGTCCAAACTATTCAGAGTGCCTTTATAGGTAGTTTTGCTGGTATTTAATCTGACTGGCTGCTAATAYTATTTGACTTAGAAATATTTTACCAGTCCAGATTGCACTGCACCCCATGAATGAGGCTGTATGTAATGATGAAGGACACAATTATGTAAAGCTGACACAAGAAAAAGCTGAAAGTAACAAACACCAACAATGCCCAAGGAGCTTGTGAATATTAGCTGCTCTGAATGAGTAGAATTTTAGACAATATTCAGTATTTTGTGTTGTAGTGCAAACAGTAAATATACCAGAASAACTCACATTCTAATCATTATGACTTTGGAAAATAATAATTAAAACCAAAAAAGATTCAAAAGTAAAAGAAAWATACCAGTAAAATCTGATCTGTCTTAAGCTAGAAAAACATAAAAAAGCTTTTAGGGATATTAAGGTAGTAAAAAAAAAAAAAAAAAGAGCAATCAAGATATACCACACATTTGCAGATAGAAAAGCAGTAAAGAATTTCAAAGCACGTGTCACTACCTCTAACTGCTAACCAGGAAGATAAATGACATCAACAGTCATACATCCATTAAACATCAGAACATATAGTAGAAAAATATGAATATGTTTCATGAGCTCTAAGATTAAATCACTGGCATCAGTCAGCTCCTAAATTTGCATCCAAACTGCAGTGAAGATTTTTCTATAAATGAAACATTACTGAATCTGATTCTCTCCAACTATACKCTGAGGGTGGACATTTACAACGTACTTCTGCTATGAGAAGACACAGCAATTTGCAAAAGGGTCTCTGCTTCATCACAAGTGATGTAAAAGAGACGAAAAAAAMTGGCACTAAAAAATGGATTAGCGGTTTTACTGAAAGTAAAATGCACTGTATGTCTTACTGTGCTGCATCACATGCTAGGAGGTACTCTGAGGAAATCTATTGAAATGAACGTTGTGACAGCTARCATAACTTGGTTCATTGTTTGTGAAGAAATCAGAGTACAAAGGCACAGAGAATGCATCCATTTATTGAGGAGATGCACACAAGGGTTAGCCGATCCATTCAGAAGTTCTGTATTTTTCTTTTACTTCAAAGATCTTTGCATTTATGACAGAAAAGAAAATAACCGACGCACCCTAGTTTCAAGAACAAATAAAATACTCCCACATTTGTTTCCTTGGCCTTCATAACARAAGTTCACCCATTCCATCTCCAGTTACTAGAAACTGCACATTAGAAGATTTCAATTCTTGCAGCCCATAATAAATCCATTCAGCAGAATATGCTCAAATTCTTCAACAAGTCCTGTCTTCAAAAGGCCAGCATCCACTATCCTTCACCTCACAGGGAACACTCCACTGTGAGRGAGTCTTCTTAGAACTTACAGGCAATCCTCTCAGCCAAGTACAAGAACCAGACCTGCCAATTTTGAGAGTCTAAGACAACAGCTTTCAACTGCTCAACAATACCAAGGACATACGAGCAGAACAGCAACTTAATCTGCAGCTGTGTCAACTGCAGACTGATCACTGTTTTCTTTCAAAGCAGAATAAAGTGCATGAAAACTTCAGGGAAAATGTTCCAAATGTCACTTTCTCAAGTTTGATGCCTTTGCTCTGAAATTGCATTCAGAAGTAGTGTCTGAAAAATGTCTCAATAACAACATGAGATGTCAAAAAAAAAACCCAAACAAAAACCACAACCAAAACCCCATGACTACCAGTGCTGTCCCTGACCTGGCATTACAAAGACYGATACCAGGATTCTGCTGAGAAGACTTTTTCTTCAACTAGCTAAAAAGAGCAATAAAATATTTTCTCATATTTAAATAATTTCATCTCATTAAATGCTTTAAGTGCCTAAACTCTAAATCCAGACCCTTCTGTTTCAGTATGACAATTCCACCTGATATATTTTGCTATTAGCAAACATGATGCATCACGATAATATGACTAGAAAATATCAGAGAAAAATTTAACTTTTTTAAACTTTTACACTCTTTTGCCATGGATCGGACTTAGTGTAAAATTCTTCCCTTAGTGAGGTGTGCTCTTATGAAGCTAAAACACAATGGGAATTTCTGTTAGCATTCAGTAAGTTTCAATTGACCTAGTATAATTGATTAGTTAATTTATTTGCTGTATTCTTTCACCAGTATATTGACAAAGGTTTCAGACTTATACATATAAGTAATTTTATTCTCAATCACGTAGTCCATTAAAGTCTATTATATCATTAGCACAATGATACACAGATATTTTCCAAGCACTTACATATATGGATAAATTTTACACTCAGACATTCTGATCCAGCCACATGCCTAATATATTAACTGCACTGGGAAAGTTTTCTCTCTGCACTCAACTACCAAAACTCTTCTTTATCACTATTATACCTGTTCTCATACTAACACAGTTTATATTGGTTTGAACAACAGGAATTATATTAGTYTAAGTACATCAGTAGCACAGTTCAAACAGTGCTGCTGTAGTGATAAAAGTCACACTCCTGATACAAATTTCTGAGTTGAGCAGGTTTAGCAACTCAACAGTGATGAAGGAATGCATGTATTCCTCCCTACCTTCCCTAGCAATCTTGCCACTCCTCTGTGATAGATGCAGTGCTCATCTGACTGCATCACAAGCCAGTTCGACTCAYTAACCCAGCAGAAAATTACTCCCTTTTTCTTTTTTTGTTGGGTTAGTTTTCTACCAGTTTATCAAACTGAATCAGGCTGCTGCACAGTCAATGCCAGAAGTGGTCAAAGTGGGGGAAGAGATGCAGCAGCAGAACATCATGCTCACTCACCTTACGTTGTGCAGCTTCACCTAACTGCCACAGATACGGCAATATAAAACAGATCTAGCACTACATGCAATAGCACTCCTGACTTCAAACACATGCCTAACTTTAAAGATGTCAATACAACTACAGCCTCATCTGGGCACACTAAAGTCAATGAGACTAATCACATTAATGGCTTTATCCACGGGTGTGTTTGATACAACATAACTTTCTTAGCAGAAACGAGCAGTAGGTCTGGTAGAGGGGTGCAAGGAGATGCAGGAAGTTCRTAACACCCAAGTCAACAAAACCTTTAGAGTAGAAATGGCAATTCCAAGATTAGATTCTTATCCATTTAAGGAATGTTTTTACTATAGTGGTACAAATTGCTGATAAAGGTATTTCAAGACATGAAAGACACCATCCTCATTGGGACTGTTACACGTGTAAAGTCTTCCCAGTGGTACAATGACAAACTTAAGCTATGCACCAAAGCTTAGTAAGCTTAGTAAAACAAATCCATGCAAACAAGATGTTTTATAGTTTTAAAATCATGTTCTTTCAGTTGCCACCRCACCTACCCTAGGGTGTCTACCAGAAGATCGACACCAATCAGCAGTATAATTTCCGCAGTACCCTGGCCCCTTGTAGAAATGTGTCATTACTACATAAATTAAGTTGCTCTATTTAGTGGACGCAGCATACCTTTGCTTAAGCTAGCGTCACTCTCAGAAACTGAAGCCTTCAACAGTTTACAGTGTTTGTGTGGCCACACCTCAGTTGCATTTAATTATCTAAAGCATTACCTAATGAAACTGTTGTAGCAACTAGAACTATACAAAAGAGCAARAAGTTCATGTAACTTACCCTGTCCATGCAGACAATCTGACAGAACATTTTGAGCCCACATGCAACACAACGAACAAGCGCCCGACAGTCTACAACTCCACACACATTTGTCCCACAAGTACTAAGCTTTTGGTCGCAGTAYGCTCTTGAACGAGTTTTCAAGCCTATATGCTCTGTAGCCCTGTGAAGCTGTTTAAGATGACCAAAACTCAGAACTGACTGGTCAAGTTGTAAGTTTTCAAGTGCAAGACACTGGAGCGTTCATCTACACAATGAAGCTATTTGACACATAAACCTCTACACGCATGTACACACACAACGTGCCAGGAGACGCTTGGYTGCTGAAATACATCTTATATCCAAAGACAGAAAGAGATAAACTATTCCAGAAAAACTACATCAACGGTAGGCATTATATCACAGAAAACTGCATCCACAGAAAAAAAGCCACAGTCATACAAGTACAAAAACCTTTATACTAATAACAGCCAAAATGAATGGCACCAGTGAGGTCAGAAAACACTTGGGGCAGATGTTACCCAGGGATGTAAGAAACACTTCAGTGGGCAGACACCGCGCCATGCCGGTCCTCTTCCCCCAGCCCGGCAAGCCCCAGTCCAAGGGCAGGAAGCCCGCAGCACAAGCGGAGCGCACATTTAAACTTTAAAAGCGCCRGCACAAGCCTGCCCCGGTACAGCGGGGCGGTTTCCGAGGGGAGCAGGGGCCAGCCGTGCTCTGCCCGGCCCGCCCGGGCTCGGGAAGCAGCTCGGGAGGCGGACAGCGAGCCGGAGCCAGCACAGCTTCACAGAAAAACCCGGTTTCGGCAGTTTTCCCATACAAGGCGAAAAGACAACAGYGAAACTACAGCTCCCCTACCCTCTCCCTTCCTCCGCTATCCCTGATACAATAAGCAGTAGAAAACAAATTAAAACTATAAAAAGAAAAGAGAGAAAGACTTAACGGATAAGACGAGTAAAGCAGAGGACGTCGGAGCCCGGCGGCGGCGCCCGYAGAGGCCGAGCCCAGTGACAGCCGGCAGCACCGCCCGGCCGCCGGCACTCCGGGCCGCCGGCCGGGCCCGCCGAGCCCCCGCGAGCGGCCGAACCCGGCCCCCGCCGCCGGCTCCACCTTGTTCTGCGCCTCGGCCCCTTGCGGGACGGCAGCCGGCAGCGTCGGCGGGTCGAGCGCGGCCTGGGGCGGCGGCACGGGCCGCTCCCGGCGCCTCCTCACCTGGTCGCGGCGGCGGCGATCGACGCCCGCCGCCCCGGGGGCAGGTCCCGGCACATCCCGCAGAAAAGAGAGAAGCGCGGCGGGAGCTGGCGGCGCCTCGAGCTCGGCTCCGCTGCCCGCCGGCGCGCAGCCCCCTCAGCGGCGCCAGCCCGCCGCCATTACCGGCCAACGACTGACACGGAGCGGCGGCGGCGGCGGCGAGAGCGGCGGCGCGGTGCAGGGCGGGAGCGACTGGCCAAGTCTCGCGAGAACCGGCCCGCCGCCGACCTTCCCAACATGGCGGCGTCCCGCCGCTCCCCCTCCCCACCGCCCGCGCCCCATCACCGGCGGCGGCCATGTTGGGTACGGCGCGGCTTCCCCCGCCCTACCCCACCGCCTCAGCGGGCCGCAGCCGAGCAGCGGGGCAGCGCGGCGCGGTTCTCACCCGGGGCGCCTCCGCGAGCGGCAGCCCCGCAGCCCGCCTACCTTGCTGAAGCCGAGGCCGGGCTGAGGTGAGGAGCGGAGCCCGGCGCGGCGCGGCCCCGGCGCCGCGCTGCAGGTGCACCCCGGGCGGCGGGAAGGGCTGAGGGCGGCGCCGGCCGAGCGCACCTTTCATGGTGCCCGKGAAGCCCACGCAGCGACGCGCCTGGCCCCGGGCGAGGCGGCCGCCGGCGGCTCCCGGCCTCGGAGCGGGGGCGGCCAGGCCTCCCGCCGGGCCTCCTGTCACCCCACGGGCCCGGGGAGGTTCGAGTCCTCACACTCCTCTGGGCGCCAGACCCTCCCTCAACCTCAGGAAACCGTCGTTTTCCAGTATTTTCCTCAAAGCTCCCCACCCCCCCGGCCACGGTTGTGCAGGCTTGACTTGCCGGTTCAGTCCACATGCAAATCGTGTAAAAATAAAGAGCTGTGGCAGAGCTCTCGGTTTTGATGCAAGAACAGGACTTCGCAATGTTTGTTAAATCACCGCTGCAGAGCGGTGCCAACGCTGATGCTGGCATTCCTGAAGCAGCTCCAGTCGAAACTAGGGCACCATTTTTTAGTCATTTGTATTCATAGCTAAGTCATCTTTACAAAAATAATTTAATTTTTTCGCAAAATGAAAGTGGCTCTGATTAGTCTCCCAGTTGCCAAATTTAAGTTTAAATAAACAACATTTGCAAAACTTGACAGACCTGACTGAGTACCACCAGCTTAATTTCACTTTTAACAGTCATTATAAACCCGGAAGAGTTTGTTAGTATACTATCTTTTATTGCATAGGTTCCACCCCAAAGATGCATTAAAACCACCCACGTTTCAAAAATAGATCTAAGATGTTATCAAGCTATAACAAAACTATTTCCACTGAAGAAGGGAAGTTATTAGAATAGGAAAAAAGAAAATCTTCCTACAGCTATTTTGGGAATGTCTCTTCCAGGGTTTGTCTACAACTTCACCAGAGTCTGGTTTTCAGTCATTAGTATGATYGTTTGACTACAGATGCCAAATTTCTTGGGGGAGCACGGGGGCGGAGAGTTATCTACCCCAACCACTAAAGGATCACTAAAACTACTGGAGCTTTTTTCTTTCTTTCTTTTTTTCTTAACTAAAAAGGATTAAACTATTTTTACATAGCCCCTCCTCTTGTGAATGGTCAACATTTTGCATATAAATTATTCCAATATGGGAACACCATACAAAAACATCCTAAACACTGAGAGGCCAAGACAGCTGKGAAGCTTAGGCAACACAGAACTTAATCATGTCACAATTACAGGATACCCATTCAACCTTAATTTAGTTCTTTTACATACACAAACTAATTACAGAGTATATTTTCCAGCATAAGCATACCTCCTTTGAAACAAGAGGTAAGCCTGAGATGTCAGTGGTTAAACCTCTGAAAATGATTTTGTTTTGCCAGATGAAGGAAAAAAATTCATGAAAGGCGAGCACAGCTCCAATGGGAAAAAGTGGTCCTAAGAGCTCAAAGAGCAAACCTGCTCCTCCCAAATGCAGAAGACTGTAAGTAGTAGTAGTAATAATAATAATGATGATGACAATTTCAGTCAATGAAAACAATATTACCACAGTGTATGGGAGCCCTGATCGCAGACTAGGGCAAATTAAATTATTACATTCCCTGTCATCACCTAGTGTTTGCTTAAATTTACTGCTTAATATTGCTGGATTGGCAGCGTATTTAAATTATTCAGCACTTTTGTAATGCACTACCTCTTTAATTATGCTTTTAAACATAGTTTCTCTTTTCTGCTTGGAAGCAGTTAATCTAGTTTCATGCTCTTCCTTTTCATCTTCAGGCAAACAAGGCACCACATTAGGATTTTCTCGAACATGAAAATAATTTGTTTTCAGTCAGTCAAATAAAATTAAAATGCAATGTTTGTCTACTGTTTCTGCTTCTATATGGCTTCCATTTATTCTCTGTATCTGTCAGTGGAACTTAACTGTAAAACTTTAGATTACTTTTTCAAAGATTCCCTAGCAATGGGCACAAAGCTCTGACAGGCAAACCACACTAAAAGAGAAGAGAAAGAGAAAGACACTCTTACAGAAAATGCAATCATCTTGTGAAATTCTCTTAAGATTAGAAATAAAGAAACTGCTTACCTGCAAACAGCCACAGCTGAGAGAAAAGGAAGAATTGAACACACTCCAGTTTGATGAACTGCTCACTAAACTGCAAAGCAATGGAGATAACCGCAGCAAGCACTGCCCAAGCACTGAAAGTGGTGGATGGAGACAGATAGTAAGTTCAAAATAAAGAGCCACAATCTCATCTTACGCTAACTTGGTTATTGCAGCTTTAAGAGAGAGGTTTGGAAAGTTTTCCACTCCATATTACTCTTGCACACTCCTTCTAAAATTAGAAAGGGGCAGCTGGCCATTGCAGCCGAAAGGCTGGAGCCCCCCAGACTCCCTCCCCCCTTGCCTTGACTGACGTGGCTCCCAAGAGCCACAGAGGAATTTGGGGAAGGGTGCTTCCACCTGTTGGACATGGAATGGGGTTGTCCAGGCATTCAATTATAAATCCAACTGTCAGGAGCTGACAGTAAAACAGGACACAGGACAGCTGTGAGGACTACAGGAACACCCCCCCACACACCTTCTCCATACTCCTACAATTTTGCAGTTTGTCTTAAAGCAGAAACAATGCATGAAAAATTGTTCCCTGCGTGATTTGGGCTTATAAAATAGAAGGGATCACTTCAGATTTGTTCTCATAATTTTCCAGCTGTGCTACAGGGTCTTAGCACAGAATCTGGCAAGTTGTTCATACATCATTACACACCTCCAAAACCAGATTTATTTTTGTAAATACAGCATGCTGGCGATTGCACTGCAGGTGGTGCATATAGCTGCATTCTGTACAGCAAATACTTTTATGCCTACCTTAACATGGAGCTCACCTTGCCTTTTGCACTCATTTTGAGCTGAATCGATTATTAGTTCAAAAAATTTTTCAAAAAAAGTGTATGAAAACCATGACTTTTTTTTTTTTATTTGTGGAAAATGAACAAATGCTTTTGTCAGTGTGGAAGAATGGGGGAAAAAATTAGTYCTTTTAACGAACCTGCTTAGCATGCTCAAACTCCACTGCTCAGCGCGATGTGACTCAAGAGCAGGGTGTGAGAGAGAAGGTAACAACAGATGGGGCTGCGCGTTGTTCTTGGTCCCTTTTACAACATCCACTGCTGAAGGCGATACGGGTCTGGCCATCCTCCAGGTGCTCAAAGGCGACAGCAGGAGCAGCAGAAGAGGGGCCACGCTCCACCTTCCGCCTGGGCTGGCTACCTGCAAGGGGGCCCTCGCCAGCTGCGGGTGCCTGTCTGCTCACAACCCGAGGAGCAGTTTGCATTTTCCAGTCCCATCTGCAGTCCTGGAAATTTTGTCTGCAAATTGGTGTGTAGCTGGTTCTGTTCCCCAAAAATCATGCTCTGCCCAAAGTTTGTATGCTGTAAGCTCGCAGAACAAGAAACATCCCCTTCTCAGTCCCAAGGCCAGACCTGGTATCTTYGTGCTATATAAGCACATTTTTGCTGTCACAGACTATTTAATTTGCTAAGATGCTGACAGTTAGGGACAGTTCAAGTTCAGAAGTGAGATTTTTCTAGAAGAAGCCAAAGTATTTTACAGTTTRGAAAACATCAAATGGCTATGTTTGCTGCAGGCAATGAAATAATTATACAGGGAGGACAGTAATCAGCTGCCTGTGAGCAACACAGACAGACATTACTCTTCACCTCTGGCTGAGGAGGAGTTCCTTAATGAGATCTGCATTAAGTACCTGTGGATATTTAACGAGCCTTTTAAGGACAAAGCCAAAACAGCTACAAAAAGGACCTACTTCTTCAACAGCAGGAAGAGTCTTCTAATCCCAAGCCTTCCCCCTCCTCCAAAAGAGGCTACTGTGTACAGCACCTTGCTTTTGATTTATTTTTCCAGACTAAGCAGCACACCATATATTTGGAAATACACCTCACTTACCCTACAGTTAACAAAAAAAAAAAAAAGTGATTCTCCTTTGTCTGGCACAACGTTAAGTAGAACATTAAGTCTTTAGTTTCCAGGCACCTCCTATTTTGTCTTGAAACAGGGGAACATAGCTCTCTAATAGCCACAGAAAATAACCTGGATTACATGTTTTATTAGTGTAAGAGCATAGAATCTCCTGCTTTCATGTCATAACTTAAGTCTTTTTTGTGGTTGCCAATTCTGCTAAGTATATACTTTTTTTTCTRAGCTAGTTTTTAGTAAGACTGCCCCTCCAGTCAGTTCACAGTGCACAGTTTGCAACAGCAGAGATACAGGAACACACAGCTAGGAGTGGAACAAGAATGAAGTCATCCCTTTTGTCAGCTGCTGACTCCTGTATCGGACTAATGAAACAAGTGAACCATATCTTATCATTAGTTCCAGCTGAAATCAGAACTGAAGAATAGTACAAGAACACCAAGTAAAAGACAATTCAGAGCTACTACAATTTCCTGAATTGTGTCCCATTAGAGAAAAGCCCTGATATTATCAAATACATGCATCTGCATCCCAGTATCTGTCACTTCACTCAAGTTTCTTAAAAGTTCTAAATTGTGCAAAACGATGTATTTTAGGCATCTCTGTTTGATCAAAGGTAAAAGGAACAATCTTAAACACGTAAAAAAAATCTGACCACTTAAAATTCAATGGGCAAGTCTTAAAAACAGCTTATAAAACAAACAAGTAAATTTATTTTCTAATGATTACTAAAATAGTTTACATAATATACAAACAGGTATGCTATCAGGACACACTCAGAATTAAGTCACAGTTGTTTTTTTTTTAAAAACATTTGTCCAGTGAAATGTCCAAAATGTAAATGCCATCTTTTCCTTCCTGAGCTATTCTTAAACTTCCAGAACAGCAGAACTTCCATGTCTTTTTACTATTTACATTTTTTCCCATTAAAATAAAAAGCACTATCCATTGYTGGCTCTCAGTGGTTAGAACAAATCCACCTCTGGTTTAAGTGACCACAGCTCTGTGTCTCTCAAATCGTGTTCTTTCATATGCTTAAGGTGATTTTGGTCCATTCCACGTTAACACCCCAAACCTTTGCTTGCACAAAGAAGCCACAAGCTCCTCAAGAGGTTTTCTGGGTCAAGGAGGACTTTTTGCAACAGGACAGCTCAAGGGGCTTGTGAATAAAGGATGGGTCCAAGAGCCACTAATCTCTCAGCTGTTACAAGAAAACATCCTATTAATTTGAGAGCAGTCTTCACACGTTCCTTCATACTCAATAACACCAAATGCACATGGACCAATAGTTCAAGAGCATACACTAATAGCAATGACATGGAAGTGCTGCAATTCTCTTTTTTTTTTTTTAAACACAAAATACAATAGAAACAAGTACATGTTTTTAGTCTGGTGTAGAGGGATTCTCGGCATGAGGCACGCTAAAAAAAAAGTATTTWAAAAACATGCATTGCGAATCTATTCTTCACTAGAAGCTTATATAGCAAGCAACAGGTTATATGCAGACACATGAAGAAAGGTTATTTTTCTAGGATACCGAGTACCACAAATAAATAAATTCTCTTGATGCAAAAATAATTATCTTATTAAAATGAGAAATAACCTATGTCTTCCTAAACTTTTGTTTGGAAAGAAGATGCAACAGGTCTTTAGTACACACACAGAGCTGACATTTTATCATTTCCCCCCAAATTTTAAGACTTGCAGAACTTTGACAAAGAGCAGAGAATTCCTGGAAGCAGCGAGGCAAAGAGGTGCTGAGGGATTATTTAACTGACGTCAGTGCTACTAACATTAAGCAATCTTTTCTACCTCAGTTTTTCTCACTCTCCAGAACTGTTTGGGGCAGGCTCATTTAAGGCAGAAATGCTTGCTGAAAGGTTCTCTACAGGTCACAAGTCTTTCAAGCAATTTTGCCATTTCTAGAAGTTGCCAGAGACAGCTGACATCTATGTTGTGATCAGAGGGATCAAGAAAAAGCTTGTGCTTATACTCACATCACTTTATCATAATTTTCAGTTTATGTTTTTTCTTATRTTAGAAGAAAAGTAAGCAATTCTGGCAAATGAAGGTGATCTTTTTGCATCCTATTACCCTGTCAGATGTGATATCAGCTTTATTCACCACCAGAAAGGGATCCTCATAGCAAAGCCAACAGTGCACCAAGACAGCTTCAGAAACARATGAGTGGTTCTGCACTAGYTGACACTTACTTCCAGCTCCAGGAYGCCAAGCCTAAATAAGTCACTGAACACAATTTACCAAAAACCAGCAAGTTCCTTGCTTACATTCTGCAGTTGATTTAGAGAAGTCCCAGTTACTTTAGCAGGAACAACCCTGCTAGTTGGTGGAGTTTCTCTGCACAGAAAGGACTGTATGCTGCCTGAGCTCAGCAGCCGCATTCAGTTCTTCCCTGTTCAGCCATCGCAACATACATCTTCTGTCTTCCTCCTTTCCCRACTCTCCTCCAATAACTTTTATGTGCATCCCTCCACGGGGAGGCCCTTTTCAGGCCAAACAGGCAACACAAGGTGAGATATACGGCTCCACAGTCCACTCAGCTTATCTGTGTCCATGCTATTGTAAGAACTAAGAACATCTGAACTGGTAAACTTTGCCCAGAGGAAATCCCGGACTTTCTCCTCAACTTCTTGCAAAGTGAGGCTCTTTCTCAGCGACTGCTCATCCAGGAGGACTGTCAGCAGAAGAGCCACATCCTTAAATGCTGCATTTTCATGGTCACAGTACTTGTAAAAGATTAAGGTGGAGCCTGCAGGCAGTAACTCAAATCGATGCACCACTGCTACCTTCTTGCCTTCTCTGAACCCAGAGCTGAGCTCATTATCTACCTCCAGCTTGACAATGTCACTATCCAATATGGCTTTGTCTGCCCCATTAATTTTGATTGTAGTAGCATTCTGGGAGAAGGCAAAAGCATCGGCAATCTCATTACTTAGGCACCTCAGCGCTTTCTCAGCTTCTTGGCCAGCTGTGAACAGTAAGATGGCTGGCTCCAAATGCAGATGGGAAGCATTAAGGTGTTTCTCAAGGAACACGTGGGTTCTTTTCCACAGATTGGGGTCCTGACTTTGGTAAGTATTTTTTAGATTCTTCATCCGGGCCCGAAATGCTTGCAGAATTTGAGTATCTCTACTTGACAAAGTTGCATCCAGAAGACTTGGTATTCCACTCCACAGGACATAAAACAATAGGATACCAATTAACAGAACCAGTAACAAAGTCCAGCTCTTGTGAAATCCACTCCGCGATTCACCGTCATCTATAGAAAGGAGGAGCAAACAGGAAGAAAACAATGTTTTAAAAGGAATCAGAAGTCAACAAGTGAGAGTAAAATAAGAGGCAACAGTAGAATTCAATGAACTCATCCCACTCTCAAGCTACTGGTACAGTAGTTGAAGAGCATAGAGAAGATGTT
Source organism: Oceanodroma leucorhoa (assembly GCA_030449065.1). Lineage (NCBI taxonomy): Eukaryota > Metazoa > Chordata > Aves > Procellariiformes > Oceanodroma > Oceanodroma leucorhoa. The sequence continues at coordinate 829,840 of JASVER010000113.1, forward strand.
CTAGTTAAAAAAAACAACTTTGAACTTCTTTAGCAACTTAGTGAAGTGACAGCATTAAAAAAAGGACATTTTAATACATTTCCAGATTGACTAAGAAATCAGACATTCTTCTGAAAAAGGACCTCTTCTGAAAGTTTATCAATACTTCACTCTATTTAATCAAATCCAAACTAAGAACTTAAAACGGTTCTGAAAAAGGTCAAGCTTTTTCCTACATTTAGGCTCTGCAGACAAAGCACTATACAAAACCTAGCATCACCAGAATGGTTTCTCTGTTGTTATTTCTCCTCTCTATCCCCACAGGGATAAAAATAGTTTCTGCAGCAGTATTTGCATCTCAAACACTGGTGATCAATACTATCAGAAAACAACTGTGGTCTTTGGATCAGTCAGCTTCAAAGAATTCATACAGCAAACAGTGCACAGGAAGCATATACAGTATCAGATATTTTGATTTGGTTTTGCATTTGAACAGTTAACACATTTGACCTACTACAAGCATAAGGCTTGATTCTTTGCCCAATAAAATTAGTGACAAAATACACCAACCTCCCTGGAAACAAGAAAAAAAATGTATACCTTATGCTACCTTTTTGTACCCTAACTTTAATCAGGACAGCAACACAACCTGTGTTAAATAAGAACAGCACTAGGCCTGCCTCAGTTTTAACCTTGCAGCAAATCTTGTAAAGACTACAGATGGAAGACCTTAAATTCAGGTGGAAACGTTACGTATTACACAAGACCCTTCCTTCCTTCGTGCCGAAAACACATATCCTAGCAAGCAACTCACCTGTTCTGGCAARGACCCTCAGTTTAACACCAGCTACCAGGAAATCTAATACTTGGACAGGCATGAAAATGGTTCAATGTAACACACTCATGAAATAGAAGTGAAAGCAGAAGTCTTACTTTTGGCCAACGGCTGTGACTGCTTCCCTATACTGGACTGATCTCGAAATTTACTTCTGCCTGTTAAGAGATTAAGAAAGGAACATGAGAAAAATACTAAGACAACAATTATAATCAGTCTTCCAGGGGGAAATTCGCCAGGGAGTTGAAATCACCAAACCACAGTATTTTCATTGAAAAGCTGTTCTTAGTTATGCTTTTACATACAAACTCCTAGAAAGCTTACAGGAAGGTTAACAAAGCACCCCTGCGTAATACCTTGTTGAAGCGAACGCAGTCAGGGCTGTATCAGGTATGGGGCTTTCTGTTCTTTTCTGCATCATTCACCCTCCTGTGCTCAAGCAAGGCTAGGCTTGAACAAGGAAGATGACACGTTCACCGCTTTTACTAGCCTGAGAAGTCCCATTCAACTGGCAGACCAACTCTCCACCTAGGCTCTTTGCCAAATGTCAGTTCTTAAGCCATCTTGACAATCTTGCATAAAAAGCACAAGTCCCCAACCTATCACAAATCACCCCCGAAGATTTTTAACTTTTCAAAAGTTATGCAAATAAAACCAAAGGCATTTCAAGTATAAGATGACAAAATGACAGAGATTTAACAACCTGTTATTTTCTGCACAAGGATCCCATGTCCCGATTAAGTTTCCTGATTCTGCTCAGGAATTTGAGGGACAGAAAAATGGAAGCACAATTAACACACATATTAGGAAAACAACATAATGCAAGCTATAAGTAGCAAAAGCAAAGCGGTATGTTAAAGGCATAGTCTCATATTCCCTCTCCATCTAGCTTGGGTAAGAGGCCTGCTTCATCAGCAGTCAGTTTCTTGGGATGAATTGTGCTTTTAAAGCAAAATGCAAGCTTTCAACTTCAAAATATACTTTTGGTCTATTTATTTAAATGGGCTCAGACAGCAAAGTACAAGAGACATTATCCATAAAAGTGTGTTATGAACAACTTTTCCAAGAGACCAGTATGAATATATACAGTGCAATTACTGGTCAGCATGTTTTCTGCATTTTGTCAGTTAATTAAAAAGACATGAGAATTTCTGGCTCCTTGTGAACTACAGCAACTGGTTCAAAGCTGAAGGCTGTTTAATAACCAAATCAGGATACTGTCAATGGCACTATTGAGAATAAATTGAACAAACACACCCTGCAGTAGTTATTTCAAGAACACTAAAATAAATTCTATAACCTTCTTTCTGTATCAATGTAATCGCAGAAGGTGCTAAAAGCAGCTCTGGTTTAAGCCGGAGCTTAACTGGCTTAATGAGCTACTCTATTCTGTAATTTCAACCCCCTGCCCCAATAGGGCACAGACATGGAGCTTGTAACTGGCTAAGCTTATATAAATCTTCTAATAGTTAACAGATCAAGATCACCTCAATTCTGTAATATTTTACAATGTAGCCCTGTTTGCAGAGACTAGGTTTCATATTTAGGAGACAGCTGTGATTCATACCCTAAAGGAAAAAATATTTCAATAAGCAGTCTAAAAACAGATCCTATCCTACCTAAGAATCTTGCCTTATTTACAACACAATTTGCATGAAGGCCAAGCAAATTATTTGTCTTGCCTAACTCAAAAGGCATAACTTCTGCAGACACCTTAGAGCTTTCAGAGTTTCAAGTGATTTTCCAAAGTTCTTCACCCAAGATACAACTGGTCACTCCTGCAGCACCTATTACCTCTGCCACGGGAAAGAAAAAGTACCAGACTAGCGAGAACTCCCTGCATCAATTAATTTTTCAAAGGCGCTTCACAGATGTGCAGCTACCACAAGATGAGCTTCTCTTTCCGGAAGGCAATGTGGTTTTCAAAAAAAACCCCGAACATTCCCCCCAGGTTCTCCAGATTGAATTCTGATTTAGAAGACTTTGTTTATCTATACCTGTTCAGGATAGAAACAAGCGCAGAGACATTGAGAACAGAAGGCTACTAAGAATTCAGGACATTATTTTCCCTTTTCTTTCAAGTACTCTTCCAAGAGGAAAAAAAAAAACAAACCAATAAATCCACAAAAAGAACCAAAGATAAAAATCTGAAATACAAGGAATTGGTCATTAGATGAACAGACTGGAGTTTGCCAGCAAAGAAAAATGCTGATTCTCTCCAGGAGTCTAAGACAACTAATTCAATCATAGTAAGCCACCATTACTCAGGGAAAGGCTAGAAGGGAAGGTGTTGTGTACAAACTAATCTAACATTCACTGCTACCAAAAGGTGAAGGTTTTGTTCCCTTCCTCAGCTCACCTCCACAACGCCACTAGTCCATGCTCTGCACTTACTGATTGTCCCATGAGTCAACTCCATTTCCCAACCCAGCCAAAAAAGGGGGAAAGAAAGAAAAAAAAAAAAAAGAAAAAAAAAAAAAAGAAAGAAACAAGAAAAAGTGAGTTATTTTCTGTGGTCAGCAAGTTGAATAACCTCATAGAAGGGCTCTGACTCGGGAATGTGCTGCCTTCTCCAGCTTCCATTTGGATCTGCCTCCTGGGTCCCTTTCCACCTTCCCAGACAGAGTGTCCCAGGGCACAAGAAAAAACATAAGCAGAAGAAAGGAAAAGAATTCTGTACTTTTCACTTAATTACAGGGAAAGACTAGGTAGCTATTTTTCGACTTACTCTGTGATGTAGTTGAGTGGTGCCCTCGATTTTTCTCAAGGAAGTCAGCCTTTCTTTCTGAAACCAAAGCACAAATGAAAGAACTTGGTTATTACATCAGAGGTCAGAGTAAGACAGACAAGCCATACATTCTTTTAGCTCTTTCTATGAAATCTTCAAAGGTTATTAGGGAAGGAGCTGTGCTGTGCTGCCAAACCAAGCCTGCGCCATATGACAGCCTCTTGGACCCCTCTATAGATGAAGAAAGCTACTATTATCTAATAGAAAGGGCTTAATTTGGCCCTTCACCCTGCTTTTCCCAATATGACACAAAATTATCCTTCCTATTTTTTCTTTAGAAAAGTAATGATGCAATAATGATAAAATGCAAAGGGTGGGAAATCAGCAGCATTAATTGATTGGTAATGGAGGGTACCAGATATGTCACTTCTGAAACCAAAACTATTCAGCAGGAGATTTGTCACTTCTGAAACCAAAACTATTCAGCAGGAGATTTGTCACTTCTGAAACCAAAACNAACCAAAACTATTCAGCAGGAGATTTGTCACTTCTGAAACCAAAACTATTCAGCAGGAGATTTGTCACTTCTGAAACCAAAACTATTCAGCAGGACATTTGTCACTTCTGAAACCAAAACTATTCAGCAGGAGGGGAAAACCAAAAACAAACGGTGTAAAGCTATCACCTTAACAACAGTGCTATCAGACCGGGGGTACTCCAGCAAACATGGCCATGCTCTTAGCTGCCTGAGGAAAATGCCCRCATGTGCTCCTGGGAAACAGCAGGCTGACATAGATGTGTCCCTGTGCACATCTCAGCTACCTGGGTCACGTCTGTGTTTTGTCAGTCTGCGCTCACAATTGCTTTCAGCGCTCTCCCATAAACACTGTGTGATCAGGACTGTTACTGACTGATGAATGCAAGCCACTACCTCACTCTCTGACCAGTTACCAGCTCTCCTAAAAACCTCCCTTACATAGTGTATCTGTTTGGATGTATTCAAACCACCTGTAGTAACATAACTACCTTCTGCTGGGCTAAAAAGTATCCCATGTTTTCCTCCTCATTGTATTTCCCTATTGCTTCTGTAACACACATCGAGAAAAATCTCCTGAGCAATGAACAGAAAAAGTGCTCCCTCACTTTGAAATCTCTTGGTATAGTCAGCTTCCCCTTGCTAAAGTCAAAAGTAACTCATCTTTTTAGAAAAAGAACAGTTTTGCTTTGCTTTGCCTGAGGCAATTAAAGATCTACTCTCATAACAGTTTTTGAAGCAGGTATGATATTACTCATCTTCTTGTTTTGCTTTTCAAAAACCAGACGAGACTGTATTTATCAAAATTTAAAACTGCGCTTTCTTGAACTTTAAGTTCTTACACCCAAGCAGATGACTGTCATACTACAATCAGTTTTAATTTGACTCATGGGCAGGAGGTACACCCTGAAAAAAAATTTTTTTTTTTTTAAACTTATTCATCCATTCAGATTTCAACTCAACAACTCCCCCTTTTGTAACAGAACTGAATGAATGTCATTTTAGCACATTTAAGCAATCACTTGTTACATCATGGAAAAGGTACTGATAAAACTAGTGTTGTTACCTTTCAACGGTGTATAAATGTTTGGTTGATGCCCTGCTGGTTTCTCAGGTTCGTTACTGTCATAAGCCTTTGCTTTTTCCTTTATTGGATTCTCTCGAAGAAAGTAAGTTGAAGAACTGCCTGTCAAGAGGCAAAAAAAAAAAAAAAAAGGAAGAGAGGATCGGTATAGGTGCAGTATCATTTGTGCTCTTAACGTCACAAAACTGAAGGACCAAGACACAGTTTCAGAACATATGTAATCCAAATCAGTGATTTTCAGACTTGAAAAGCTTATGGTAAATTTGAGTTCACTACAAATGTATCTGTCTACACCACCACACGCATTTTTTTTATTATTATTTTTTTAATTCTTTTTAGGAGTCTTTGGCTTAAAAACACTTGGAAAAAAAAAAACAGACATCAAGACACCAAATGCTAAGAGCCAAGAAATGCCTTACACTAAACAGGTTCAGTGTAAACTAGTAAATACACAAGCATGGGAGTAAAGAGAATTTTTCTCACAGCTCTGGGTGCACAACCTACAAACAATAACTGTGCTGTCTTCCATAGCATTAGGCAGACGGGAAAAGAAAGAGAAACAAATATAGAACATAAGTCCCCTTTTTATGTAGTCCAAGCCATCCTTTAGTTGGGTCTCCTTCTCACTCATTAGCCATAAAGGCAATCTAGGGCACCTACGCTCCTAACTTAATCCCCTCAGGTAGCTGGGAAGAATCTAAACCAACACCATTAGGTTGTTTGCCAAATTACACAGCCATTCAGGCGCTGAAACCCAACTTAGTTAACGTTACTACCTAGAAAGAATAAAGCCCTGTAAGATGACAGGAGTCACAGAGCAAAGGTCAGGGCTGGAAAGCCAGTCAGAAGCAGAACACCAGGAGAAGAGGTTTGAAAGGATAAAGTGCAACCACATGGTTGCCCAGATTCAAGGAGGGGGGAAAAAGTTCAGGTATGGAAAGAAAGCTGTAGTACAGCTGTGGAACAGAGACCATGACACAGCAATCAAGCTGAAGGGTATAAGCAGAGGAAACAGCAAAGGGAAGAATACAATTGGTAAAACTTTTTCTCTGTAACATTCACGCAAGGCTCTTTTAACAGTACTGGGTTCTCCCGGGGTTTAATGTGTTTCTATAGCTCTTTTACCGTACCCACGAGGGCAGCACATAGCTTGCCACCTAGTGTTTATTAATTTTATTTCAAGAAAAGAAGACATAGCCTTTTTCTAATATGTTCTGGTAGCTTTAGCACATCTGTGTATGTGAAGCATACAAAGGAGGAAAAAAAAACCACAAAGCCAACCCAAAACACAAACAAGGGTGAAAACTCTAAGTTTTAAACTAAGATATTAAGTCACAGGTACAACAGTAAAGTATTTGCACATAGTGAGTGGGATACTATATTTTCAAAACTATCTTAAAAACCTGTTAAATGATTTATTTCTGTCGTGGTTTAGCCCCAGCCAGCAACTAACCACCACGCAGCCGCTCGCTCACCCCCCCACTCCGGTAGGATGGGGGAGAGGATCGGGAGGGGCACACGGAGGAAAACCCGCGGGTTGAGATAAAAACAGTTTAATAATGGAAATAGAACAAAGTAGAACAGTGACAATAACAATGATAACAACAATAACAGAATATACAAAAACAGGCGATACACAATGCAACTGCTCACCCCCACGTGTTCCGCACCAGAAACCCCGCGAACCGTGCGCCCCACAGCGCGACCACCCTCGGTTTTTAAGCTGGACATGATGTCACATGGTGTAGAATACCCCATTGGCCAGCTGGGTCAACCACCCCGGCTATGCTCCCCCCCAGGTCCCCCTGCACCTTGAAGGGCGGGGGAGGCTSTYGGTGCACCCGGCAACAACCAAAGCATCAATGGGCCATCAACATTCCTATCACCGCCAAACCCAAAACACAGCACCCCCTCCAGCTACAGGAAAGAGAGTTAACTCTGTCCCAGCCGGAACCAGGACAATTTCCCACTAAGCTAAGAATGAAGATACTCACTAAATTACTTGATCCTCAGGAATGCCAAACAACATAGCCATATTTCACTATGTACTGAGGTTTTGCAAGGAAAATCTCACCTAGCAGCGGTGGCTAGTAATCACACGAAAGATCTGTGAATCTAAAGAGATGGACTGCTACTCATGCATTCCATACTTTTTAATTCCTCTCCCCTTCTTTGCATCAATCAGTACTCTATATCTCTCAAAGCATTCTTAAAAGCTGTTGTAAATCGGAAAGATGTAAACATATACAACTTCATTTCTCAGATGAAGACAGCTTGTGAATCAGCACCTTCTGTAACAGCGGTATCGCCAACAGACAGGAAGAGACAAGCGCACATGTGCAAGCATGGTACATGGTACAAGGACACATGGTACCCCCTACTGAAAAAAATAATCTCCCCCTTTATGAAGTTTAACTTTCCTAAATATATATATATAAAAAAATGTAAGTTCCAGTCCAGACATGCCTGTTCTGCCCTTATAAGGCCTCCTCTCCTATCCAAAGGATCGTTCCTGCCTCCCAGGCAGCTAGTGAGGATTTTCCAATCCACCTTAAATCTAGTAGCCAGGCACCTTCTGCACGGTCACCTGCAGAGAGAGTGATTTTCTTACTATCCTCATTTCATACACCAGTTTAATCAAAGGGATTACAAATCCGCAAGTTCATAAACTACAGGTTTATAAACCAAAATACAAAGCCACTATTTTAACATAGTGGAATTGTTCTTTTAATTGTTCTGGTACATATCTATCCCTGTGGGTTCAATCTTTTTCAACACAGAGATAAGCCTGCGACACATTTGCTGCAATGTTCCAGAGCAACTACAGACAGCACAAACTCGAGTGCCAAAAACACCTAGTGCCTCCCTTTAACTCGTACATACACTCTGCTTGCATATTTTAAGACAACTTCAACGGAGATTGCTTTAGCTCGTTGATCTAGAAGATGCCTGATTCGAGGCAGGGTTTGTAGGCTCTTAAAGCTTTTTAGCTCTAGAAGCAAGTTTCCTAATCTATATTTAAAACCTCTAAGCAGAAGCCAGAAACCAGTTTCTCAAGTTGTGGTTTCGCTTCCATTTTGCTCTCAGGGAAGCATGACAATTACATCCCTATAAAAATCCACCCTGCTTGTCCCGCTGCCTCACAGATGCTGCATTCCCCCTAGTCTGGCCTAAACTCTGCAGAAAAAAACCCAATACTGTATAACTACAGGTGGGAGGACTGTGAGGGGAGAAATTACTCCTTCACTCCTGTATAAAGCATTAGGGTCTATTCACATTGTACTTTCACGCCTAAAGTGACTATAGTCAAATACCACTGTTAAGAGCTTGGGGAGGTGGGGGGAAGACATCTCTCCCTCCAACCTAATTTTTAGAGATGTCTGCATTAACAAAAAACCACTCAGCTGTACCTCCTAAAGCATCCCAGCCACATTTAAAATACCAAGCATGTTAGTAACCTGTTAGCCATCGTTTGGGAGTAACAGCTTCCCACAGCTTTTTTCACAGATAAACCTTTGTATTTTCCCAAAGAAATACTTATATGCTCTCTCTTCCTCCCTCAAGATAAGATTTGTCCACACCTCCTGGAAATTCTGCTTCTGAAGCATAATATTGGCAGCCCTTTTTAAGGGCAATACCACATAATTAGGGCCATGCACTGCAGCTGTAACAAGAGCTTAATGACAGCCCTTTCACAAGAATACAGATGGGAATGGAGAAGCCCAACTCATCCACATGAGAATTGCCCCATACTAATAATGTATACAGTCCAACTCAAAATAGACCAACAGACTGAAGGGGAAGGACATATAGACAATTTGCTTGCAGTTTTCTGATGGAATGACAGGCTAAAGCCACGTGACTGTATTACACAAAGTTAGCATCTCTCAAGTTTTGAGAGGAATACAATTTTCATCAACTAAAGAAACAAGAAGGTGCCACACACAGCTAACACAACAGTGTCCAAGAGCAAGCACCAATGTATGCTTGGTGCTTCAGAGAAAGGACAGGCACTTCCTCATAAGCAATGCTGCTCACTGTATGGAGCAGTCTTACAGTGATTTGTTCTTGCAGCTCAAGATACTTTATTTAAATTCAGCCTTTAAAAAACAAGCAGTGTTAGGAAAATCAGCTATTCCCCATTTTAATGCTATGACACAATACTATTCCAAGTGATACAGTAGGTAGAACAGCCACCTAAGGCCTTCAGTGTGCTCCACGTGCCCTGATCCTTTTGGAAGGCAGAGAAGCGCTGTCTCTTATGTATGGAATAAAAACCGCCGCGAGATTTCCTCACCTGTACGCCAGAACCACGGTAAAACCTGCAAAGGAGCTAAGCTCCAATAAACTCCATTTCCTCAGGTCTTGTGCATTTCAGAACGTTTGCAAGCGGCGTGCAGGGTAACCTCTCCGAGTCAAAACCTACCTGCCGATCGACATGCTTTTATAGGGGGTCGAGTCAAGGAGTCTGGGTCCCCAGAGTGACGCTCGTCTCCTGAAACGAGAAACAGGTGAAGGGCGCGGCAAGGCCGGGCACCTCACTTCAAGCCCACCCGCCTCCAGCCTTCCAGGAGCACCAAACACCCCTTTCAGACGCATGGGGACACCCCAGTCTTCCCAGCGGGGCTGTCCAGGCGGGCATCGCCCGCTTCAGCCCCGTCTCAACACCCCCCCGGGCTGTCCCCGCCTCCCTGCCCCGCAGTCAGGGCGGCCATGGGGGAAGGAGCGGGAGAGCCCGCCCGCCCCACTTCGCGCCGCCCGCCCGCGCCCTCAACCGCGGGATCCACCGCGGGGCCCTGCGCGCGCCCGCCCGCGCCGCTCACCCTCCGGCGCCCCTTCAGGGCCGGGCTCGGCCGCGGCCTCCGCCTCGGCCGCCTCCGCCTCGGCCTCCTCCGCCCGCGCCGCCGACAACCGGGGGCTCTTCCGCCTGCGCTTCAGCTCGGTGGCGGCCGGCGGAGCCTCCCCGTCGCTCCCCCCCACCATCCTGCCCGCTGCCGCCCCGCGACGACGCCGACGCCCCCTGCCCCGGCCGATCGCCGCCGCCTCTCCGCGCCGCGCGGGACTGAAGCTGCCGCCTTCCCGCGGCGGGGGCGGCTCCGCAAACCTCACTTCCCGCCGGCCCCGCCGCGGGGCGGTCTCAGCGCCCGACGCTTCCGCCGCCTCCCCGCCCGCCGCTGCCGCCTGCGCGCGGAGGGGGCGCCGCGGCGTCACGTGGTACAGCGGAAGGCCCGCCATGGCCCGCGCGCCGCTGCCCCGCGCGCCCACCAGCCCCCTCCCCGCCCCGTAACCCCCCCCGCGCGCCCGCCGCCCCGCTGAGGGAAGCGGGGCCGCCGCTGCCGCCGGAGCTTGCCGCCGCCTGCCGCCGCCTCCCGGCGGGAGGGGGCCGAGGGAGAGCCGGGCGGCGGGGAGCGGCCGTCCCGCGGCCCGGCTGCGCCGAGGCTGCCCTCCAGTGAAAAAAATGAGGGAGCGTCCAGCGCTCCGAGCCGCCCCCTCGGCCGCGGCCTCCCCCAGCCCGGCGGGGCCCCGCGGGGGCGGCCCCTGAGGGAGGCCGGGCCCGGCGAGGCCTCCGGGCGGGCCTCGGCCCGCTGCCGCCCTCACGCAGGCTGTCCCGCCGCCCGGGGCAGAGCGAGAGGAGTCGGCCGCGCCGGGCGGTTTGTCTTCCCCCACCTGAGAGGCCGGGGCTCGGGCAGCCGGCGGGGTACCCCCCACCGCGGGTGGCCCTCCGCGAGGTTCCGGGCGCTGGCTCCTCCGTGCCAGGGCGGGCGGATAGGCCGAGCCCCGAGCCGGGGGGGCTCCCGCGGGGGCCGCCGGAGAGGCAGTTCGCTCCCGCAGCGGTCGGAGGGAGTGCTGGGTGMTCCCAGTAAAAAGCGCCCACGCTGTAGGGTTGCTGTTTAAGGTCGCATGCAGGAGGGTTGTGCTTGGGACTAGGACGCACCTGCGTGTGCCTGGTTTTCCCAGCTTTCGACAGTGGACAAACGTTTTCTGTGAGCGCTGCACAGATGTTTACCAGGGCAGGGAACAGTTTGGGACCAGTTTGGAAACAAGTTGTTAAGCAAATAGAGGCCCTTTTACAAATTCTAAAGGATTTCTATATGCTGAAAAAGACAGGATCGAGGAAGATTATATTGACATCTGTAATAGACCTCATGGCAGTACCTTAACGTACAATGCTCCCGAATACGTATGCTCACGTTTGTGACGTTATTTGTTCTGCAGGCTTGTAAACGGGGTAGGTGTGTACGTGTTCTGTGCACTCAAAAAAGAAAGCTGGGTGAAGGAAGTGTCATTCAGCCTTCACTTCTGTAACTGTCTTATCTGTACCTATAATTCAAAAGAAAAACCATTTTAATGCTATACTAGCACACTGTAAATGTTCCAGTTTCATCCAGAAGCAAGTGAATATTTGTGAGATAAATTATGCATACCTCCTTCTGCACCAGCAATAGAGTAAATGCTGCCACTCTTTTAAGATGTAAAAGCAGAACACAGACATTGTGTCTTCTAAAGCAAAAATAAAAGAGGATGTGACAAATGCCGCATCAGGAGGTTTCAAAGTACAGCTGAACCGTCCACACAGTTCAAATCAAGTAGAAAAAGACCTGCCCGTGACTGGCTCATGATTTCTGACAGGGTGGAACTACAAATGCAAGCAGTATCGCTTTATTCACAAGTTTCCAAAGAAAGTTACTAAATGATTATTGTGTAAATATTTACATAGCATGTCCTTTGAAATTCACCTAGTCAATGTTGATTCTTCTGCAGATTGAGAGAAAACTCAAACTTGAGTTAAAAAAAGACCAGATTTCTTAAGTTACAATTCTACATCCCAGCTCATATCCCATGACTTTGCGAACGCTGGAGGAAGAAAAGCAACGTTACACAACGCCAACATGCTTTTTTGCAACAGTTTTGTGACGGTGGATGACTTCATGTCCTAGACCGGCCGGCTAATTCTCCTGACAAACCGCTTTTCGGTAACTGGGTTCTCGGCGCACGCAGGCTGAAGCTACCCTCTGTACATCAGCCGCTCAGACTTTTTCCTTCCTGCTTTGCCATCCCCCCGAGTTTTACAGCCTCTGCTGCACCCGGTGAGAGGTTGGCCACCAGAAAAGAATGTGCTGAATCTGCCAGGGCGGGAGGTGGACTCTGTCCCCTCCCGGCCACCACCAGCAGGGCGGCTCTGCGGGTCACCGAGGAAGCCGCTGCCTTTCTGCCCTGCTAGAGAGGGTTCAGTGCCGCTACCGCTATGTGCGCTGCGCCCACGCACACCTCGCGCCTTCTCGCCTTCCTGATACGGCCAGYGTCGCTATCGATGCTCGTGCACACGCTCACCCCTTGTGTCGCGTGACACACGCGTGTCTCATAACTGAGGGGTTGCAAGACGTGTTTCACAACTGAGCGGTTACGATAGGGTCAAGGGATGGATGCAAAGTTGGCCATAGGGCAGGGGGCAGCTCGTGGAGGCCTGCGGAGAGACRCAGAGGAAGCAGTCCTGCCCAGGGAGGCACAAACAGGGTGGCACACGCAGCCCCTTTTCRGCTTGAGCATCCCCAGTGGGACAGTGCTGGGTGCTGCGGCAGCATAAGGAGAACGGAGCACGGGACGGGGCTGGGATCGTGCGCTTCACCTAAATGGCATCTCCCATGGCCAGGTACAGCCCTGCCTGGGCCTGTACTTAACTGTTTATGGACCTGCTGTCCACAAATGAGACTCATCCTTTTTTGAACCTTCTGACGCTCTGCCTCAGTGGCCCCTGTGCTGGAAAGGTCCAGAAGTTTCCTGCACACAGCATGAAGAAGTACTTTTTTCTGCCCACCTGGACCTGACCTCCTACCTGTTTTACAAGTGTCTCAAGTCCTAGTATTGAGGGATTTGGTGAACAACAGCTCCACGTCGGTCAAATCCCCCCCTTCAGCCTTCTGCTCTCCAAATTGAGGAGTCCCAGCCATTTAGTCTCTGTTCCCTATGGGCACCATTTCAGTTGCCTTTCCCCCTGCTTTGTCTCAGCCGTTTGCCTCTGGGCTCCTCTGGGGATGTTAGTGAGAAGGCTGCAAGCTGACTTCGAGAGGGGTTGCAGTCTCTGCRCTGCTGCTCCTTGCGCTGATGCCTTTTCCTGGGGCATGTGTCCTGGGCAGGGGGGAATAGGGAAGCAGGTCGGACCATACCTGTCCCCTGTGCACGCACAGCAAGGCATAGCATCATTTTTTGGAAAACCATTGCCCAAATGAGGCCAGGAGCAGCTGCACGCACTCTCTCTGACCTTCTGCCTGTTGCAGTCTCTGGACCATGCTGGAAGAGGAGCACTGGGGGGGCTCCCCATCCCTTGCCCCCCAGGTTGATGCTAAAGACACTCCATTTCACAGCCCGCAGCTCCCCAGCCTCCCTGCACTTGCACAACRGGACATTTCAAAGAGTCTGGGTTTTGCTGGCTGCGTGTTCAGGTTGTTTTTCTTGTGGTACTTTTCATCTTCATAAATYGACTCCCAAAACAGTTCCCTCCATCATTTAGTTGTTTAAATCTGCAACGCTGTTACTTAACGCAGGAAGCCACCAATCATCCAGTCTGCCTGAAGGAAACTCTGCACGACCGCAGAGTTTCAGAAACACAGCCAAAAAAGAATCGTTTCCTGAACGCTCCCGAGAACGACTGCTGTTCACTGGCAAAAAGCCGTCTGCCTTTGGCAAGAAGGAGGGGAGGAAAACTACAGCTCCCAGCAGCCTGCTGGGCACCGTGGAAGAGCAGAGTTCACTGTCACGTTGACAGCGGAGGATTAAGGGTGTGCGCTGGGGGCACGGGCTGTCCTGCCACCAGCAGAGCCAAAGGGCCTCTGGGAAGGGCAAGCGGAGGGGCCAGCGCTGGCCKCCTCTTGCCGCCCCTCTGCTTCACTTCGCCGCCCCGACCGGCTCCGAACCTCCAAGCCTGGGTAAGCATCCRACTCTGCAAGGTACTTTGTTCCTCTGACTTCCTCCTTCTGCCAGAGCGTCACCAGCGGGAACGGTCCGGGACGGACGAGAGCAGGGCGGCAGAGAGCAGCAACTATACTCCCCCCCCCCGCCCCCAATCTTGTATTTAGCAAGAAAACTCAGCTGTAGAGACAGTGCGAGTGGGGAAAGGTGCCCCCCTGTGCTAGAAGAGCTTCTGTGAAGGCTGAGCTTGAGTTTTTTTGTACGGAAATCCCCACCAACCACTCTCCAGCAGGGAAAGTTTCTTGGGAGTTTTCCATGCCGCCTAGTTTTCCACAGGCAGGCATTGCGCTCGTGAAAGCATCAACTTTCTGAGGTTACACCAGCGAGCCTAGCTCTGTCCTGTGCGGCCGTCTGGTCCCAAAGCGCTTTAGCAGAGGGGGAGGTATTGCTGGGGGGGTGTAGGAGAATCAGGCTGCGGCTCCAGGTTCACAACACCGGGCCAGGGCGCTGCTYGGCCCCCTTGGATGGGTGCGAGATTGGGTGGGGGTAACGCTGCTGCACGGGGGCCGGGCAGTGTTTCTGCCAGCAGCTTCAYCTCCCAGCACCACCATCTCCCGATCCAACATGCCGGAGGCAGGAAAGTAAGGTGGAGCAGGCTCATTGCTTTGTGTCGACCTGGCTGTGCGATCCCACGTGCCCGAAAGCGTGCAGGGCAGCCTGCCAGCCCCTGACTCCGGGCCTGCCATCTCAGAGCACAGCCGGCTSCATCCAAGTCCATCCGGATAAGAAACCGGTGCCTCACCCCACCATCTTCTCCCGAGACAACTGCGGTTTGCGTTAGCCCTAGGACTGCTTGTAGCCTGCCGGGAAGCAAAATAGCTAATAGCCCTTGGGCTGAAGGTTATCGGTGGCATCCCTCCATTTTCACACCACCTTGGTAAGCGTGGAGGGAGGAGCCTCCTTCTCCACCATGAATCACTGCTGCTGTGTTTGTGCTTATCAGGTTTATGGGCGTTTAGTCGCAATTCCTGAGGCCAAGGCGGGATGGTGTGTGTGAGGGGGCTTGGTCAGCCACTTGAACAGCGGGGAGATACATCTCCTTATGACCGAAGGAGAAAGTGAAACAAAACGGTGCAGAAGCCAGAGCTCCAGAAGAGAAAGAAAATGGAAGAGAATCCAAGCGTGSATCTGTCTGGAGGTAAGTGAATCCTACACTTACTCCATCTACTAGGAAAAACCCTTTGCAAGAAGATTTCAACAGTGACGTGGGAAACCTAAGCAAAGTAAAAATAAAAAATAAAAGAATCCTCTCTTTTCCAGGCCATGAAAAGCAAGTTGCTATCTTTTTTTAAAGGGTGAAAGATTAACAAGTTACTTTCAGTTTTGGATTCCCATCTGCAAGAGGTTTAGACTCTGTGTCCAGGATGGCAGCACAAGGAAGGGTAAAGATGGAGCTCCAGACTGTGAGAGCTTTCTTCCCAGCATCCCAGTGCTTCCCATCTATAGATGCTTAAATAATAAGCCAGCTTTCCACCACCTATGGATGGGAAACCTCTGRAGGAGGCAGGGCAAGGAGTACTGTTTGTGCCCAGCTTGAATAGCGGGATACCTCCAGGTTGCTCATATTTCAGTTTCTACTGTGTACTTACATTCTCTGGGTGCCTTGTTATGACTACTACATGGGAGTATTTCAGTGATACCGTGATCCTATAACCAGCTCAGATTTGTCCTAGGTGGTCAGAAGTGTTCCCGTAATACTCAGGAACAAGGAATATAAAAATCATGCTCCAAAGGACAGCATGCTGTCCTYTTGCACTGCTCCAAGTGCAGCTTTTTCTCTGCTTTCAAATTAGTAGGGAGTTCCGTGCCAGTTTTATCAGAGTCTGCCWGTTTTATCTTTATTCTAATTTTAGCATAATCATTTCTATGTCATTGTAGTGCTTGATCATGCATAAGCAATTTTTCACAAATAGCGCCTGAAATTTGAGCTGCACTGTTTGGTTTTGTAAGATTCAGAATATGTTGCAAACGCTTATGTTCAGCCTCCGAATTTCTCTATTGAATTATGCTCCAGTGTTTGCTTTTAATTATACGTTGCCATAGCTCTTTGGGAGAGCAGCTCCAGAACAGGAGCAGARAAGGAGCACAAGCAGAGCTAACATTTAACGTGCAGAGGGATGCTTGAAGTGCATTGGCCTAACTGTTCTGGCCAGTACTCAACAACAGCCTTAGAAATTCTTCAAATCTATCACCTTAATTTACCAACCTAGGAAAACCCACTATCTGTGGAAGATGTGATAACATATCCTACCACTTAATGAAAGAATTGTCTGCCCACCCCACAGAGGACAGCGTGTATGAGTTAACTTTCCTTATAGCAGCCTGTACAGTGYTGTGTTTTGGATTTGTGGTTTTAAAAAAAAAAGGTGTCGATAACACAGCAGTGTTTTGGCTATTGCTGAACAGTGCTGGCACAGCATCAAGGCTTTCTCTTTTTCCCTTCTCTCCTCCCGCCAAGTAAATAATCTGGGGTGGGCAGAAGATTGTGAAGGGACCCAAGGTGGGCAAAGGGATATTGCATACAGTAGAACATCACGCTCAGCAACAAAAACTGGGGTACAGGAAGAAAGGGAGAGGGGGTTGGTTTCCAAAGTGGCCACTGCTCGGACGCTGGCCTGGCATCAGTCCGCTTGTRGGAGGTGGTGAGCGATTGCCTTTGCATCGCTTGTGATTTCCTCCCCCCTTTCCTTCACCTGTTCAACTGTCTTGATCTCAACCCATGAGTTTTCTCACTCTTGGTGACCCTATTCTCTCCCRCATCTCACTGGGGGTAGATGCTCCTGAAACGCAAGAACTGGGAGTTTTACAGGGTGGTGGTAAAGCACTGGGTGTTCTTGACTCCTGTACAGCTAGCTGAGCTTGTGAACTCTGATCCCAACAGCTGGGCCAGCCCAAGATGAGGTGGAGAGCGCAGCAGAGCATCCTGTGCACCAAGAGCCCACCCAAGAAACACTTGAGCAGCAAGTGACAAGCAGGTGGCCTGAGACCTCCGGCAAACCAGAGGAGGACTCTTTGGTGTGTAAATCACCAACTGCTGATGGAGGAGAGATGACACTGTCGGATTCAGCTGGCCCCACAGTAGAGGAGAAGGTTCCCCAGGAAACTGAAGTATCACTGGAAGAGTCTGGGAAGACAAGAGATGGTGTCTCAGAAAGATCCCAGGAAGAAGACGACTTGGATGAAGGTGAGTCTCTCCCCTTCCATGTGTACAGCATTTCCAAAATGCTGATAACCTGGGCCTTTGC
Source organism: Oceanodroma leucorhoa (assembly GCA_030449065.1). Taxonomy (NCBI): domain Eukaryota; kingdom Metazoa; phylum Chordata; class Aves; order Procellariiformes; genus Oceanodroma; species Oceanodroma leucorhoa. The sequence goes on from JASVER010000113.1 coordinate 847,213, forward strand.
TTAGAGGAGGCAGAGCTGGAGAATGGGTTGTTGGTTCTTGTGCTGAAAGAGACTAAGCGTAGGTCTGCGAATTTTATTCCCTACAGCCAGGCTGGCCCACAATAAAATGGACAGCAAAGGAGACAGCCCTGTCCACCAGGAAACGCGAGAGGACCAGGAGACGAGCAAGCAATRTGAAAGCTCCTACACAGCAGAGGAAGATGCTTCATCAAGAAGCAAGTCACTGAGCTCTGACAGTAAAATGAGACATTTGGATGTGACTGCCACAGAAGATGTCACCAAGGACCTCTTGGCAGAGAAGAGCACCAGTGCCTCTCTCCCAGATCAGGAACCAGAAGAGCACATAGAGCAAGAAACACAGGAGAGTGGATCCCAAGGCACATTAAGGAACAGACATGGGACCAAAGGTGAGCTGGTGGCTGCACACTGCTGCTCTTCCACCGTGCACATGCCTACACTTTCCATAGGCATTAGAAAAATGGTATGGTGAGCTCTCTACTGCCTGTTGCCAGTTTTCCAGTCGAGCAGGAAAGAAGGTTTAAGAAATTAACTGGCTTCTCTCTTTCTCTCTCCTTTGGCTACAGTCCTGCTTTGAAAGGCATAAAACCACGCTGCACTCTGCATCATCTTTCTCCTTCCCGTGCCCCAAAAGCTGGGGGAGCCAAGGCTCAGAGCAGTATTAACCCAAAGCAGTATTCACCTCTAACTCTTTCCCTCAGCTGGGAGCTCCTGGCAGCTCTGTTGCTTTTCTTATTACAGCCCAACTTACCTTTTCCTTCCACACTGAGTGGCACATTTCCTTCTCTTACTATAGGGCACACAGCCCCAAAGCCAGAGGCTCAATCCTGCTTGCAGAACGTCACCACCCAAAACACAGACCAGGAGAAGGCCAAAGAGTCTCTCTTGCTGAAAGGTGAGGAAAAGAAGCTTCCCTTGTGTGTTACTCATCGACCAGAAGGCACTGATCCTCCAGGAACAAGTAATGAAGCACATTCAATTCTTTTTCTCTCTCAGGACCTTTCACAGCCTTTTCTGAGGGTTTGAGGGAAAAACCATCCCCTTAAAAATAGGCTCAGTTTGAGCCTATAGTAGCAGCTTTCCCTCCAGCTCTCCAGCCTCAAAAGCAGGCACACCACGTTTAGCATGTGGGGACTACCCTGGCATGTCCCGGGAGGTCTGAGGCTCCTACRCTGATGGTCCCCCTTCCCTCTCCCCCTCTGTGTCGTGGGTASCCACGCAGGAACCGTGATGCTGATCTGCACCACACATTTCTCCTTGTAGAARGAGACCCTGCTTTGCCATGGAGAGGCATGCAAGCAGTTGTGTCTGGACCTCACTGTCCTTCTTTTCTGGGCAGAAGCATGGTAGCCTTTGTTCACCCAGCATAGCTAGGAGGAAGGCAGTGAACAGGACACCTTAGCTGGGTCAGATGCCTCCATATGTGGAGGTAGGTGCTCTGAACAGCCACAAACCTTAAAGAAAACAGAGCGGAGGGGAGAGAAGAAAGCTTGTGGCCAGCTGCAATTTCCTCAGGAAATTTTGCRTTGCGACAACAAAGCTGTAGCCTTGCCTCCATCTCTGGAGCTGTAGTTCTCCCTGGCTGGTGTGTAGGAGCATGGGTCTCACAACATGGGGCAAGCAGCCTCTTCACTATTCCTGGGCTCCCAGAGCACGTGCCAACCTGAAACGTTTTCCTGGGGTAGTGGGCAAGGTCTGGAAGGGGAAAAAGAGCCCTTGTAGCTGCTTTCCAGCATATGGCTGCAGGTCACTTGAGACTGACTTCTGTTCCCTGTTTCGGGTCTCTCCCCTGTTGAATAGGGCTTGTCATCRTAGGCCTCATATTGCTCGGCTTCTGCATATTCTGCTTCGGCAACCCGACCTCCAAGTCCCAGCAAGCCCCCAAGAACCCCACGGTGGAGGCCTTTCTGTCCCAGTTCAACCAGCTGCCAGACAGATTTCCGGGGCAGAGTCCCCACCTGTGGCTTCGCAGCCGCAAGTTCCTGCAGAAGCACCTCAATGCGTCCCACCACACGCAGCCGGCCATCATCATCTTCACGGCCGCCCGCAAGGGTGAGCGGACCTTGCGATGCCTTAGTRCCTGTGTGGCTGACACCTACTCGGCTGCCCTGCGTGCCAGCATGGTCCAGATCGATGGCACGGATAAATCCAGGCTCCAGAGTGACCAGGCCAAGCTGGAGGTGGACTCAGAGCTGAGCTCAGCTTTCGATGCTGGGGGCCGTGCTGCAGTGATACACCGCTTCGAGTTGCTGCCGGCGGGGGCCACCCTCATCTTCTACAAATACTGCGACCACGAAAGCGCTGCTTTCAAGGACGTGGCCCTGCTGCTGACCGTGCTGCTGGAGGAGGAGATGCTGGAGACCCACATCAACCTCCAGCAGGTGGAAGAGAGAGTCCGTGACTTCCTCTGGGCCAAGTTCACCAACACCAGGACCCCCAGCTCCTACAACCACATGGACTCCGACAARCTGAGTGGGCTGTGGAGCCGCATCTCCCACCTGGTCCTACCGATCCACCCGGTGCAGACCATCGAGAAGGGAGGCTGCCATGCCCACACCAAACCCTAGGGACAAAGGCTGCCAGAGCCCCGGGAAGRGTTGGAAAGACGATCCTGGCTGACTCTGGTGCAGGTGGAGGCACAACCAGTGCTATTTCTCTTCAATTTGTTTCCCCATACTTTCCTGTGAGAAGAGTTGGACAGGTAGAAGTTGACCTAGGCCATTTGGCCACCTGAGTCCTGAAGGTGATAGATCACACACTTCCTTCTGGCAGATGGGAAGAGCAGATATTTTAGACTGCTAATTGCAGTGGGGGGAGGCAGGAGGGAAAAACAGGACTTTGCAGATAGACTTTCTATCAGGAAATACACAAATAACATACACAACTGTTACGCCAGAAGGATACTTCAATTCAGTAGCTCTTTCATTTCTCCCWGCCCCTCAGTTTGCTAGTGTTGTGTACATCAGTCTCACAATGTACTTTATCTGGAAGGTTTCTCTCTCTTTGCAGAGAGCTGCTGGAACACAGGAAGGTCAAATTCCCCAACGCCCAACATTTTGAAGGCATGCTTCAAAAAGAAAACCAATTTGCTAGTCAAGGGTTTGACCAGTCAGTCCTGATAGAGTCCCGCTTGCAGAGACTGAATGACACCCAGGAAAGACCACATCCTAAATATAGGATGTTCAAACAAACCTGCAATTCAGAAATCCCCTAAACATCAATTGCAAGAAATTCCAGGTCAGCACTTAAACACTGCACTAAAGCGGGGGGATCCCATGAGGGGATCCCATATGCCAGAGAATAAGTTCCAAAGACAGAGAGCAATGAAACAGAAACCACCTTACTGTCGCTCTGATAGTGTGAAGCCTCAAGGGATCGCACAGGTGAAAGAATGAGAAATACAGTTTAACTTAATGCTACCTCTTTAAAAAAAATAGTCCACTCTTGATCCCTTTGCCATCACAAGGCTATCACTATCTCTTTGGGCTGATGCATCAGCTTTGGTCCTACACGATAGACTGCTCTTCACCCGGATCTCCGATCCGTGTGTAGGGCAGGGAGCCATCTGCCTGCCTCTCCCCGGCTAACTTTCATTGATGAATGTAGACATTAACATTGATATTTATTCCAAACCACGTAGGGGAGCACACCAGGTCCTTGCCCTCCAAAGGGACAAGGTGGATGCTCTGGCATATGCTAAAGCAATTAGGAGCAGAGCTAGGTTAGCTGGTAAAGACAAAATCTCTGGCGTTAACACTAAAAATCCTCAACGAAGCAGGTTGTTTTTTTACCGTGCCTCCTCTTCTGCACCCCAGGCAGAGGAAGCCGARTCCTGGCAACACTGTGGTGTCCCTGCACGCTGCGTTTCTGCAGACGCTCTGGGGCAGAGCGGCCAACTTGGGGAACRCCCTGGGGGGGTAGGTGCGGGTTACAGCATTTATAATAACCCAACAGCCAGCCCCAGGTGCCAGCCCCTCGTGCCTCCGGTGCTGCCTGCCGGAGAAGGAGCAGCTGTAGCAGAGCACGGCTTATATCCGTATAAGCAGCACAGACTGGGGCTTTGCAGAGCCAGACTGTATCCGAACAAGAYGCAAATTGAGAACACTACGGTGTTTTTACAAGCAGCGCAGCTCCCTACAGCAACTGGACCCTGGCGTTGGCCGGGTCTCCTGCCGACAGTGCCTTGCTGATCTGCCCCACCGATGTCTCAGCTGAGGCACAGCCCTGCACCCTAAAACCACAGCCTGTCTCTTCTTTCCTCCTGCCGTGTGCCTTGTGACCTGTCTCAGGAGATTTGTGACCATTAACTTGGAGGAGGGGGTTATTTGTTCGTGTTCTAACCAAAGAACAGACTTTTTGGTTGGTTGGGGGCAAGAAGACAAGACCAGAGGGGTTTTAACCGTGACGAACACTGGGCTAGATGTGAGAATTACCTGCTGGAGCCCAGCATCAGCAGGGCAGCCCAGGGCATGGTTTTGTACAAGGTACGGGTTGCTTCCTCCCCTCCCTCCTTTTTATTGCTATACACTACTTTGGTAACAGAAAACACTGTTTCTGCTCTACACGGTTCATATGGGTGTTGATGTAAGAACCAGCAGAGCATTAATCATGTTATGTCAATATCTTGAGGGAAATCTGTATTTTAACGTTATCTCGCTCTCAGTTTTATGTACTGTGTTTGTAATGCATAGCCAAGGTATGCAATGGCAACTTCACGCTGCTTGGGCACATCGCTGTAAGTGTCATCCRCCTGAGCTGTTCTAATACAGAGATATTTTTATGACCCTTTAAAGACAATATATCTGCTTGCTTCTGAAACAAGACTTCTATTTAAAAATAAATAATGAGATTGTGAAAGACCAGCAAAGTCTTCAAAGTGAGACYGGAGTCTTAACTGTATTTTGTTTTTTTTTTTATTTTCTAGCTATTTTCACTTCATTAAGCARAAGAGATCATCATATCGGACAAAGTTTTATTTAGGTCGGGGTTGTAGTTGTGCAAACAAAGTGAATATTTGCTTTTTCCGGAAAAACTCCAAACAACCTTTTTCTCAGTTGTTTGGGGCAAACTTTTGTAGCTTTTTCAACTCGGACAAAACTAAAAACAAACCCCCAAACAGCTGCTGAATTCAATCCAGGCTGAAACATACTGAGGTTTGCATAATACTTAATGACAATAATTAAACTGAAATCCACTGACAACTGAAATATTTTAGAAATACAGAAAGCAAATATTTCTCATTTCAACACYCTTGATGAGATCAGTGACATTAGCAATGTCACACCACCCCAGCACACACAAATTTTTATGTTTGTGGTGAATTATTTTGCCCAGCTCTGGCCTAAACAGAGAGAAGTCCAGAGGCTGCTCAGCAGTGGCTGCACCCCTCCGTAAACTTTGGGGCTAAATCTGCAGCCCGTTCAGAGAAAGGATCTTTCATATGTCCTAAGCARGGGCCTCCTGCGAGTCCCTAAAAGCAGGGCTCCCCGAAAGGGAGAGATGCCGATGCAGAGGCAAGAGGCTGACCTTCCCACCCGCCGTGCCGAGCCGCAGCATTTCCACCCCATCCCCTTCTCCCGCACCCCGGCGGGGCTGGCCCTGGGGTCACCTCGGGGGGGGCAGCGGGACCCCCAGCGAGGTCCTCCAGCTGGTTTCTCCCAGCCAGGGATTTGGGTTCCCTTCTTCTTCTCAAACTGTGAGTTAATTCAGAAACGCTGCGCTCCGGCGTGTGCTTGCCCAGGGTGCCGGCGTGGGTGCAGCACGTGCAGAGGGAGACCGCCGGGTGACGCAGAGGACACGGAGCCAAGAGCGGATGCACTCGCGGCAGCTCCGGAGGAACTAAAGCTCCCCCTTCCCACCGGCTCTCCGATGGCTGCGACAGGTCAGCCCAAGCCCAGGACGGAGCAGGACATGGTCCAGCTCTGCACCATCTGAGGTAAATTAATTTATTCCTCCTGGGTACCACATCCACCTGCGCTAAGGGCAGCTCTTCCCTTCAACTGTCCCCTGCGCGCCTAGTTCATAATCTCTCCAGGAGCATCTCTTCCTGCACATACACACATTGCCCAAGCAGGGCAAGGCCATGGGTTTGGCGGGAGCTTAACGGTTGCCTGCTGTTATTTCAATGCTAAAACTAAATTCTTTTTCAATTGCTCATCTACAAAAAAATAAATAAATTATTCTTGTTCTACTTGGCCTATTAAACAATGCATTCCCCTCCCCAACTATCTTTTTTTTTTTAGCCCCGCTCTCTGCGGCAGTAGTTCTGCAGGGAAGGATGTGCTGCCACAAGGTGCTCAAGGACCCTACAAATCACCTTGAAAATTACACAGCAGCTCAGCTGAGGGGCACAACCAGTTCTGGAAGGCCAGCCTAGACTGCTCCGCCACAAAATTAGYGCTGATTATACAGGTGAGCGTGCCGCTGCCTTGGGAGCTGACAAACTCGTCATCCCCWGTGTTTAAAGGCGAGTGGCCCAGCTGGCCCTGCACAGGCTTGGCATGCCACCCTGCTCTGCCTGCAGCATCCCTGTCCCTGCGACAGGCACGTCGTGCCACATCTCTTTTTACCCCTTTGCACCAGCATGGACTAAAGCTGGAAGGCGGCAGGATGCAAAGAGACAGGTAGTGAACCCAGCTGAGCCACGTTTCTCCTGTTGAGCTTTAACCTCTGGGAGCCTGTCCACRGCTTAACCCTCCCGCAGCTCCACGCATGGGCAGGCTCCACTGCTGCAGGGCTGGTCCCTCGGGGGTCGCTTTTAAGCCTACAAAGCTTCCATTGTAAGAGAGATTTGCAGATATTGGGAGCTTAAGACTTTTTGTTTTTTAATTTCCCTCCTTTGCCTCTCCAGGGGAAGCAGCCGTACAATGAATTGCACAAAGAAGCTTGGTCTCAGCCTGTGGGACGTGGATCCAAGAGCCTGCAATGAAGAGGCTCGAAGAATACAGCTTGCTGTGCCCCAGCACAGGGAGGGGGCAAAGTTGTAAGCAGACCTCCCGCTGGGCTCTCCCCGCTTTGGCCGGACTGCRCAGTTATGCTCAGTCTGAGGAGGGGGCTCTGCAGACCCCTCACGAGGGCACTCGAGAGCCAAGGATCCTCCCAGAGCCAGAGCAGAGGCAGCAGCATGGTTCGACATGAGGGATGGAAAGAGCCTCCCCACACCATACCTCCTCTGAGGTCTGCTCCATCCTCTGCCCCAGCAGCCCAGGGACCACTTAGACATCTGTGGGAAGGAGTTTCAGGTCATGGTGATCTCCATGGAGGAGCAGACCTGGCCTGCTCCCACAATTACAGCTTGAGCTGAATGAAGCCCCTGTTTTCTCAATGTTAATAGAGCTGAACTCTTGGAGCTGCTCAGAAGGACCAGCCATTTCCCTGGTCAGAGCTTGTATCTGCAGAGTGGAGCCTTGGACCCCACAGGTTCCTCCTCTCAGGGACAGCAAAGTCCAGTTGTTGTTTCTGCTCCCGGGGGTCATCTATGTCAGGGCAAGCACCAGGTAAAGCCAACTGAGGTACTGGGACTGTTTGGCCAGAGGGATGGACTAAAAACCTAGTGCAACATACTGCAAGGCTGCTATCAAAGACGGGCTCCCTCCAGCAGCTTGGTCAATGGGAGGAAAACACACACACACAGAAATAAAGAGGTGTCCAAAGACCTTTACACTCCAGGCCAGTCTCTCACATGCATTCTTCTAAACTCTCAGCCTCTATAATTATGATCCCAGGACTTTCCCCACGGGAAGACGGCTTCCATCTGTGACATCTGCAAGTGAGTTGTGAGGAGAATAAATCCCTTCAGGTCGTGTTAGAGGATGGTCTACTCCAGTCCTGCTGCAACAGCAGCCACAAACACCGGTCCTCCTCACCAGAGGCAATGCCCTTTGATTGCCCTCCTGACTGTGTCTGGAAACTTTTCGGAGAAACAGTTGGCTGATGAAACCCAATTCAATGAGACAAGAGGTTGAAATCCTAGGCAACTTCCAGAGGGTAGGGGATGAGTGCAAATCATTTCCCCTTAGCAGCCCATGTGTCCAAATGTGGCTGGTACCTATGTTTCATTAAACACGCTGGCTGGCCCCAGCTCAATTCTGGTTATGGAGAGACTGTTAGGATAAAACCACGTGGTCCTGGTCTTGGGTGCTAATAAAGAAGAGATCCTCAACCTTTGTGAATATTTTAAACATTCCCTGGTGGTAATACAGACCTACTTTCTGTTAACAGGGCACATGAAACTGGGAAGCAACTGGGGAAAAGCCCCTTGTAATGGTAGGGCTGAATGCAAAACCACAAAGGCTGCTGCACGTGCAAAGCTCAGCCTGCTCACGCACATAATACAGCCCACAGCAGAACCAGTTGACCCAGTTAGAAAGTGGCAGCTTTACTTTATGGTCTAAATGAAGACAGTAGGAAAAAAAAATACAAATTGGGAGGGGTGGATTACAAACAATTACAAGACTGGAGGCTGGTTGTGGTGGCTGGTGATGGTTTTATTAGCAAGCTTTTAAATTTATTAATCAGTTCAATGGCACTATCAAACCCTTCCATACGCTGGTTACCTGGGGGGGTCTCAAGACTATGGGGGAACCTATAAATCCTATACCCTTGCTCTCACATTGATTGAGAGTATTCAAAATCTTCTCTGAACATCAAGAAAATGACACTGCTTAAACTCAGGATGTAAAATGGCAAGCAGCATTTTAACATTGTCTGGCTGCCTCCCACACCGCACTTGCAACACCCCTGTGACCAGAAGAGGCTCAGGAGTTGTGCCTGTGGGATGAGAGCAGGACTAGCAAGAAAGGTCAGGAGAGAGGGGCCACAGAGGGGCCCTGGARGGGACAGCATCGCAGGCCACCTGGATTTGCCCCGTCATGCTCCCTTAGCTCCTCACACGCAGATCCCCCCCTCCTCAAATCTTCTCTGCACCGAGCGGCACTCAACAGCCTGCTTCTGCCTCCCAGGGCTCCTGCTCAGACACTGGTTTTGAGGGGGGCTGAAGAAGACCAGGCGCACTGGAACTCGTGTGAGACCCGCACTGCTACCGACTCCCCCGCCCAGCTGGAGCCAGCCCCCCTTTTCTTCTYATCCACAGCCTCTCCCCAGCTTTGCTTATCCGCAGGGCAGGAGCTGGCTCCAGAACAACATTACGCAGGGCTGCAGCAGGGCAGGGAAGCCGAGAATTGACTCTGAAGCTTCCCCCGCCCCCCCCTTGCCTTTGTAGAAGGCAGCTCATGGGGCAACCACGTTATTTGTCATCGCTCCTCACCCTCATTTCCTCTGGATGGGTCAGAAGCAGATGGCCCCCTCCTCCCCTGGCCCCCTGCCTGCTAGCAAACAGCTTTGATCAGGAGTCCCCAGTYGCTCCCCCCTGCTGACACCCCTCCATCATTCCTCTCCCCTCCCTCCACCTTGATGCTGAAAGCCTTGGTGGGGGAGAGGCACGGAGGACTCGGATCACCCTCCCACRCTAACGACAGCACATCTGGCAGGCAGGAACCAGAAACCTGCGGGGAAGGTTGCTGCTCCCCAGACTCCCGCCCCAGGCTGGGAACACCTGATGCCATTTTTGCACAGCCTCCGTCCCTGGCTCACAGCAGCCGGCTCCCGGGGGGGCACAGAGACTCGCAGCGTCTGGCCAAGGGCTGCCTTCTGATCACAAGCACAGCAAGGACCCAGAAAGGAGGGATCAGCAAGCAAATTCATTCCTCTTAAGCTGCACAGTTGACTATCTCAGTGTGCCAGCCTGAAAGCAGCACCTGGAGACGGGGATCGAGMGATTTCTTGAGCCTGGAAAGTCTCAGAGAGCTTATGGGGGCTTCTGAGGTGCCATTGCACCTTCTGAGGAGGCCTCAAGCAGAGAGCAGAGTGATTAGGTTCAAGCGGTCTGCTTTTGCAGTGTACTTTTTGGAGTTACTGCATAAAGACAGGACGCACGAACTGAGGTGGTGGAGAACAACTTTCACGTGAGACTTAAGCTGGCCTTTGGTACGTCACTTAACAACCCGTGGCTGAGAACTGGGGCCTCCGGGCAACTAGGTCCTCTTGGCAAGGACCAGGTAGTCAGGCTCACTCGCTCGCCACCACACCAGCAAGAGCTCCATGGCGTGGGTGATGTTCCCCTCCCACCCGTCCCAGCACGGAGCACACGCTGCCCTGCAGCCCGAGCAGGGCACGACGAAACAAGAGCTTGCTCAGAAAGGGCAGGAAAGATSAATGTTTGCTTGTGCAGGAGGAAAGGAACGGAGGGCTTGGCTTGGGAGCGAGGGGTTTGCGTGGGGCAGGGGGCGGCGCGGGTGTCCGAGCCCGCGGGTGGCTGGGCAGGGACCGCTCGCTGCCTCACGCCGCTACCCCGGGACCCTGCCAACGAGCTCCAAAAAGCCGTGAGAGAAATTCACGAAGGGCCGGGCGCTGGGACCGGCCGCCGGCAGGGCGGTACGAGGGGGCGGGCAGGCTCAGGCGGGACGCGGGGCCGAGCCCCGGGGCGGCGGGACCTGAGGAGCGCCCGGCCCCCCCCCCAGCCCCAGCCCCAGCCCCAGCCCCAACCCCAGCCCCCGCCGAGCGGCCGCGCCGCGGGTCGCCGCCCGCCACCCGGCAGGTTGTAAAGTCATTAACTCCCTCAGCCATGCCGGCCCGCGCTCCGGCGGCGGCTGCTCCTGCTACCGCCGCTGGTGGGCCGCCTCGCCGCCTCCTCCGCGGCGGCTGCAGCAGCAGCAGCAGCGCGGCATGGCCGCCGCTCCCCGCCTCCTCCTCCTCCTCCTCAGCGCCGCCGCCGCCCCCCTCGGCGCTAAGGTAAGCGGCGGCGGGTGGGCCCGCGGCGGCGGAGCCTCCCCTCTCTCCCTCCTTCCTTCCCTCCCCTCAGGGAGCCGCGGCGGGGCCGGGGCCGGGGCCAGGAGGGGCGCTCCGAGCTGGCGGGGCCGGTGCCGGCCGCCCCGGGCCTGCGTGGGGCAGGGGCAGGGAGAGGGCGGCCCGGGCGGCGCTGGGGAGCGGGCGGTCGCCTCAGGGGAGCGGCGGCCCCTCGCCCTTCCCCGCAGGTTTCTGGTTCCTGGACTTGGGGGGTCTCCCCCGCTGCCCTCCCTCACTCCTGAGGTGCTTGAGAAGGGKGTTTTGTCGTGTCTCCCCCAAATTTACCCCGAGGACCAGGCGCTTTGCCCACTCCCCAGCGGCCTGGCACTAACAAAAGGCCGGCGGGGGGGTGAGGATGCCTGAGGAGGCTTCCCCGCATCACCAGAAGGACCATGGGGGAGCAGGGCCTTTCCCTGCTTGGGGGTTTGCCCGAGGTAGCCCCCCACGCTCATCTCTAGCAGAGGGTTGACTCCAGGTTAGGGCTGAAAACAAACAGATTTTCCTCTTCCCTCTCCCTCCCACCACCCCAGGCATGGGTTTAGGCAGCTGCTTTCTCCGCTAACAGTGGGGTGCAYGTCCGGGCATCGAAGCCCCACGCTCCCCTCATCTTTGCTTTCCTCCACAAAGGACCTCCTCAGCCTGGCCTTCCTCGTGGCACTTGTTTCAYGGCAGCGCCGAAACCCCTCTGCCAGTCCCCTTCAGCTTCCCGGGGCCCGGCCTGGGAGAATCGCCCCCGTTATTGTGGCAGGGGAGGCAGAAATCCCAGCTTCGCAGGGCGCCGGCTGTGCCCCTGCCTTCACGGGTCACTGCGTCCATTGTGGCTCGGTGCTCCTGTTTCCCCGAGGGGAACCTGGCCGGATTTCTTTGCTGCTAAAGGGATTCTTCTCTGCTAAAGGGAGAGGGTTTGGGGTTGTGTTTCCCACCCCCACGCCCCAGACTCTGTGGCTGGGTGAAGCCATCTCACATGAGCTATCTTAAACACAGAGAAGACCAGACACTGCAGCTTTACTGCGGATAACCCAGGTTTGAGGAGCAGCAGCGTCTCCTGTTCTGGGGTTGTCTTAATTTTAAAGCTCAAGTGTCTCGTTTCCACTTTGTTTTTACCTTCACACACATCTGCTGCCTGTTCTGCTTACCCCTTAACTGTAGGGCTAAGTCAGAGAGAAGCTTCAGGCACAGCAAGCCGGGTCATGCTAAACAGATGTGAAGTCCTTCATTTAGGACTGACCTGGATGGACTCCTCCATCGACAYGTGTACACAAGCCTTGGCTGCTCGTGGTTCTCCCTGCCTCCGGCAGCYGTGTTTGTACAGCACCTCAGACGAGGGCATCTGGGGCTGGGGGGAGGGCTGCTCAGCCCTCCCCAGGACAAACGCACACCACTACTGTTGCCAGGTCTKCCCCGAGGACTCCCTTACTCCGGGAGATCCCCGCAGAGATCAAGGATTGCGTGGTGCGAGTTGGCCTGGCAGACATGGTTGCTAGTGCTGATTGGTATCTCTGCTGCAAGGCAGCGCACAAAATGGTCATTAGGGGATTAACCTGCCATTCCTCTTATTGTCCCATTTTCTCTATACAACATGATTACACAAAGAGTGTCATAGAAAGCCTCAGTCGTAGATAGGGTAAGCAAATTCYTTCCTATGTGGGGCTCGCTGCATTCAGTGCCTCTGAGAAACCTGACGATAGAGATGCCTCTCATGCACGCCGCCTGTTACTCCCTTCTTCCCCTTCACAGATTTCCATCCTTTCTCCAGGCTTACCCCAGAATAAATGCGTTATCCCATTTGAAAGGAACGACCTAACTGACTTGGATCAAGTATTTTGTAATGACGTGCAGCACTTGCCTGTGAACTTTCTGTCACGGCAGGATTATGAACAATACTTGATAGTTCTCCACTGGCTTCTGTTCACCGTTTTTCTAATTTGCTTCTCATCTGCGCCTCATTATATGTCCAGATTTCTGTTACTTATCTGCTGCAATATCACATCTTTAGCAAGCTACGATTTTCCCCCAAATTAGTGTTCTTCCTGATCCCGTAAAAATTATTCTGCATGGCTCATTTTACCTCAGGATACCTTCCCCTCATGGAAAAGTCCTTCTCAAATATCTTGTTTCAACTTTTCTAAGGAAAATTTGTTTTTCTGTCTGCTTCCAACATTGCATCTYGCATACAAGCTATCTAGTCTACCCAAATAGGATAAAACAATGACAGGATGAGAAATAGCTTTACACAAACACCAATTCTTTTGTAAAACATCAGAGCATAATTGCAAGTGCTATTGTTTTTTTCAGGGCTGTGGTAGAGTCTATTACCACAGCTTTAGTCAGAGAATGACACAGGGAACCCAAACCAGGGGAGCTGAACATGGTCATTCATTTCCAGATAATAATCTGACATCCATTCCAGGCATTAAGACATCTGAAGCTACTTAGTATTTCAGTAAGTAGTRTGGTTTGCTGTAGAGAGAAGCCCTTAAGTAAAGGGATCGTGGAAATTTTTGGTAGAGGACATGCAGTTAATGGCCTCAGAAAAGGTCTGTGAAGAATTTATTTCATTTTCAGCTGCTGTTTCTAGTAGTCTTATAAGCTCAGACAGGGTTGAGCAGAACAATTTACGACAGCTACTGTGCCCTTCAGTGGTGGGCCAGCCCTTAAGGCATGCCAGGCTGCAACGGAGAGCCTTCCCCCCCACATTCCTCTATTAAGGGAACTAGACAGGCATGTTTGTGGTCTCTCTTCCCAGACAGCTTTTTTACAGGACCCAGGCTCTAACGAATCTCCAGATTAGGCACAACAATAAGCAACACAGGAGACTGGGCCACTGACTCGGTAATTGCAGTTATTCCCAGGTTTCTGGGAAACCCAGCGTAGCTCAGAGCATGATCCAGAGCATAACAGAGAGTCAGCGGAGAATTTATTTTATCCCTTTCAGCTCTTCAGAAAGGCCACCTGGAAATCCAATAGGATGTCAGTCCAGGCCCACCCTTCTTTGCAGGGCTGAAGCATTTTGTTTGTGGCAGCCTTTGTTTGGCAGGGGGGAGAGGGGAAGCAGCTGCTGGGTCTTTGGTTAGACAAAAAAAAGCTTTCAGTGATGCTGGCTTAGAGACTGATGTTTCTGTCATGGATACTGGCAAATCCGGGGACAGATATTTTATCCTGGAAAAGTTCCCTGCAGGTTGGGGTTCAAAGCTCTGGTCACCCCAACAAGGGGACAGGAGGGCAACCCTTTACCTACTCAGTTGTGTGGCCTCCAGCATAGGTGCAGAGGCACAGAAATAACTTGGTTAGCCTCAGAGAGGAAGAACTGCAGCTGTATAATCACCGTGTGCCAAGCCACAAACGCCTCAGGGGAAATTCTTGCGGAGAGCACCTGGCTGAACTGGAATATGGTCTATCTTTTCTACGGATGTAAATTCTAGGCCTTATATTCCTCATCACCTAAGGAATCTTACCTCCTTTAGGCAGAGCCCTCACCCAAGCCCAGGCAGAGCCAGCCTTATAAAGACTGGACCTATGCGCATCTCCTGCTCCGGTGTTTCTAGCCTGCTCTGTTTCTGTGATTCTGCAGCAGAGTGCAAGTTAGAGCAGCTCCAGCATCTCACATAACCAGGAGAGTGAAAAAGAGGTTTTRTAAGGCCCCTTTGATTTCTCCTTCTGCAAGGAGGAGGTGGGGGGGATTCTCTCGGCCAGAAGGTAAGTCTTGGGATTCGCTGAGGTGTTTGGGAAACTAAAGCTAGGAGCTAATCTAATCTGGAGTCGGTCCCACAGCCCTTAATTTGTTATCTGGAAATTTGGAAAATGCAAGTATCTCTAATTAAAAACAATAACCATTTGTGTGTCATGGTTCATGCAGATTTATTTCTGACAATACAATAAATTCAGCACAGATTGGAACCAGCCGCCCCAGCTCTAAAAGTACCTGAAGTTCCCCCTCCRCGTCACCAGGCCTAGGACTCGGGTGCAGTCATGCCGTAAGTCTCACTGGCCAAGGGGACAGCTCAGCATTGTCCTTGCTTACACAAGAAAATAAATGCTSCTAGGCAAGGACTAGCAAGGGAGCTCGGTCATGGAAAACCTGAGAGCCAAATCAATCTACTTAAAAAGTGATTGATTCCTCCAGTGCAGAGAGGAAGCAGGAACAAGGCTTATGGATATAGGGGAACACATTTTATTAAAAAATAGTCTCTTTGACTAGCATCCTTCAATACATCTTCATTTGGGCTCCTGTCATTCCTGAAAGTCATAGCGCAGAGAGGAATGTATCCTAACTGGAAGAAAGAGGCACACAAAGGTAGAGGCGCTGATCTTCCCCAAACCTCAACTCTGCCACCACATGCCAAGTCTCCTTGCATCCAGGCAAAACACCCAAAAGCAGTATCCCTGAGAAGGAGCCTGCAGCTTTCCACCACTCCAAATACACAAAGTCTTTTTCATATCCAGGGGTAGATCAGTAGAACAGGCTATTTCTCTTCCCTTCGCCGGTTTMCTTCCTGCCCCATCTCACCTATTTGGATTGTAAGATCTGTGGAGCAGRACTATCGTGCAGGTTACAGCTACACAGATTTTTATTGCTGCCTGGGGAAAAGCTGTGTAAATATTGCAGCTTTTGGTCCACATGCCTTCCCTCTGGGCAGTCCATGCGCCTCACGTAACTACTCAGTGTAGTGGTAAGACACCAGCTTTGATTATTACCCCAGCTATGGGAGAATCTGTGTTGCGCTGAGCTCTCCGCACAGACACCAGATAAATCATTKGCATTGTTCTTCCCGACAGTTGTGAAGAGCTCTTCCTCCAGAGGCCTTGAGATGCTCATCACAGAGAAGCATAGAAGGGGTCAGGGAAAGATTTTAGCTGAAAATACCTTACAATAAGAGACCTTCGGTTTCTTTCCTTTCTAAGTATGGAAGCTACATAGTCAGCATTTCCACTTACAGTCTGATAATACACAGTCAGACAAAATACCTAGGAAATAGGTTGAGATGATCATTTGGAAGAAGAGAAAAAGGTATTTTTGAAAACATGTCTGTTTCTTTTAAATTTCGTTTTTCTCTTGAGCAACTCAGCTGCTGGCCACAGCATTTGGTCCCTGTCAGGCAAGTCAGCTCCAGCCAGGACATCTAAGTGCAGCAAAGAGGTTTTTTTGTATTGTTTGAGAAATCAATTACTGTAATCACTAGAGAGTAAAACGTCAGGTAACAGGTAACATGGTGGTTTTCTGCAGCAGAGTAGGTTACTTTCAGCRCGCTCTGGCTATCACCAAGAAGAGGCACTATGTGCGTTTCAACCACGCTAAGTTACAACTTAAAAACATTTGCATAAAACCAGCTGCATCTCCTCTGCCCAGAGGATATTCTGTTGGCAGACGCTGTAGAAACGACAAGTTCTCAGGCAGGAATTGCGCTACAAGACGAAGAACACTTTGGCTTTATTACACCATGAAAGAGCATAAAGCCAAGAGACAGTCTACCAAAATAGTGAACAGAGCACATTTAGCAATGGGCAAACCCTGCTAAGTTTTCTTTCACATCCATCAATTAGGCTTTGCAGACCATTTCTTTGCAACAGGACTATCAGCCACTGCCACAAACCAGCATGTTTTGCTAATAGTTGCACTAATACAACTTCCCTGAGCCCTCACTTTGACGTAGCAGACTTCACACACACACAAATCATTCATTTTCTTCTACTAATGCTGAAACACTGTCAGCATTTTCAGCTGGATAAATCCCTTCCAGTCACTGTCCTGTGTTAAACTCATTGCTGCATTTAACGCTACTCACAGCTGTATTTCAGTCAACAGCAAATCAGTTCCTACACAGGCTAGTTTGCCAAAGTCCCTGGGAGCTTTTAGGCCATCAGACACTAAACAGGAAAATACTACAAGGAAAAAACCCAGCTAAAACACAGAATCCCTTACCTGCTGGGAGTTGTGGAGGCACGGCCGACAGCAGCCTGCTGCAATGACCACACTGGGGCTAAAAGAGCTYAGGTTTGCCAAATTTAAAGGTTCAGCCCCAGCAAGGCACACTGGGAGAGGGAGCAATCCTCCTCTGAGCATAGTGGGGTGCATGGGGAGAGGGGACAGCAGCGATTGCAGGAGGCTGTGGTTCTGAAGCACTCTTCAAAATGACTTTTGTGGAGGTTGGGGAGTGAGAAACTTGGATCTGAGCTGATTTAGTCACAAGAAGTTGTTTATTTGTTGAAATGCAGCTCCAGTGAGTGACAGATGTGGGCAGGCCTCCGCACGGCCGAGCACCGCTGCCCTTCCTCTTCTCTCTGACCGCGCGTCGGACCCAGGCGGGCAGCGTGAGCTGTGACCTGCTGCTCTGTCTGACCCGGGCTGGGAGCGATGCTGTGGGGTCAGGCTGCCGCTGGCGCGACTGTCACACATGTCCAGCCCGACAGCCCTTCTCTGCATCATGTCATGAGATCTTGGAGGCATCCTCCTTCCCACGCATAACTCGGCCTTGGAGGGAAGTTTGAATTTTGAGATGTGTGAGCCTGGCGTGACCC
The DNA here is from genome assembly GCA_030449065.1 of Oceanodroma leucorhoa. NCBI lineage: Eukaryota > Metazoa > Chordata > Aves > Procellariiformes > Oceanodroma > Oceanodroma leucorhoa. The sequence goes on from JASVER010000113.1 coordinate 864,589, forward strand.
CACAGGGGCCTGATCCTGCCACGGTTGTCCCAGTGCTGCCCATTTAGAAGGCATCCGGGTGACGTGCTCCCTGGGGCAGCTGCCTTCGGAAGGCTCTTCTCTGCCCRGGGTGGTGAGGAGCCAGGTTCTCCAGCTAACCATGCTCTGTTTCTGTCAGGACAGTAGTGAGGCAGCAGATGGAGCTGGCCCCTGGGATGAAGAAGTCACCAAGTGGTGGGGAGAGTGGAGCTCCTGGTCTACCTGCTCCCGGTCCTGCGGAGGAGGCGTGATGTCCCGGGAGAGGCACTGCTTGCGACAGAGGTGAGTCGTGTCCCAGCCTGCACCCTTGGCCAGGCCTCAAGCACCACAGGGGAAACGGGGTGCCCCGACCTGCATTTTTGGGCCAAACCTCCCGGGTTTGCACGGTCATCCCTTCTCCTGCAGCCTCTCGGAAAGGAAGGCGGCTGTTGCCCGTGGGGTAGGCGGCGAGCAGGCAGTGGTGGGGAGGGCTGACGAGGGAGAAGCACGCTGCAGTGGGGCAGGTGACAGGCCCCCTAAACATGTCATTCACTCAGCCTGGCTCATCCGATTGRGAGCAAGGGGTTGATCTTCTCTTGGGGTCTGCGAGAGACTTGAAGATGACGGGGTTGTGGGCTGGAGAAGACTAGCTCTGTTCCTCTTCCCTTTTCTTTCACGAACCSTCGCTTACCGTGGCTGCTCTGACCAACCTAACCCTGATTTGTAGCCAGTTCCTGTGCTAAGGATGTGGGTACATATTCCCAGACACCTTCTGGGGACTTGATTTACTCCTGGCAGCAGCCAGCTCAGCCACATCTCAGCAATTTCCCCTCTTTATTCCCTGCAGAGCTTGCAAGTCTTTTTCCCTCTGTCATTTATCTGGCTGTCTCCTGACAGTATCTCCATTTGTCCCCTACAGCCACATTTGTCCCCTGCAGCTGCTAAGTCCTGGCATTGGTTGGATGTGATTTGTGGGAGTGGGGAGAGCTGGAGAACTTCAGCTGCCTGAACTCCCGCTGTCCCCTCCGCGTCACCTTGCCACCAAGCCCTCCTCCTCCTCCTCGGGCACCTCACTAACCTACTACTCCAGGCTCCTGAGATGTTAATGAGAGCCAGCATCCTGCAGCACAGCAAGCCCGTGGGGCTGCCCGTTCCACGCTCGGCCCCTTTCCCGTCTGCGTGAACGCACTCCTGAGTGGAGGAAGCTTAGACTAGGGCCCCCACCTGCTCTCCTTCCTGCAGCAGAAAACTTCTTTTATGTGGGCTGGTTGGCAGCACGGCGAGGGTCCAGATGTGCTGCAGTACCTTCTGTCTGAACATGGCCTCCCTGCTTAACCGGGCTCGCCAGTGTCTCTGCCGCTGCTCCTCCTCCCCGGCACRCCGTGGCCATCATGGGAGAGCAGTGGGAAACAGAGGGTGGGAGGGAGCCCGGGGCTGTCCCACACCCCGGCACAGCCTGAGCAGCCCTTCTGCCCTTTGCCTGCTGCCAGAAGAGGGATTTTTCCTCTCCATTTGGCATCTGCTCTATCCTTGACTCCACAGCTGGGGAGGGGASGGCTTTGCTGTGGCATTTTACTCCAGGGTTCAAGTCTGAATTTAAAAACAAAAAAGCCCAACRTAAAACCCAGCCAAAAGGTTTCTGCAGCTTTAAGGATAAAGGCTTAAGTGTGAGCCAAGTATGCCCACGGAACAATTTCTGCCTGAGTCTGCCGGCAGCCTCTGCTTCAGCTGAAAGGAATGGCAGTTTTCAAGCCCTCTGGTGCAAATTCAGGCTTTGCCTACATTGTGTAAAGCATTGCTCTGCTGGATGTCTAGCCAGTCCAGCTTGAATATGCCTACAGGGTTCTTCATTACACAGTGCATCCTAAGTTCCCAATACTGTTAATGCATTGTCTGCTGCTGTTCTTTACTCAGACCACATTGCCTTAATCTGTGGTCTCAGCCATTCTCCCTACATCTTCCCAGCTTTCAAGAATTTTTTCGCCTTTGCATCAGTCAAAGACTCCAGTATCCCCTGGATAACTCATGCTGGCCAGAGCTAAAGCATCGTGTTGAGAAATTCCTGTGGTTTTGGTCCATCATCTGCACCAAGCCTTTCCTGCTAATCTTTCAAGGTGGCCCRTCCCCATGAGAGGTGCCATCTCCCTGCCTACTGCACAGTGAATCCTGAAATCAACTCCTCTGGTCACTGCAAATCCTGGGCACTTCCATGGGAGCGATGGATCACCAGGGTCTATTGTCCTTCTGTCACATCAACCCTTTTGGAGCTCAGAGGTGAAGGGACACAGTGGTGGTGATACTGCAGTTGCTCCCTGTCTGCTCAACCTGCCCCAAAACAAGAGTAGTCTAAAATCACAGTCCACTTAAAAGCACTGAAAATGTGTTTCAGAGGAGATGTTGGCTRGTCTAGATCCAGAAAGCTTTGCTCCAATAAAATGCCTGCCTTGCTTCTCCCTATTAAGTCAGGCCTGACTTCTTTGTCATCCTCAATACCTTAGTACTTCACAGACCTCCAGCTCATTTTCTTTCTGCTTTGCAGGCTCCAGATGCCCCAGGGAACAAACAGCACCATGTGTGTTGGTCCAGCCAAGCGCTACCAACTGTGCCAGCAGCAGGTGAGAACCACTTCCAGTACTCACTGGTCCTCACTGGGGGATGCGGGCCTCAGAGGGGGGGTCACATTTGGAGCTGCAAGAGCATCAGCACTCAGGGTGCGACTGGTCCGTGAGAGGAGTGCAGAGAAGGGGTACGATCCACTCCTGGAGTGGTTGCTGGGTGCCTTTGAAGACGTGGGAGATGGGCTCTACTCTCTGGGACTGAGAGGTGGGGAAAAAGGATATAAAAAGATATTTGTTGTGGGGTGGGGGGAGGGACGAAGTTTTTCAAATAGGCTTTTCCCTTCGCTGGAAGTAATTTTTGCAGGACTGTTAAATACAGCTTTGGCGATGGAGGCCTGGCCTTTCTGCCTGTATTATGGCACCTCAAAGTCCATCACTGATTCCTTCCAGGGTGGACAGGGCATTTTCATCCTCCAAGGATGCAGCAGGGGCAAGCAGCTGTCACARCCGTGGCTGTGACACAGGGAGCTTTTGATGACATTTATTCCCTCCATAGCCCTGCCCAGCCAACACAGCAAGCTTCAAACAGCAGCAGTGCTCCAGTTTCAATGCCAAAGCCTTTGGGAAGCGCTACTACCACTGGATGCCTCTCTATCCAGGTGGGTTTTCATGGCTTCATGCAAAAGATCAGGGTGAGAAAACACCCACAGGACCTTCTCAGACACAGGAGAAGGGGAAGGTCCCAGGGGACAAGGGATGGATGCTCCTGGCTGGTCTGGAAGTGCTTCCCTATGCTTCCTGCTTTGGAGAAATCGTTCCCTGTCTCTTCACAGAACCGCTCTACTCAGCCAGGCCTCCTCTCTCACCACATTGCTCCTGTTTTGGATCCTACATCAGCAAGGACTGGTGGGCAGACAGGACACAGGCTTCTCTGAGTTGTCTTGGCTAACCAGCAGTCATCTTGGCAGAGTGGGTGTTCATGCTCTTTGTGCCTTCTACCATTTTGGCTGCCTCTGTCACCCAGCATGCTTCCCACTGGGTTGGTGGTGGGTTGTTCTGAGCAGGATGCCCATCAGTTTCCTGCACAGGCGAGACAAATTGCTTCACATGGGTTGCCAGGTGGCCCTTGAGGCCCAGGTTCAGCTCACCTGAGGTATTACCCTCTTTCTGGACCCACTTGTTTTTCTCTTTCCGTTAGCTGCCGAGGGGACATAGAACATCTGCATCTCTAGCTTCAGTTGCTCAGSTGGGTGGGGTGTAGCTGGCCGCAGCCCCACACAGTCGGTACCCCTTTTACAGSTCTTGCTTGCTCTTGTGTATTTATGTGTGGGCTGGGGTCTGCTGATGCGGATTCCCACTTCTGGCACAGGGGGTGGCACTGCGAAGGGGAGACGGTATGGCAAGGAAGAGGGTTTGGCAGCAAGAAGCATTTCTGCTAGGCATGGTCCCCAGCTGCAGGCTCATACTGTGACCCCTTTACTACTACAAAATCTGTAGCCTTGGGGTCTCATCTCAMGCAGCAAGAACATCCAAGGTGATAYCAAACCATCAGTATGGATAAGAGGAAAGTCCCCTTCCTCGCTGCCCATCTCTGAGTACCTTGATCTGCATGGTRACTTTCTGCCTCTGTCCCTTCAGATGACTACACCAGTATCTCCAACAAGCCATGCGACCTCCAATGCACCACCCGGAGTGGAGAGAGGCAGCTGATGGCCCGRGCACAGGATGGTACCTCCTGCAAGGACAGGACCTATCAAGGGGTCTGCATCGATGGRAAGTGTGAGGTGAGGCTCTGGGAGGAAGTAGTACAGAAATTGGGAGTGTGAGTGCATGGCTGGACCATCACAAGGCCAGGGGTCCCAGCAGGGAATGGAAACTGAGGCCTGGCGTGGAGCAATTACATTCACTCTTGAATGCCTGTGGGCTAGAGGAGAGCAGAGAGGTTCACACAAAGGGAATTATATACGTCCACATGCTCCCAGAGCACTTTCCCCCCAGCACAGAGAGGACTAGAATTGCAGGTTTGTTTACATAGTCATCCAATTTAAAAAAAAAAAAATCTTCCATTTGATTTTTCACCTCACAGGGCAAGGATGAAGGGTGGTTGTATRTAGTGTTACAGAGAGGTGCCTTACAGCCTCAGAAGGGCCTGCAGTTGATGCAGCCTCTCCTGGAGGGTGATGATGTATGTCATTATTTCAGTGAGARGGACTGGCCTAAATACAGAGGCAGAAGGAACCAAAACAGCTTACCCACGTCTTACTCCATTCACATGTACGCACAAGCCCCTGCCCCAGGTTCAGGGCCACAATGTAGATGGTCACAAGTTACGCAGGTGAATTTCTGCTGCTGTTGGATTGATTCATTACTCCACTCCAAGCTAACCTACACCCCTGCAGAACCTCACCAAAAAAGCATGGTAGCATTTCCTTGWAAAGACCCCGACCTGTGGAGATAAGCTGGCCCCAGGAAACCCTCTCTTGTTTTATTCTCTGCAGCCAGTTGGGTGCGATGGGAGCCTGTACTCACCCCGGACGATGGACAGATGCAGGGTGTGTGGAGGGGACGGCAGCACTTGCCACCGTGTCTCGGGCAGCTTCCGAAAGGCAATCTCACAGATAGGTACTCCCTGCTACCACAGTCCGGAGACTTCACCTGCTACTTCTTACCGCCAGCCGGCATGAAGGGTGACTGGCTTGAATGCGAGTAGGAGTTTCTCAGCTGCTTGGTGGAAAGAGCTGAAGAGTGCCACTCCTGCTTAAATGCCTGTATTTTGTCCTTTTCACTTAATCATCAGAGGMAATTGGTTTGATGTGCTGTATATTAGGCTGGTAAGGTTTCCCTTCACCTCTTTACAATAGGAAGCAGCTGGGGATCTGTTTGTTCCTATTGATTTTGGCACCTTGCCCACCTCAGGTAATGTGAAGAGATCAATGAATCTTCTTTTATTTGTGCTATGTGTTCATTTGAAACTTAAGCTCCTATGATGAGGGTCACAGCGTTTGTTTCAGCCTGCACTTAGTCTCCTGCTTTCCCCAATCCTATGGCWGGCACAGCTGAGGGACAGTCCCTCTGAAACTGGGCTGAGATTCATCCCTTGCAACCTCATGGCCCATTCCTCCACCTACAGAAGGAATCRACGGTGGTATGCTCATTAGTAATTAATTAACTATGGTTTGACGATGCTTTGGAACATCACGTTGTTGTTTCACTAGTCTGCCTYGCTCTCTACAGACTAGAAAAGCACTCAGGCCTCTTTCGAGAGCAGGGGTAATGGTGCTAACGCCTCTAGCAGTACAGAGACAGTTTTGGCCTCCCATTCCAGTCCTTACAAAATCTTACAGAAYGGACAAGACCTGCATTTCTAGCAGGAAAGACAAGCTGCCAAACCGTGTAATTTAAGAGCCTTCTTATTTCCTCTCCCTTTAAAGGTCAATTTTTATGCTACTCCTGAGACAAATTCTGTTGAGTCAGGAACTGAGGGAACCTATGTTCTTTTCCATCCTCTGTTCAGCGTCAGCCCTGATCACTATTAAGCTTTTTCTGTGCTCTTGCCAGAAAGAACGTGAGGACACATTCATTCACACACCTAAAGCCAGACTGTTATACTTGCGCAGTTCCTTCCTGACTCCAAACCCAGCAGTGCTTAGACTGAGCCTTAGAGACCTGTAATGGTGATCTGTAACGGGACTTCAGAGGGGACCTGGGATTAGAGCTCACAGACTGGCGCAACATGCATTTACGTCCTTAGCGTCCTGCCGCTGAAGGGCAGTGCTGCCCTCCTACCTACACACTTACCCCACGAGCTGCTTTTCCTACCTAGATCTTTTTATTCTGTCCTTAGGGTTTCTTCACCCTCTGTTCTGTTCCTCAGGTTACGTGTTCATCACCAACATCCCTGCCGGTGCCACGGACATCCTCATCATTGAGCGTAGGAAAACGGAAAACATCCTAGGTGAGCAGGGGAACCGGATGGACACGGAGGTCCCAGTTCAGCTGCCTGTGAGGTGGGAGGAGGGCTCTGTGCGCTCCCATTGGTGCTGTGAGCATTTCCTCCAGGGTAGCACAGGGGCACTTCATCTCTCCATAAACCAAGGCTACCGCATCTCCAGCAGCAGGAGGGACATTTGGAAACCAAGCTCACTATGGGCAGTCCCTGTTGTGAAGACATTTGTGCTCTTGTTGGAGAGGGAAATGAAAGCAGCAGGCATTGAACACCGCTGATCTGACCTGATGCGGAAGATGAAYGCTGGAGGGTCTGCGGTTCTTTTTCTGTCGGGCTTTTCTCAGTCACGAGCTGTTTGCTCTCCTCAGTGCCAGTGCAGCCCCGGTGTTCTGCACAGAGTATCACAGTTGTCCCTTTTCTCTCTGTTTGAAGCACTYGCAGATGAATCCGGGCATTTCTTCTTCAACGGAAACTCCGCCATTGACAACCCCCAGAACTTCAGGATAGCTGGCACAATCTTCAAGTACCGGCGGCCCTCAAGCCTGAACTCRGATGGGCTGGAGTATATCATAGCTCACGGGCCCACTAATCAGTCTCTTAATGCCATGGTATGTGAGGAGCTAGTTTTAGGCTTTCCTATCTTGCYAGTCCCAAAATTGTGAGCCTTCCTCAGACAAAGGGAGTATTAACCTGGTTCCCAAGCCAAACCTGAGTGTTTAGGTGGCTGAGGAAGTCAGATATTGTCTTGGGGCCAGGGGGGGGCCATTCCTCTTGGATTTATGAGGATGCTATTTTCTCTTAACATCCATCACAAAATGGATGTGGTTAGAAGAGGTCTCTGGGAAATACATGTCCTTAAAATAAAAATGGTTTTGTTTTCTTTCCCTGTTTCCTCCAGTACTATAACTTTAATGGGAAAATGCCACACATAACTTATGACTACACTGTACCACGGATACCACCTCTCCGAACTGCAGCCCCTGCTGTAGACAGACCTCTCTATCATCACCTACCAGAGACCAGCCAGAACCATCCCATTCCAGCCAACTCCAGAGCTGCTCAGGACTTCAATGTCACATGGCTCTCCCTGTCGCCAGATGACACCAGTGAACAGCTTCCTCTAAGAGAAGGGCATGAAGATTTAGGCTTTGGTCACCCGCACTTCTTCCAGACCAACACCACCAGTCAGAGTCGGGACTGGGACTGGGAACAAGGTGAAGAGAAAGAGAAGTATGAGTTCCAGATAAGACAGGTCTACCATGCAAACACAGCAGGAGAGGAAGAGGAGGAGGAAGCAGCAGCAATTGGTGGAGAAACAGAGTTGGGTTGGTTGCTTTGTTTTTCCTTCTTTCCCATTTTATTCATTGAAAGCAGACATCCCGTGYTGGTCTTCTTGAAATCTAAGGTGGCTTTACCATCAGGGCAGACAGGAGGGAAAGATGATTAATAGCAGGGTGGAGACTGTCAGGGAGCAGCAAGGGCCAGTAGCTCCGTAAGGGAAGGGGAGCTGGGAGAGGGTGGCCACGATACAGATCAAGGAGTGCCCTGTCAGGCAGGGCAGTCCCATGGCATCGGAGCTTGGCAAGCAGGGCAGTGACAGCAACGGGTCCTAGCAACCGTCCAGTGATCATCAGGTGAAAGCCAGGTGACAAGTCAAATCTGAGGTCAATCKGGGAAAGCCAAACAACAATTCAGGGACAAAGTACACCTGCAGCATTGCTCAGGCCAGGTCTGAAGGCCCAGGCCTGAGCTTAAATGGAGCTCCTGAGCAATGGGAGAGAGCGTGTGTGAGGTTGGTCAGGCTAGCTAAGGCCTGTTGATGCACTCTGGTGACAATTGATGATTTTGAGGCCAGACACTCAATGGTTTTTGCCTTGTTAGGTACCACATGCTGAAGTATAGGCCATCCAAGATAATTAAAGCATCCCTGTATTTTTCCTCCAGCTCTCAGGTTCAATCAGATTTCCATCAGCACAGCTGTACCCTACAGCATGAGGAGATCCGAGCTTTCAGAGAACAGCCGCATAGCATCCTCCAGGCTTCGTCTCTTCAGGCGACTGTGTCACCGAGACCCGCACAACACTGCCTTCTGTAGGGAGCTGCAGCACCTGGTAGCCAGGCTGGCCCCGAGGAACTCCACAGCAGGACTATGGACCGAGACRGCTGCCCGGTGGCCACAGGGCCTCCACAAAGCGCCGGCCCATAAGAACTCACTGGAGGACTTGAAGGTGGAGGCATTTGCTGGGAGTCAGGGGGAAACAGCCAACTACAGCATGATGGCATCTGTGGAGAGCCCTCTGCTAGGTGCCAGCCCAACCGCGGACATCAGCCAGGCAGAGCCTCTGCAAGCCCCTGGCACTGAAAGGTGGCACTTGATTTCCTGGGCAAAACARGAGCATGGGTAGCTGGGGAGGGAGGGTCAGGCCAATCCTCTGGTAGTCTCACTGCTGTCCTTGATGTCCCTGTTCTCCAATGTCTATCCATGCAGCTGCTGTAGATGCTTGACTAATGGTGTGTCCTCCAAAGACTGATTGGCACAACTAACCAACACAGAGCTCCCAGAATGTATTTTGCCCCTGCCCCCGCCTCTAAGGGATCCATTTAAATGGGTTCTGAAGAACCTGGGGGTCCAACACTAATGTGATTGTAAAGAAGGCCAGGGGTCTATAGCACATCACATACACACATTTACCAGCACATCATGCCCCTTCTGTCCCATTCTTCTGGGCACACATGCCTCTGTAACGTCAATAAACATTTGGCAGGAAAACGAGGGCCAACTTTTAAACATTTCTGGCAAGCCACGTGTGAACTCTCCCATCACATTATATAATTAGGGGGACCTTGCTTGAGCTCCCCTTTCCAACCTAGCATCATACCTCTCRAGGTGATAGCATGAAATGAGGCTGAGGGCACCCGCGTGTTTGAAAGACCATAATACAGACAAGTCTCACCATGAATGATGCCTCCTGTCAGAGGATGTTGATCCATGGCTTTTCACAGCCTTGCTAGTTGAATTCAGGAGGTGGATCAAGGGTTTGCACTCTGTGTTCATCAGTGGTCCATCTTGCCCAAGGTAGGGGAGATGGAGAGCGGAAACACTGAGTTTCTTCCCATCTTCAAAGACAGTGAGGAGGAAATTCACTATATTTTATGTCTGCAGCAATTCTTCATCTTTAGCTCACGCYGCCTCCTTTTTCCACAGCAATGAGTTTGATGTGAGCCCAGTGGGCCATGACGACATTAGCTTGGCTGACATGTATCGGTGGAAAGTCTCAGCTTATGCCCCCTGCAGCTCCACGTGCACTTCAGGTAGGTTTGGCTTCAGGTGACYGATCATGTGAGGTCTTTTTTAGCTGTTGATAGAGAGAATGCTGGTATTTTTTAAAATGGCAGGCAGAGTKTCAGATGCAGAGATTCAGATCCAGTAATTTGATCATGGTGGGAGGAGGCTTTTGGATCTGATGGAGCTTGACCAAGAGAGGGACTTAATTGCCCAGCAGGTATCAGCACCTCCTATGCGATGTGTGTCCGGTACGACGGAGTGGAAGTGGATGAAACGTACTGCGATGCCCTAACCCGACCAGAACCTACTCATGAATTTTGCACAGGGAGAGATTGCCAGCCTAGGTGAGTGGAAATGACATCAGCTGTCCATGGGGACAACATATCTTTGTAAGGATCATTTTCTGCTCAAAGTATACAGCCGTTTCTGGGCTGGAAGATACACTTCAACAGCTAAGCCCTTGTATCRCCTTGTAAGCAAAAAGAGGGAAGGAATTTGCTGCCTAAATTGSCTGCTAAGGGCAAGGTTGGCTTTCAAGACCAGCATCGCCTTAACACAGACATACACATGATGAGCAGATTCATAGCAGCAGCTGCTGGGTGAGGGAGTCCCAGGCGCGTGGGCACTCCCCAGCCACCCCGTGTCCCTTGTCCCCCTTATCTGGGTCTTCCTTTGTGCTTTCTCTCCTGGGGACTGCTCGTGGAGGTGGGAGACCAGCCGGTGGAGCGAATGCTCCAGAACCTGTGGTGAGGGCTATCAGTACCGCACTGTGCGCTGCTGGAAGATGCTGGCTCCAGGCTTTGACAGCTCCGTTTATGACGACCTCTGTGAGTCAGCTGGGCTGGCCAGGCCCATGGAGAGGAAAGCCTGCAAGAACAAGGCCTGTGGGCCCCAGTGGGAGCTCTCCGAGTGGTCCGAGGTAGGCAGCCGGGGAGCTTTGCTCCCAAAGGTAAGCAGCCGGGGCTGGGCTGGGGCCTGGAGGAAGGTGGCTGGCAGATGTTGGGTGCTGAGGAGGCCCCTGGCCAACTGCATCCTGGGGAAACAAGGACTGCCTTTACCCACCTCTCCCCTGTTCTGGCACTGCTCAGCGAACAAAGGCTATTGCAAAACATTTTTTCCTAAGGTCACTTCTCAAGCAGGACGTTGACCAAATGAAAGCCTTGTCAGCAAGAGGCTTTGCCTCCCTTTTCCCAAGGATTTAACTAAGGGCAGATGGGGAAACAGCATGGAGACACAGAGGAGCTAAAACCCAGTCGAAATCCCTTTGATTGACTTTCCACAGCCTGCTTGGGACTGGGACAGTGGAGCTGCCCAGTGACTTTGAATAGCAGGCCTCAGCATCTTGGAGCGTTGGAGCTCTAGGACCCAACGTAGTTAAGCAGCAGAAATAGAGATGGACCCACATTTTTCTGTCCCTGCTGGGGCCCTTACCCTCTCCCCTAGTGCAGCAGGAGAAAAACAGGAGAAGGCATAGCTGCCTCCCTCACCTTTGCTTGTCCCCCTTGTTCTCTGCTTCTGAGCCCCAGGGCTGACTCTGTATGGCCATTGCAGTGCTCGGCCCGCTGTGGCACGCAGGGGACGATGAAGCGGGAGGTGCGCTGCTCGGTGGAAGCCCCCCTCTGCGACGAGTCCCGGAAACCCAGCAGCGAGAAGGCGTGCACAGGCCCACCCTGCGACCGCCGCTGGACCGCTTCGGATTGGGGCCCGGTGAGTCCGGAGGCTCTGCTTCTCCTTCAGCCCGATGCCGGGGTGCAGGGCTGGTGGGAGGGAAGTGGGCAGTCATACTGCTGCTTTTGTTTGGCTTTCTACTGGCAGAGGCTAAGCTAAAGAAACTAGAATAATCTGTATTTTTGCCTCTCCATGCTGTAAATTTTCATCAGCTGTGAGGTGAGCTCCATTCAGTAATCTGGGAAGCTCACGGCACCTGGAGAATGGAAGCCCCTGACCAGATGTACCTCTAAAGACCTTTGGGATCCAGTGCCACAGTCCCAGCAGCAAGGCTAGGCTCTGGACTCGGGTCTCCTGGCACCACCAACCCTGACCCCTCCACCTTTGTGCTTTCTGATGTTCTTTATTCCTCCAAGTGCTCAGGTTCGTGTGGTGAGGGACGCATGAGCCGCTTCATCGCATGTCGCAACCTGGAGGGCAAAGTGATCTCCGACTCGCAGTGTGACCGAGCCRCCAAGCCCCTGGCTGTCCATCCGTGTGGAGACAAGAACTGCCCCGCGCACTGGGTGGAGCAGGAGTGGGACCAGGTAAAGCCAAGCCCAGCCCTGTGTCCTCAGCCCTCCTTCCCACCCCATCCCATAGGAGATGGCGGGAGCCTGGCTCCCTTGGCGGAGCAAGGTTGTATGGTGTGACCTCCAACCGAGGAGCTGTACCCTCATCCTAGCTCCTTCCAGAGAGAGGGAAGGAGCAATAAATAGCCCAGCTTGTACCCCAGCATACCCTAAGGACCACCCCAAAGTTTGTGGCATTTTCTGCCTTCCCAGGGACCTCCATTGGAGGGCAGCAATGTCCTATGGAAACTGTCCTCTCCCACCTTTGGCTCCCAGCTGGCATTTGCAGACACCTCAGCAAAGCTCTTTGTCCAGAACCTGCACTCAGCCCCCCAGGATTTTGGTCCCACCACTAAAGAGAAAGAAAACAAAACCAGCGTCATCTCTGATAAATAATAGCCAGAGGTGAACCTGAACCACAGCCCAGATCCCTGCCCTGGAAGTCACATCCAGGCCATGACTGTGTACTTGCCTCGGGACTTGTAGTCCAGTGAACACGGTCCAGGTGCCCCGTTCTACCAAGCAGTCGGTCTCTGCCAGTCTACTTATTCCCCCTCTGTTGCTGAAGGCCTAGGGGCTCTGGGCTTCCCGTTACAAGCTGGCCCAAATCCCAGAGCACCCAGAAGGAACACGTTGAGTCAGTAGTGGGGTTTGGGCTTTGTCTTTAAAGTCTTGAGCAAAAGAGGGCTTCACAAAGCACTAAGGAAGAAGACTTCTAGGAAACCAGAGAAGCAGCCAAGCCCCCTCCCCTCCAACCATAGCTAAACCTCTGCTCTCGTTTTGCTACCCTTTATAGCTGTTGACTACATTCAGCTGGGTCTCCCTCCARCACTGGTAACGAGCACAAACTGGTTAAACCTAGGGAGCTATGGCAGTCCCRTAACCCTGTCCTGCTCTGGTCTATGGTGTGGGTCACAAACAATGCCACAGTGCAGTTTTTTCAGCTGTGTCCAGGCTATTAAACTCTGAAAGGCCAGCTGAGCTCCCCACTTTGCATGTGCCAGCTCCTTTGCCTTTGCTGTGTTCTCTCTGCTGATCAGCTCTGAGTTCACAGGATGACTAAGGGCGGATGCAAGCCAGCTGTGCTGGCCCTGCCGTGGTGAAGAAGGGCACAAAGCAGTAAAATCTCAAACTGGCAATTGCCTACATGGGCATCAGGGAGCAGAGCTGAGCTAGAATCAGATCCTGCCTCCTGCTGCTTCTCTTGGTGGTGTCCTGAGAGAGCAAGAGCTCCCAGCTGAGCCTGCATAGCCTTGGGCTCAGCAGTCCTTGTCCATGCAAAGCACCTGCAGTGCACCAGTTTGGGCCCCTTGGGCCCACRCAAAGCTTGTCAGTACTCCAAGATGTAGGTTGCTGCACGAATAGGCTACACGGTTTTTGAGAACATAGATACACATAAAATAAGACAGAAACAGCCTCTTGCAGTCTTACCTTGGCAGCTCCAGGTCCCTTGTGGTAGCTGCTCTCAAGGCCAGCCAAGGTGAATTCGGCATCCCCAGTGCTGGCTAAACACTAGTTACCAGCTCCTGTCCTCACTCCCTAAGAAATTCAGCTCCTTTGCAGACAGCCATTGCTCCTGTGACCTGGGCAGCACTACCTCTGTTGGACTGGTGTTAGCACAYGCATTAAGCACCTTGCTTCTGAGCAGGATGCCATTTTACTTGAAGCTCTACAGCTGATGAGCATCATTTGTTACCTGGCTGTTACGTTCTCTTTCCCAGTGCGATGCCAGCTGTGGGCGAGGGATGAAGACCCGGGTTGTCTTGTGTGCGGGCCTGGAGAACGGTGTGTACAGGGAGTACCCCGAGAAGCGCTGTGAGGCCTCTCAGAAACCTGAGGAGCAAGCTGCCTGTTTCAAAAGGCCATGTTCAACGTGGTTCACTACCTCCTGGTCTCAGGTAGGGCTCGGGGAGGTGGGGAAGAGGGAGAAGAGACCTCATAACGCTGGTTGGTGGAACATGACCTGCACTGAGGATTTCTAGCAGCCTGTTCTGCCGAGGGCTCCTCTAGGTCTGGATGGGACCATGAGCTCTGCTCTTCTGCAGACCAGGCAGCAGGTGGAGGGACTGGCACACGGGAGCTGGGGAAAGCCTTMGGGCACATGGATTACTGCCTCAAGCAAGAGCATGTACTGCACTGCAGGCAATACAGCCATGTCTCCTCCTCTGCCATGTTCTGTCTTTCCCTTGATTTTAACTGGTGAGCSTTGAGGGAATGAGAGGACAGGGGAAGCTGGGCCTGGCTTGCAGCAGCCATTTTCTCCATTTTYGATCACAGCATCAACACTCAAAGAAAAACAATTCTGAGTTGCATTAAGGAGATGAAAGCACGCTCCTCCCTTGCTCTGCCCCAACCCTGGCTCCGGGAGGCTCTCCTCCAGCAACAAAAGGGGAGCGTAACTTTGAGATCAGTGTGGGATTTGACCCAAACCTCCTCAAGAACAGTCTGCAAAGCCCGGACCGGGAGGCCTCACTGGAAGAAAGAACTTGGGAACTATAGAAAAATAAAAAAATGCCTCTCACGATCCCTTTCCTCTCTCTCRATCCCGACAGTGCAGCAAGACCTGTGGTGCTGGTGTGCGACTGCGTGAGGTGAAGTGTTACCAGGGAGAAGCGCTGGCTCAGGGCTGTGACCCCGCTTCCAGACCAGAAGCCAGGCAGACGTGCCAACTCCAGCCGTGCCCCACAGAGGCACCAGGTAAATCTGGCAGGGCAGGGAGGGAGAGGAGCCCTTGGGAGCCCTTTCCTCTGTCCAGCTCTCCGCTGGGGAAGCACATCTGGCTCCTTTTTAACCCCTTCTGTGGATGCTTCTGCTCCCCAGAAGAAGACTGTGAAGACAAAGCGACGGCCAACTGCGTGCTGGTGCTGAAGGTGAAGCTGTGCTCTCACTGGTACTACAGGAAGGCTTGCTGCCGGTCGTGTCGGCTCAAGTCACCCTGACTGCTGCCAGGCCGTACTTCCCTTCCAAGTTTGGGGCAAGAGCCCCCTTGAGCCAGACTTTACTACTTGAAGCCACCCCACTTGGCTTGGCTGTGGAGCCAGTCCCTGTAGACCAGCCTGCTCAGTGAGGAAGGATTCCTAGGACCTAGTCATCACTGTTCCCTCTCCACCAAGAGGATTTTACACAAGACAAACCATCAGTTCCTAGAAAGCTACTGAGAAGTGAGTTGGGAAAGCCTGTCCCTGCTGTCATCATCTCTGAAGGGCTCTAGCTGGAGGCGGTGGGGCGCAGAGGGCAGCCCGCAGCAGGGCACAGACGACAGCAGCCATCTCTCCGATCTGCCCTGCAGATTCTTCTACTACAAGGGCAATTTCCAAAACACTGAAAAATTCTGTGTTACAATAAAGAGCTAAACTGTAAAACTGTGATTTTGGGATGCAGGTACCTAGGCCAGAGGCAAGGGAGGAAGAGGGACACAAGAGGAAGGAAAGCAGGAGCAGGAAGGGTGGGGAGGAAAAATCCTTGTGCCAGTACAGCGTGCAGGCAGCAGCCGAAAAACCCCATTTTGTGTTGCCTGCCAAAACAGAAACCACTCCTGTTTTGTATTTCAAAGTCCTCATTTATTTCTGACATTGTATTTGGACCCACAGGTGAGCAACAAAGACAGAGAATAATAACAGGAGGAACCTGAAGTGGAAAAAACCTGGGATCCCTGCCCCTACCCCATCCTGTTCCTCCACCATCCCCAAAACCTTAAAACCCACAGTTGCATCTCCCACGTTTCCAGCCCTTTCAGACTCACACGTTTCTCTGTAGCCGTGCCAGGCCCAGGGTGTTGTGCTGGCCATGAGGATAACCTTCATCTTGGCCATCCAGCTACTCTGAAACTGCCTCGCCAGTCTCGGCACCTCGTTAGCAGGCAACAGGTCACACTTAATTTGCATGTGATGAAGATGACGATGTGGTTGCCTTCCTTTCACCGGCAGGGTGACCCACAGAAGCAAAAGCCCCCTGTATTATTCCCACCTCCGGAGGTGACAGCCCGGCACGTGCTGCCGTTGCGGTGGGAAGCCTTGCTGCGTGCCAAGAGGTAGAGTTGGATGCCGCGAGCTGGCCCTGCGCCTTTCAGGGGACGGCATCGCAGGGCCGGCGGGCAGAGCCGTGCCGGCGGCAGCCGTGGGTCACACCGGGACATATTAACTGCTCATGGCTCCCAGCAGGATGGAGACCCAGCTGAGCAGATGCTCTAGTGGGAAAGGATGGGATTTACTGAGTTAGCCAAGATTTTTTTCCAGTTACAGACTGTATTTTCAGGGAGGAGCACTGGCTGGATGGGAAGCAGTAGGAGCTACAGACTGTTGGCCAGTGGGATCTAGAGCTCTTTGCTGCTGCTAACTTTCGTCTTCCCTCCTGCCTGCACTTAACATGAGAGGACATTTAAAGACCTGCTATCACTAGTTGGAGAACGGAAGGAGACTCTAAAAGAGATGCAGCTAGACTGAGTCTCAGGATAACAGAAGAGCAATGTCTTTCTGGGCCAGAGGTGGGGAGATGGTGCACAATGTTTGCTCAAAAGGCTGTGTGAAACGCGGGCTGGGCCAAGGTGTTTGGTGACAAGGGCTGTCGCCACATTTGGTGTTCATCTGGCTCCTTTTCTTCAGGTAGTTTCAGCAGAGGTGCCAAGGCATGAGCAGGTCCAAAGTGTAAATTAGCCTTTTGCCTGATAACATAGACATCCGAGGCTCACGAAGCGTGCACCTCCATGCTGAGACCTACTTTTTCTGTGCATGAGCGGGGAGGTTAAGTCCAAATCCTTCTGTCAGCAGCAGGATGATTTCTAAATTGTGGTGGTGGAAGAAAAAACCCCAAAAAACCGCTCGCATTTCTGAGCAGTTGTAGCCTATATTGCAAAGGCATGGCAAGCGCTTCCTACCATTGCCTCCAACAGCATCCGCMTGGCTGCGGGGATCGTTGCTGTCCGGGTCCCTCCTCCTCCCTGCCGTGAATGGGAAGCGCTCAGCCGAGCGGTCCTGCACCGGTTGCTATGGAAGTGCCCGTGAATGATGGAGATGTCCTTTTAGTAATTTTTCACCTAATTTGATTTATGGAGGAAGAAGGAACTTTCCCACATTCATTTTTGCAGAAAGGCAGAGTCACTGGCTGTCATTACCAGCCGCAGAGCCGGTGAACCCAGGTTCGGGTCTTGCACCCTCTTCTTCCAAAAGCAAGAGGGGGAGGACCCCAATCACCTGAACATCACTCTCCCATTGGAGGTCATGGGCCCCGCAGAGGAGAAGGTGTGACCCGGGGGTCTCTGCTGTCGCTGTCGAAAGCAAAAGCCATCCGAAAGCCAACCTTCGTCTGGCTGTCCGGAGCTGCCAGGGTGGGCTGGGTAGGGCTTTGAAAGCTGAAGGTGACCAAAMCTGCAGTTATTTAGGGATGCAATTCTTCCCATAAGTAAAATCTTGCCATTTTTATGGGTCCAAGTTAAAATCTCTCCTAAGAAAGCTTGTGAAGAGTAGAAGAGGTGGGAGCTTTGGCCRCAGAAGGATCAGCCTGTGCCTGTTTGCGTGGGCGAGCGGTTTTGCGAGCAACTTTGCCTCCCCCGGCGGTGATCTAAATTCATGTCTTGAACTTCTTCAGCACGTGCAAAGACGGAAGCGGGTGGGGGACGGTGTCCTACCTTACACTTGACCACAAACGCTAACTGCTAGCGGCAACTAACGCAGCACGAGGGGAGGAGGATGGTCCAGATCTTCCCTCCTTTGCTCTCCTGTCGCCGAGGAGCGCTGCCATTCCCAGCTCAGCGGTGGGATTTGCCGGAGGCGGCAGCTCGCGGGCAGYCGCGCATCGCTCTGTGCGCCGGAGGCGGCAGGCGTCACCTCGGGTGGCTGCGTGGGGACACCGGAGGCCTCGCTCGGGGAGTCGGGGGAGCCTGGGGTAATTAAATTAGGTTGTACTGTACATAGCCCTCGTTAGACAAGTCCCTTCAGGAGACAGAGTAGAATAATAATGACACTTATGATGGGTTCGGAGGTGGCCGGTTTAACGTCGCCCTTCRAGGTTTCTCTCGTCTTCTCGCCCGTAAAGCTTAGCCGTGCCGGGCGGTTCAGCAGGAGGACTGTGCTGGTCTCGGGCTGGGCTTTTGGGGTCCTCTCTGCGTGACCCCCCCCCCCCACCAAAGACAAGCGAAAAGCCCCTTCCCTCGAGCGGGCGCCGGCTGGGGACACCCTGTGCTAGTGGCAACGGTGACTACACCTCCGTGCTGATAGCCCGCGGGTTCGGGAAGCTCTCGCGGAGGAGGCCGTGGCGGCTCACCGGGTAGCTTTGCAGGGTGGCCATGTTGATGGGCGGCCCCATCTCCTTGTAGCACGCGGGGGTGTAGGKGACCCTCTCGCCCCCGTTGCGCACCATGTCGGCAGTCCGGATGTAAAAGGGGGAGCCGTAGGGGGAGCAGGTGGGGCAGTAGTTGTGAGCCCCGTGCTGGTTGAGCTCGCTGGGAGGGGGCGCGGGGCTGCCCTGGCCATCCGCCGCGCGGGAGTTGCAGGCGTTGCACGCGCCGAGGTGCGAGTGCGTGGGAAGGTCGGATTCTTCCTCTTCCTCCTCCTCCTCCTCCTCCTCTTCCTCATCGGAGTCATCTTTCTTGCAGCAATAGTACTGCGCGAAAGGGAAGGGGTTACGTTAGGGGGAGCGGGCAGCCAGCGGGCAGGTTCGGCTTCACAGCCAGCCCTGCCGCATCCCCCTGCCAGAGAAACCCTCCGCCGGCCTCGCGCGGCTCCGTTCCATCGGTACCTGGGTCCTGCAAGGCAGCAGAAGCGGGACAAAACCTGGCCGGGACCTGAGCGTGCACCGAGGTTTGCAAGGGGAAGGTATTTTACTGTGCCAGTTGGAAACTCCTCCAAGTAACCGCTGTGCTTTTTTCATCACACGGGCGCTGCTGCATGGCACAGACTTCACATCATTAACTTTTAAAGAGCAGGAGGTTGTAGCTAGCTGTTGTTGAAAGCCTCCTCGTTTAATTTACAGGGGGAAAAACAAAAAAATAAGTCTCCATCTGGTACTGCAAACCCAGCCAAGCCTACACCTAATTTAGCAAGCGCTGCAGAATCTCAAAAACCTCAGGGGAGTCCCCCCGCGCCGGGAGGAGGAAAGGACGTAAGTCTGCAGCACCTGGGGGAAAAAGGGGTTTCAACTCCCTGCCCATCCCAGGCAAGAAAACCCCCACCGAGACCCCTCCTGCAGCAGCAGTTCGGCCCGAGGGGCAGCGACGCTGCTGGGGTTCGTGGCAAGATGGGGGACGGCCACGGAGCTCACCTGTAGCCTACAGTAGCAGAGCACGGCAATGATGCACAGTAGGATCACCGTCGCTAGGATTCCCCCGGTGATAACAACAGTTCCCGCTGTCATCCGACCGATTCTCCATCAAACTCTGAAAGGCAGGGCCACAGGGACACGTGTCACCTGGGATATGAAAGTCACCTACGATGCTTCGTCATCACATCACAGCTGTGACACCCATGAAGCATCCCAAAATACCGCATCCCTGTTCCTCCCTCCCCAACTGCAAAACTATCACCCAATATCATTCTCCTCCTCTTAGCGAGAGGACACCTGAGATGCAGCATGATGTCCCCTCGCTGCCATCGCTGCCTCTGGCTTGGGATCTTTGGGAAACACCCCGCGGTCCACCCGCAGAGCCTCCCCCCTTGCTGAGCCAAAAGGGCCGATTTCCACCCTCCTGGCAGAAAATACAGCTTCTGCTTCAAAACGCAGAAGCAAACCTGGGTTTCCACTGGAAAAAGCCAAAGGGGAGCCCTTGAACTCTGCAACTCTGGCAGCCTGAGCCCAAAAAACGCACCCCGGCTGCCTGCCGGGCACTGACGGGTCTAACGTGGGCTTGGCACGAGCCAAGCAGCCCCCACCGCCGTCCCCAAGCCACGGGGGCTACTTACGTTCAGTGACGGAGGCGTTGGACCTGGAAGGAGCAGAGGGAGAGGTTAGCCGTGGCCYGCCAGCACCCCTCCCGCGTGTTTCCCCACTTCCCGAGAGTTTGCCTTGATTTGGGACCTGCGGGAAGCCCTGCTCCATGTCCCGCATCCCACAGGGATGGGGCTCAGCACGTGCCTGCGCCCCTGGGAGCCTCTGTGGTGCAAAAAGCAGTTTGGGTCCTGCAGATGATGATGATGATTATTTTTTATTATTATTATTATTATTATTATTATTATTATTATTATTTTTTTTAATTTGGAGCAGAGAAAGGAGGCATTTCCTAAGCTCAGAGAAATACTCCGCAGGACAAGGCTGTGCTATCAGCGGCTCGTGAATCACGCAGCTTCGCAGGGCGAAGGCCTGCCTTAGTCAGCACTTGGCCTTTTCCTCTTTAAAATTCATTACGGAGGAGGCAGATGCATCCATCTTGCCAGTGGACAGTGTTTTACGTGCCGCTGGGAAAGCGGCTCTCCCCTCCATCCCCTCCGGGGCAGACGAGCCCCAGCATCCCCCCGCCACCCCGTGGGCACCCACCTGGAAAAGGACGGGCAGGGYGTCGCGGTCACGCCGGCCCCGGGGCGGCCGGCCGGGACAGGCAGCGCTGCATGGCCACGGGGAGATGCCGGCGGCCCTGGGAGGGAGGACAAGGAGAAAAACCCACCACCGTCAGCTCGTCCCCCCTGCCCAAGGGGGCTGCCCAGTGTCCCCATCGCCGCTGATGCCACCTCTGTCCCCGTGGTGGGGCTAAATAAATTGCTTTTTTAGGGAGAGCGGCAGGAAAGGTGGGTGCTGCAAAGGTGGGTACACCCAAACTGCCAGGAAAGGACGATCCCGTGCCTGAAACCTGCGATTTCAGCAAAASCGAGAGACTTGCACCCAAGAAGTGGGTGCACCCATCACCCCCACCCTCC
The DNA here is from genome assembly GCA_030449065.1 of Oceanodroma leucorhoa. NCBI lineage: Eukaryota > Metazoa > Chordata > Aves > Procellariiformes > Oceanodroma > Oceanodroma leucorhoa. The sequence continues at coordinate 885,495 of JASVER010000113.1, forward strand.
GGCGATGCCTGGCGCAACCGCATTTCATTACCGGCCCCCGCGTCCCTCTGTGCCTCGTCCAGAGCAAGGCTAATTGATAGGGCCCAAGTGCCAGCCGGTTGCAGCCGATGAGATCTAATTATCCGCTCGCCAAGCCACCCTAATTAATGAAGGGAGGTGGTGGCTTCCAGGCGAGACCTGCCCCACTCTGCCCCGGCCCCTCGTTGCTGTGTGTGCYGGCGGGCACCGCGGGGAACTGTCCCCCCCCCCAAAATCACCCACCCTCCTCACTCCGCTGCGGTGATGTGCAGGATCCTGCCTGCTGCAAATTGATTTTCAGCTCTTGGAAAGTGTCTGTATGAAGCCAAAAGGCGGGCACGCATTGGATTTCCTCCTCGAGCTGCTCTCACACACGAAACAAAGGAAAAAAAAAAAACCAAAACCCTGAGAAATCAATAGGTCCATAACCCAGCTAATATCTCCATCCATCAGGGGACCCGACAGAGCTAATAATAGACCCCGACACACTCGGCTCCTGCGCCCTGTTACCAAACTGCACCCTGCGACGCTGCCGAGAGCGAGGAGCACTGGGGACGGCGGCGGGGGACACGGGGGAGCCTTGGATGGAGTTATCGCCTCCCCAGGTGCCATCCTTAACAGGGAAAAGCTGACGGCGGGYGGCTGGAAAAGGCAAATGTTGACCCCCGAGAAGGACGCGCCGCGAGCCGGGTGGTGATGGATGATGCAGGCGGCYGTTCGCATCCAGAGAACTTCATTTCATGGGAGCTGTGATTTGATTTAGAGCTCGGAGAGCAGCATCCAATTAGCCCGAGGTTTGGAGYGAGCAGGCGGCCTTGGAGAATGACCCCGGGTGGGGAGGGACCGGCCCTGGGGACCCTTTGGTCACCTCCAAGTCTGACTGGCGCTGCCTCGAGGACAGCTGGGCTTCCACGTGCCCCATCTCCGGCATTCCCGTTTCTGGGGCTGCCGGGATCAGCATTTCACTGGCCCCGCTCAGGAGCCAGGCTCTTCCTTATTAAAATAGTGAATGTTAAAAAGAAAAAAAAAAGCAAAAATTAAAACGAACCAGAAGAGAAGCGCTGCCTTTCCTCATCTCTTTGGAGGTGATGCTTTCAGAAAGGAGGAAGTTTCCTTCCCTCCTCCCCCCGAAATCCCTCACACCAGCAGGCCATCCATCCATTTTCTACCCAGTTTGTGCCTATAAAATAGTTTCTGCCTATCAAACAGCCTTCTCTAACCCACGGCTCTTTCCTGCAGGGATGCAGAAGGGAATGTAACACCTCTCGGGGAAGGAGCAAGAGCCCCAATCTCAGCAATAATTGARATCTTGGGAATTATAAGGTAAATATGCCTGGAAAGGGGTAGGACAACTACAACAGCCTCTTCCAGCCCTTGCAGAGGCCATACAACAGCCCCAGCAGCCGCATCCCTGCCGCCGGGGATCAGCCTGTCTCCATTTTCCATCCACTCCCCGCAAGCGCATCCCAGCCGGCCGGGAAAGGGGCATTTTGGGCTCAGCGTTCCCCACGGTCGGGCACGGCACAGCCCCACCACCCCGTCCCGACAAAAAGCCGTACGTTTTTAGGGGTCCCCTAAAAGCCTCAGGCTGCACCGTGAGCCGAGCCGAACCCCGCGGCTSCTGCTCCCGCAGCGGGACGGGATGCAGAGGCATTGCAGGGGGATGGACAAGCTGAACTCCCCGGGGCACAGTCCCATTTCTTCTTCTGGCTTAAAAAGGGAGTTGAGAGTTGTTTAAATATTTAAATATCCCACGCTGAGCAGAAGCCTTGACGCTCGCCGCTCACCGGCTCCTGGGCRGCTCAGGAGAGGGGGCTACGACCCAAGGGCGGGTGTGGGGACCCTCCGGCGCACAAACCATTGCTGARTAAAATCGGGATTTATATGAGCAGGGATGCGTTACCCTCCCTGCCCCTCGCTGGCTTTTGGGAAGCGATTCGAGGTGCTAGGCAGCGGTGTCATGCTGTCCCCCATGGGGACGGGAGCGGGCAGAGGGAGGGTCCCCGGCCATATCGAACTCCTCCGGGCAGGCGTGCAAAACCTTTTGCTGCAGAGATACATTTTCTTTAATTGATGTCGCCTCGCAGCGCAAAGTTACGGCCTGAAAAGTGACTCTGGGAACGAGCGGCATCGCAGGCTTCTATATTTATTCTCCTTCAGTGACGTCCATAGTAGATCTGCACGGTTTGCAAGTCGATGGTGAGGTTTTTGCCAGCCGCCAGCACTCCCAGCCCAGCTGAGAAACTCCCGTCCTTCCTCTCCCGGCGCGTCCCACCAGCCCCGAGCTCACCCCCCTGCATCCAACAAGGGTGGGACACTACCACGGGACACGGGAGCCGGTTTTAGGCTCGGGCAGAGCACGGCTATTTGCCGTGAGCATCGTGCCRAACCTCACCGGTGAGTCCTGCCCCAGCCCGGGCTCTGCTCTCCCGGTTTTGCTCTGCAGCTCACGGGCTTAATTCAATGAAATGTCTGCCTGGCAAATTAGCCCGGCCGCTGCCTTACCAGAATCATCTCCCAGGGCCTAATTGGAAAAAAACAGCATCAGGGGCTGCCGTTTCAAAACAGATTATGGCAGCAAACAACAGGGCAGCTCCCGGGCGGCTGCGGCCTGCCCCGCACGGGCTCAGCCCGGCGGGATTCGGATGGATTGACCCATGGTTGCAAATCTCGGTGAGGGGGAAGGACACGAGCGGTGCGGCCCTCCCCGCCCAGCCATGGGGCAGGACGGGTGCGCGGGGAGGGCTGAGGCCCTGCAAACTCGTTGCATGTGAGACGCTCTGTGCTGCAAGGCATAAGGGGACAAGCCGAGTCGCGGGGGAGCAGAAACAAGGAGATCCCACCCATAAAATGAGCCAAACCTAAATGAAATTTCACCCAAAGAGCGATGGCAAGGCGGGATGCAAGAGGATGTGGGGGGCTGCACCCAGCCGACAGCCCCCCCAGCAGCCCCGCTCCAGCCCCAGCACTCGCCCCRGGCTTCTTGCGCAGGTCCCAAACCACTGGGTCACTTTGAAGCCTTTAAACTCTTAATTAAAGGGATSCACGGGGGTTGCCAGGGAGCTGAACCTGCTGCCCGCCCTAGGCCCTGCAAACACTGATTTTTGGAGGAGTCACAAAATGCTGTTCTGATTTACCCTTGCACTGCTTAAGCCCCATCATGTTTTGGGGGGCCAGGATGGGGCCAGCCCCTTCTGACTTTTGATATGCTGCTAATAAATATATCGAGCAAAAAAGCATCCTTTAAGGCATAAAAATTGACTGTGACACAGGGTGACCGGAGCAACCCCGCTCCCTCCTGCAGCAGTAACTGAGCTTTGTGGCTGGTTCTGCCCGAGTTCGGACCAGCCTGCCGACAGAAATCACAGCGGCGGTTGGGAAAACTTTAATTTCAGCCTGCTGCAGAGAACACCAAAAAAGGCTTTTCCCAGCAGAAAGGATATTTCGTGTGACCTGTTTCCTACCCGAGGCTTTTCCGTGCCATAAACCCTTTGGTGCCGCGAGCCGCRCAGGTTTTGGCCCAGCAGTTTTGCAAGGAAAACCGCAGCCAACACCCGGCTCCTTGCTCCCGGCCACCGCAAGGACAGCCAGGTCGCAGAGGTGACCCCGTCCCCCAGCTGAGGCTCCGGCRATTTGCAGTCAGTCATCAAAACCGAAAATCCCGTGCGCTGCCGCAAGCCTGCCCTTGCTTTCCCTCCACCACCCGCACCAGCTCCCCGGGGCTCCCCCCGCTCCTCCCCAGCCGAGGGATGGGAAAGCAGGAATACCGACAAGCTTTGAAACCAGCTCTTTTCTTGCATAAGCTTTGTGGAAAAAGCAAGATATTAATTGCAATTAACAAAAATCAAACCACTTCAAGGGTGGAAGCCCCCAGCCAGACCCCAGCTCCCGGGTGGGTGCGAAGGGCTGCGCTCCTGCTGCTAACACCGCGCTCCCGACCCACCGACCCCAGGGGATCCCCTCTCCTGGCCGTCAAACTCTGCCAAAAACCACCTTCTTGCCAACCCGGGTTCGCTCCCTCCCATCCCGAGCCTCATCCTGCCCTGTGGGAGCCCAGGAGACCCTCCCCGCCGGCACAGCCACGTAGGACTGAGCATCCCCCTCCGATCTCCGGCCGTGGCAGCGCCGAGCGCGCGGAGCCCCGGCACGTCCATCCGCATCCCTGTCCCAGGGAGACCTCCCAGCACTTCAGAGACTTCTGGAGGAAGGGCGGCTTTGCAGCCTGGGACGTCTCAGGCACGGATTACACCAGTATCTCATTACTTGGGCATCTCATCTGCCCTTTATCCCCTTAAGCAACTATTCAGATCCTGTCTCGCCTGCCTGCGTGGATTAACTGGAGCCATGTGTAGGGACGGAGGGACAYGGAAGGGACTGTCAGTCACCCCATCCTGTCCCCCGTGAGCACACACGTTAACGTGATACTGCAAAGCCCATGGCATGGCCAGGGCTACGCCTGGATCGAGGCAAGTCCCTGTATAATTACACCCCCTTTGCAGCCCCTCCTCATCTCAGGGTGGCTTAAAACTCAGGGCAGGAAAACGACACCTCCCTCCTCATCCCCCCACACGTCTCCTACCCGCTGCGTTTGCTCGGCCGGCTCCCGACCAGCCCAGCCCGGGACCCACGGCGGGTGGGTGCAGCCCCGGGAAGGGGCGATGTGCAGAGCCCGGACACGGGGAAGGCATCGYCGTGGGCAGCCCACGGTGGGATGCGGGATGGAAATGTCCCTGGCCTGGCCCACATGGCTCATGTCCTGCTGCCGCGCCCGGGGTCCCTCCCGGGGCTGCTCCCAGCAAAAGCCGCGGCCGAGCCCAGGCACTCGGAGAGCCGCTCCGCCACGGTCCCAAAATAACCGGGGACAGAACTGGCGGCATCAAGCCAAGTCGCACAGAGAAGGRCTTTTGAGATTATCCCCCACGTCAGATCCCCGCGGGCTCTCCGGAGCCAGCCAGGACCTGGCCAGCATCCCTGCYGCGGGCACCACCCCTCCCAGCACCCAAATATTCCCCGCGATGAGCAGCTGCGGCAGCAGCATCCGCACCGGGAGCGGAGTGAGGCTGCGGTGAGCCAGAACGCTGGGTGTGCCCCAGGTCAGACCGGCCCTTGCCAAAAAGCCAGAGCATTTTGCCGCACACGAGTGCTAAAGGCTCGGGACCGTGCCTATGGCCACAGCCAGCRCAGAGCCGGAGCCCGGGCTGGATCCTGCTGTACCGTGGATCCCTGGAGGACACAGCGCTGGAGAGCAAGGATTTGGGTCTGATTTGCACCCCATGTTGCCCCTAAATCCCCTGCCACTGCAGCGCCCGGGTGTTTACAGCGTGCAGCACAAGAGATGGAGCCTCGTGAGCGTGGAAAGGAGCGGGAAGGGTTATTTGCTTCCACCCCCACGTCACCCTCGGTGTTTGCAGAAGCTCAGCGCACCGGTGTAGGTATCCCACAACGGATGTAACCCTGTAGTAAAGCACCAACACAGCACAGGTATTTCCCCTGCACCAGCCAGCKCCCAGGAAAAGGCGAGGAGGCACCAGCAAAGCGAAACAGGGCAGCAGGGACCTCTTCCAAAGCTCTCGGCCTCCAGCCATGCCACACCGAGGCCTCAGGGCAGAGGAAGGTCCCAGTGATGGATCAGGATCCTGCTGATCCCGCAGCCTGGAGACCCTCCCCGGCAGCGTGACGGAGCCAGCCTCCCTTCGAGGGTGCTCTGCTGTTCATTCCCAGCCCCGGGAGGGTATTTCTCCAGCACCCTCATTGCTCCAAGATGAAACCTTCACCTCCCCAGCACCCATTTATTTTCTGGGCTCTTCCCATCAGGGCAAGGGGACGGAGACCTCGGCCGGATCCCTCCGTTCCCCGGGGGCTGCAAACACACCCCGTGGAGATACAATCTTCTCCCCAGTTTGATTTTCTGGYTGCTCTACCACAGGAAGGTGCGTGCTCTGCTCTCCGGAGGGGTTGATCCCACCGGGGAACACAGGGACACCAAAYGCATCTTCACCCCGAGAGCGAATTGGAAGAGGAGGATCAATCCCAGCAGAGGCATCGTGCAACACAGACCGGAGCATCCCTGCAGAGCATTCCCAACAAGATCCAACCGAGCACAGCAGCAAGTTTCCCACTAAAGATTTTTTTTTTCATTAAGACAGTTTCTCACCGGCTTTCTTTGAAACAACCCCCAGGACAGCTTCTTCTCCAGGCACCTTGTTATCTCCCTCCTCGCCCTGGATGTTGGTGCCGTCTCACCCTTTCCACCTCGTTTCCATCGCTCCCATGAAAATCCTCTGCTCAGTTCCCACCCGGATCTGCCCTCACCGCCCTGTCCCCGTTCCTCCCAGCCTGACGTATGAAACACGACTTGTGCAAAACCTTTCCGTGTAGCAGCAAGCTCTGCTCCTGAAGGCAAAGCCCAGGGGAAAAGCTCTGGCTGAGGCTGGAGCTTCTGTAATCCCATCAGCTTCAGCCCCCCCGGCACAGCACGCTCGGGCAATGCTGTCCGAGTCGTGCTGGGGTGGATCTGTTGTGCCTCCACGTCACCCAATTTATTTGTTTTGCTAGAATAAAATAGAAAATAAATTCTCCTCCTCAACCCTTGGTTTTAACTCGTGCCCTCCCGCAGCCTGGATAATGCTATGGGGCCGGCGGCTGAAGCAGYGACCGTGTGTTTGAGGGATGTTGCTCCCCGGGGACACGCAGGGGACGTCCCCCCGTGTCCTGCCAGCATCTGCCCTCCCGCCTGCCTGCGAGCGTGCCAGCGAGACAGCCACCGCGGAGGGATTAAATTAGCAAAGACATCATTAGGGGTAACTGGACCTTTTACCAGTTGGTAAACCAGTTGAAGGAAGATGAGCCTTGCGTCTGCCCACAAGAAGAGGGGCCACCAGCATCCCTCTTGACTCACGAGCTCTCTTTAAATCCCATTTAGAGCTAGGAAAACCCTATGGATGTCTGTCAGTGATCCTCCACACTTTCCCTTTCATATTTTGGTGTTCGCCTCACATTCATCTCCCTCCAGCCATGGGGCCGGCCGAGATCTCCCCCAGCTGCCCACCAGATCCAGCTATGAGTTAAAAAGGACACGGCCATCAGCCGTCAGCATCTTTAACAAGCCAGGAGCCGAAAACCAGGGCTGGTTACACCTCTGCCCACTTCTAGCCGGGCAGGTGCCCTTCAGCATCAGGGAGCAGGTAACCCTCAGACCACCGCTCCTCCCAAAAAAACCCAACCCTAGGGCTGGTTATAATTTAATCCTGCTCCCGCAGTAGCTGCAAAGCTGCATGTTGCTTGGGAAACATCCTTTTTTCCAGGGGAAAGGGAGATGGAGGGTGCCGTGGCCCCGGCGGGGAGGAGGGCGCGGGGAAGCGCAGCCTCTTCCTGCGCATGATGCAAGACCTGCTGCTCCGACTGTCAGCATCCCCCCGGCATGTTCGCTTGGAGTAGAAACAGAGATTTATTTTAATGACTCATTAAAGCCTAATTGCATTCAGGCAGCAATACAGAGAGAGGAGCCTCCCACGTGCGGCAGTACTACAGTCAGGAGGGCTCTCAAAGCCTCCCCGAAAGCGCAAGGCAGACAGACTGTCTCTTTTCTGTAGGGCCAGACAGCAGGGCCAGGTGCTGGTGGCTCGGGATCCAAAAAAACAACCCAGAAAAGTCTCTGTTCTTCTCTTTATTTGCCTCCCTCTGCCCGACGCGACGGCCACTGCCGGCTGCTCGTCCCTGAGCTCCAGGGAGGAGGCACGACCTGCCCTGGAGCTTGGATGCCCATCTCTAGAGCCTGGCAGCTATCTCAGGAGGTGGCCATCTCCTAGCCTTAAGGACATGTGTGCTTTTAACTCCCCTGTGCTTTTACGGACCCCCTCGGCAGGGTGGGATTTGTGTGGGAGCCACCGCGGGTCGCCCCGGCAGGGAGCCGGACACGGCACTGGGAAGGGACGGGCTGCTCCTCCCATCCCAGGAGCACACTGGGTGGGGGGAACAAGGTGGTCATGCTAAAAACCAGCCAGCTTGGAGGGGAACCAGCCAAAACCCACCGCCTGCAGTCCAGGTACCCCCTTGCCACTGACGCTACCCATGAGGAGCTCTGGGGTCTCCCTCCTCTGCTTTTCTGGGTGCCCCAGCTGGCTCTGCCCATGTACCTTGTCCTTCCCGGTGGGATGCAGACCCAGTGACAGCTACGTCACCCACGGGGACGGGAGCTGACAGCCACCCTGACCCCCAGGGATCCCCCGGGACACACGCCGGGCGCTGGGGACTATGGCCTCGCCRGCAACTGCTGCCTCTCCCTGGCGTCGTTCCACCGAGGCCGGCAGAGATCTGGCCCCATCTGCTCCCGCCACTTTCGGTAGYGCTCAGCCCTCCTGCTAATTGCTTCAATTAGCAGAGGGAAATTTTTTTTTCCAAAGGTTTCGCTGCCTCGTTCCTCACGTTGCCTTCAGTCCCGAGCCCAGCGGGTGTAAAACCCTGCACCGGGGATGGGTTACGTGAGCGCATCTCCCCTGCCAGCCCGTCCTGCCTTCCTCCACCCGCCCAGCCAGCACAGCTCAGCCTCTGTCAAACTGCAGCTTTCTCCCCCCGGGAAGCTGTCCCACGCAGGCATGAGAAAGCCACGGGCCCCCTTTCCTGCTCCGCARTTCGGATGCCTGCGGTACCCGCAATGATCCCGACCTGGTGCTGTGGGAGGACAGCCCGTGCAGGGACAGCCACCCCACGGGATGGGCACGGGTCCCCAGCCGCAGCTCTGCTTTCCAAGCCAACGGCGATTCATCCCTCCGGGATGGCCCATCYGGCGGGATCCTGGACCCCAGCCCGCGGGCTGCGCAAACCCTCGGAAAGCCGGAGCCGTGCATTGCTCTGGGCCGACACRGGGGCACAGCGCCCGACCCCAACCCCGCTGTTTGGGGTCAATCCAAGCAGAGTCACTCCAGGATTAGGTCCAAGAGTGACTTTTCCATAAAGCCATGGGAAAATCTCACCCACGGTTGCTTTACAGGACCACTCACACTCCTTTTACCCACTGCATCCCAGCCGAGCGAGGAGGCACAATGCAACCAGGCGCAGATGGGTCGGCTCTGCAGAGCTAAACTCTTTGCTGCATTTCAGACCAGCTATTTTTTTTTTCTAGTTCATTTATCACACGGYGAGGATACAGGCTCATCCACCTCACCCGGTCAGGCAGGAGCGGGACCAGCCGGGATAGTCACGCACACACCATCACACGGGCCCAGCGAGAAGGAAAACCCGCCGTGAAGTCTCTTAATGTCTCCTGCAAATGAAGTGTGAAACGTGCTTTCAGGAAAACAAGGGTAACGGAGCCTCAATAAATATTTCATCCTGGTGGGAAAGCAGCGACGGGGAAGGTCAGGCGGGCAGAGACGCCAGGAGGGATGGGGGGCGGCGGGGATGGAGGCTGGAGGGGGCGAAGGGGGAGGCAGCCGGGGCAGGGAACAACGGGGATGCCATGGCCTGACCTTATTCCTGTTTGCCACTTGCCCTGGGGGCTACCAGCTTTGAGGCATCACCACAAAGAAGACCCCAGAAAGGGGAGCAGCTCTTGTGCTTCCGTTCGCACCCGTGGCTAAGGTGGGTGATCCTGCTCCAGCCGGGAGCCGAGCTCCTCCGAACACCCCGTCCTAACACTTCCCAGCAGACAGGCAGCTGCCTGGGCCTCCCGTCGGCCCGCGCACCCAAAATGCTCCCACGCAAAATGGCTGGAGGATGCTCGGCATTTCTCCGGAGGGGAGGGTTTGCCAAGTGGAAAATCCTCTGCACCTGATTTCCAGCCCGTTAAGGATCTTTTGGGCTGGAGCAGAGCAGGGCCGGGCTGCCTCGCCTAAGCAGGGCTCCGGAGCTGGCCGTCCTCCGGCCTGCGGTCAGGCTGAAATCCAACGCTTTGGAAAGAGACAGGAGAGGATCTCACATCCCAGTGGAGACGGCGCTGGAATGGGATCGGACTCATTGATCCGATGTTCATCACAATATTGGGGACAGCAGCCTACTGCCGCTGTTCCCTCCTGGCTTTTCAACAGGTGAAAAAGCCCTTCCTAGAAAAAGCCCTTTCTCTCCKCTCCCTGGCAAAGCCCAGGTTAGAGCCCATCGGATCCCGCAGGGACGACAACAAATGCCAACCAGCAGCCCCAGTACACCCAGTGCCCCAAAACRGCATCACAGGGAAACTCTGCGGCTCAGACAAGCGAGGGGCAAGGCTGGGGGGGGGGAAATAAAACCCCTGGTAATACAAGCCTCCGTTGGGGTGGAATATTCCACCACACCTTAGAAAATCTCTCTGCTGGAGAGACAAACAATGGCACGCAAACAAAATCCAGCTGAAAGCACTAAATGTTTCCACATGCCCTTTTGAAGGGAATAAAATCCTCCACGATAACCTTATGAGAAAACAAAAGCCAGGCGAATAACTCRAGCGCAGGTCTCCTTTAATTACCGCAGCACGGTGAGAGATAAAACAGAGAGCCTTCGGAATAAACAAAAGGATTTGATTTCCTCCACTTCAGCGAAGGCAGCCACCATTTCCACRGAGAGGTTTGGTAGCGAGGTTGGGGATTTGTCGGGCCGTCATGTCCTTGCTGAATGGCAAGGCTTTGGGCTCCCACCGAGGGAGCAAGAGGCTGAGCCCCGGGCTTGGGACTTTCAAAACTTCCCCCAGCTGCGAAGAAGTAGGGTTTAGAGACGGGCAAACTCAGTCCTACCCACCCGAGCAGCCAGAAGAGTTAACGGAGACTTAAAAAACCCGGCTCCACGCAAAGTTGGACCACATAACCCTGAGAAAATAAGTCAGGACCTTGCAGGGAACCACAACCCTGGAGCTTCRCCCGGACGAGGCCGCAGCGCAGGGGCTCAGCGCAGCCCCGGGATGCAGGGAGCGGGATGCAGGGAGCATCCCAGCCGGGCATCCCAGCCTGTCCTGCCCGCAGCCCCCCCACCGCCCGGGCTCCCCTTCCCACCGCAGCCCCAAATTCRAGCGAGAGCTTTTCCCTTGCCCCGACCCCTCTGCAAAGCTGCGATGCCCGGGGCGGGGGGAAGAGGGCAGCGGGATGCCCGAGCCGTACCTGGGCACCGGGGCCGGGCAGCAGCGGGCAGCGGCGCAGGCAGCAGCGGAGCCGGGTCCGGCAGCACCGCGGCGGCTGGCGGGGCACGGGGGGGAGGAAGGGGAGGGCCGGAGGAGGGTAACGATAATAATAACGGCGATAATAATAAATAATATGAAGAAGAATAATCACCGGAGCGGAGGGAGCGGGAGAGCCGAGGCGGGTCCGGCCGGCGGGGGTGGAGGCGAGCGGGGGAGGAGTTTGCCCGGGGGCCGGAGCTGCCGCCCCCGAGCACCGCCCCCGCTGCCCCCGCACCGCCCCCGGGTCCCCGCAATGCCCCCGGCCCCCTGCAATGCCCCCACACCGCCCCCGCTGCCCCCGCACCGCCCCCGGCCCCCCGCAATGCCCCCGCACCCCCGCAATGCCCCCACTGTCCCTGCACGGCCCCCGGCCCCCCGCAATGCCCCCGAAGTTTGCTGCAGGGGTGCGCAGACACAGGTTTGCCCCCCAAAACTCCTCCGCAGGGGAGCCAGGTTGGGGACGTCGGGCAYGGCCCCTTCAGCCCCCGGGTGCCTGCCCCACGGTGGGGAAAACGGGTGCACCCACCCAGCCTCCCCCCAGCCTACACCCCAGTGCCTGCAGCTCTCCCGGGGGGAGCACACACTGGCAGCATCCTCTGAGCACCCCCAGACTCCCCAGGGCAACCCCATAGCCAAGCCCTGCAGCACCCCAGGCACTATCAAACCTGCAGCATCCCCAAGCCTGGGTCCTGCAGCACCCCTGGGCACCCCAAACCCACCCCTGCAGCCCCTCCGAGCACCCCCAGCCCCATTAGTGTCCCCAGTGCAGCCACCACGGCTGCCTCAGCCCCATGCCATGGGTCTGGAGGCTCCGGCTCCGGCTTGCTCCATCCCGCCATGTCCCAGGTAATGACACCCTTCTGGCTGCCAGCACCAGCAGGGATCTGGCGCTGCAAACAGCCAGGAGAAAAACCCATCACACCGCTGCGAGAGGGATGAGCCGGGGCCGGAGGGGAGGACGCCAAGCCTACCCGCTATTTTTAAAAGAAGATTACCCCCCTCTCCATGACTCTCTGTAAATCAGAGCCGACCTTTAGCATACATCTGCACTACGGCGCTGCCTGCTCTGTCGGAAGCTCGGCCCGTCGCTKCGTGGCCCCGAGCACATGCTGGCACTGGGGAGGCACAAACACACGCACGTGGAAAGGTGTTGCCCCCAGTAACTGTTTCCAGCTGCYGGGAAGCTTTGAAGCTCCAAACCAAGAGTTTATGCTGGAGAAGGTACAGGACGCAGCTGGCATCGCCTTCGGAAACGGAGAGCCGCTCGCCTCTGCGAGCTACGATAGAGATAATCAAATCTCATGCCTTGCACTGCGAGCTGACCGCTGCGAGCATGAGGATCGCTGTGCGAGGAGAACATGTGTTCGCCTGTTTCTCTCTGATTTCTGTCTCTACGGGGCACGAGAGCCACTGCAAGGCAGTGGTGGGATTAATGCAAAACCTCTGCTACAGCGAGTCAGTTGAACCCTCCTGTGCCTCAGTTTCCCCGTTTTTARGTAAGGGACGCTACCAATGCTTTTTCCTCCCTGTTAGAGCAAGCTCTAAAGCTGGGGAGAAAACACCACTCACCTCCTCCTCCGTCACCCTCGCCGTCAGTCAGGGCGTCCCGCTGGCCACGGATTGCTCTCCCCGTTACCCCAGCCCAGCCCTCGCAGCTGCTCGCTGCCGCTGCCGGCTGATTTCCCCCCAGGATCCAGTGGCAGAGCTGAGCCGGGAGGGAATAGACACTCGTTTGGATGCAAACGGCTTTGCGCCTTTAGCAAAAGGGCAGGATGAATTATGAAATGCAAAGGCGAGATAAGTGGATCCTGCCACAGCACTCGCCCTCCGTGCCGCAGGATCCAAGCGCCTGCCGGCTGCGGGCGAAGGGCTGCACGGCGCATACGTACACCCGCACGCAGCCCGGGCCGGGAGGGAAGCCTCCCTATTCCCTGCCGATAAAGAAATCCACATTACCGACTCCAGCACATCAGAGGGCTGGTAAATACGGAGAAGCATCGAGAGAGAAAAGCGAGTACGCGGAGTGTTTCTGCGGAGGGTAGTAGAGACGCATTTTCCCTTAGCTGGGCTTCAGAGCTGCCGGAGGGATGTGAATTAGAGACATCCAGGCGAGCATGGAGGAGGAGGAGGCCAGGAGAAGTGAGAAAGTAATTTCCTGGGCTGCTCTGGGCAGGATGCAGGGAGAAGCCGCTTCTTCCCTCGGAAAGCGCTGCCAGGGCCACGGGAGGCATTATTAAGGCTAATTCAGGAACTGACATTTCGCTGTTTCCATGGATGGACGTGGAAGAGAGTTTCTTTGGGATTAAGGAGTCACTTGGCTAACGCCGGGTTGAGATTGCCCAGATCCAGATCGTGCTCCTCCATCACCCCCATGGCTCCGGCCCAAAGCAGGCAGGCGCTGCAGATCACGACAAAGCAAACGTGAAACAGCATCGCTCCAGCGAGCAGGGTTATCGGCTCGCRTGATTTTGCTGCCGGTCTCATTTTTCCCCCCCCAAGCCATGTTTCCTATCGTTGTTTCATTATTTTTTAAAGCAGCACACGGGTGACCAAACAGAACACAAAAGGTGGGATTCCCGCCTTCGTGGTGGCTGGGAAAAGCTCGGAAACGGGAGCGCCAGATGCTCCGCAGCGGGGAAGAAAATTAAACCCAAAGTTGTTCTTTTCAGTCGATGTGGTTTTAAATAAAACACATGGTTTGGGAAGCCCAGCTGGCGTGTTTGGAGTGCTTGGGGTTAGCACTGCTGGTAAATCGAGCAGCAATTTGATCCAAAACACTTTTCAAGTTCTTATTTCAGTTTCTTTTGGGGCAAGGGAAACACAAAGCACCCGCAAAGCATCCCTGCCTCGCGGGCATCTCGGTATCTGCCGCCTCCGGGGCACGGCACGCAGCCCGGCGCAGCCCGGCGGGCTCAGGCCCCCGGCGCACAGGTACCCCGGCAATACAGGGATCGTAAACCTGCCAGAACCTCACCCTCCGCAGCCCTCAGACAGTGCAGTACCCACGCGTACAATTGACTTTAAAGCTTAAAGTGTTGCAGCTAAACTCGTATCAGCCCGCGAAGCTCGTGTGATTTTTATGAGATTCCTTCTTCCCAGCGCTGAAAAGGATTTTACTGAATCGTTTTAAAACAAAACCATAAAATACTTTYATTCCCTTCTGGTTTTCCTCCCGTGTAAAAAAAATCTAAGCCCACAGACTTCACTACTGCACACTGATACTTCACTCCCTTATTTGTTAGGATGAACGTTCAGCTAAATAATGCACCGAATCCTTGTTTAGGTCCTTCKCCAGCGATATCCGCACACGCAAACCCTGCAAGACTTCCACGTGTGTGCACACACGGCCACAGCCACGCTGCAGAGGTGCGGAGCGCGCCTGAAGCCCGGCGCTTGGTGCCCTTGCGTTATTACACCTCACACCCCTGCACTTCAGCACATCAATCATTTCCTTCCTGTTCGGGCAAGCGTTTCCACCGGCCCAAAACGCTGATGCTGGAGGATGCTCAGGAGCTGAACCCGTGGATGCCGGCATGGGAATTTATTTTGTTCTATGCTGGATCTTGCTTTTATTTTCATTTTCAGCAGAGCCCAGGCAGCTGTATCAATCAGAAAAAGCCTGACAGTGCAAAATGCCGTCCCCGCCAGCATCCAGCCTGCTCCTCACGAGTTTCAAGCTATCTAGTTGCCTTGTGCACTCAAGAACAGGGCTGCTGGGCTGTAAATGGGAGCATTAGCACACGGAAAGGACTTTGGAGTCAGTCAGAGCAACCTTCAGCCCTCCTGTGTTTCTGGTGGGGGGGGTAGAAGCATGGACAGAGCTGGTTACAGCGTCTCAGCGTGATGTTGTGATGCCCTCACAGCACCTTCTTCCCTCCCAGCACGGCCCTGGGCTGCTCCCCGGGGAGGGCTCTGGGGAGTGCAGAGTTAATGCACAGCTTTCCCCTCCACGGCACATTCCTGCCAGATGTGGATTAGTCATTATACACCTCGGTGGGTTCGCTTTTGCCTGCACAAGCACTGGAAAACAAGCCCAACCGCACAAGAAATACTGAGCAGRAGCTGCCCAGCAGCCCCGACCTCTCGCTGTTATCCCAGCGATGTGGCCGGGGATGCGCCCATCATGCAATCCAAGGGATTCAGGAATCCAGGGATTACACGTGCATCAGTGTCACATCTCATGACAACGCAGCTGCACACCCCCAAATCTGATATATTTAGGGGAGTGGGACCCCCCCCCATCCCGGTGGGCTCGAGTAGAGACCTGGCATGGTGCCTGCGCACCCATTTAACGGGGGTGGATGGCTGTTTACCCCTGGGRGCTGGTCAAGGGAGGTCGCGTTCCCAAAAACCAGGATCCTTCTCCATCACATGCGAGCTCCAAGCTGGGCAGCGAGGGCCAGGGCTGCCCACGCTGCACAGGAGACGCACACGGGGACACACAGGGCTGCCCGCCGCGGTGGCATCCGTCTCTGCGYTGGAGGAGAGGCAGAACGAGCCTTGGGTAATGTCATTAGGCGAGAGTTATGCTGTCTCCTTCCCAAACAAAGACAAATGGCATTAAAGCTCAGCCCTTGTGTATTTTACATCCAGAGATGCAATGAATGTTCCCCGGGTGGGGGTTTACAGCTTTGGACTGCAATTAGGCAGCAGCGTAGTATTAACCCATCGCATTCCCGGAGCATCAGCCTGGAAGGAAGAGCTATTTCGACTTCCCTCCCGGAGCTGGCTCAGTACCCCCATCCCTGGGCCATGGGAAGCAGCGGGAGAGCCCGAGGGGCTGGGAGACACAGCGTGAGCCGTGCAAAGGGAGCAGCCTCCCTAGCCAAGGGAGTCTGGGCAAGTTTGGGGTAAAAAGGGGAGAAAGGGGCAACATTTGGGGCAAAACCACCATCCCCACCCAGCCACTGGGATGCAGTACACATGGAAAACTTGGAGAAATTAAAACAACCCCATGGATTTTCACCCCCCTTGCCCAGCGCCCACGGGGAGGCAGGGTTTTCCCTGGCTAACGTGGGGGTCCCGTGGGGCTCCCATGGGGAAAGCACCACCGCTGTCCCCACCGCTGTCCCCACCGCTGTCCCCACCGCTAGCGGGTGCAGCACTGCCACGAGCCGCCTCTTTCTCTCTGCCCTCCCGCAAACACGAAGCCTAAATATTTGATGCAGACAAGCAGCTTTTCCCGGCGCCGGGAAGGAAATGCTACGCAGTGCGAGCAACCCAGGGCTCTCCAGCAAGGARAATAAGCCCTTGGGAGTTTTGCCCTGTGCCGGTGCTCATGGAAGAGCCCCCGGTTAAGGGAGAGGAGCCACGGGGAGGTGATGCCGGTCGGCTCTCATGCGAGCCGGGGACTTCCTCGGGCAGCGCGGTGCATCGATCGGCTGAGGGGTCTCTCCACCTGCCAAGCCGCAGCCCTGCTTGGCTTGGCAGAAGCTCATCGATCGCCGCCGGCACGGCCACGGCATTGGGTTCGTAGGGAAAACATGCCCTGCGGGGCTTGCGGTTCACACGGCTCCAAGCGGGGCCAATGCCAGGCATGGGGACAAGGCCACTGCAGCCCGCTGGTCCCAGGAGGAGTTTGGGTGATGCTCAGGGGAGTGGGAAGGAAGGACAGACAGAGCAGAAAATTAACTCCTTCCAGCCAAGTGTGACCTTACCACAYGTACACCAACCACTTCTCCGGGCTCACGGTAACACAAACTCAGTGATTCGGTCACAGCATCCTCCCAGGGATCAGCCTTGGGCTATCCATGCAACACGGCAGCATGGGCAAACCCACGGGGATGAAGCCAGGCTCGTGTGCTGGCCAGAGAAAAGCCCAGGAGCCACCAGCGAGGGGCAGGGGGTGYAGAGGTGCTAATCTGACCCCGACCGGCACCAGCATCCCTAAGCCCCAGCACAGGGCAGGGCTGAAGACCTCCACTGCGGGGGCAGCCCCGGGAAGGTTTTCTCCCCTCTTTCTTTTTGCAGCAGAGCCCTCCCCAGCCTCACAGAAGCCTTTCAAAGCCACGCTCCGGCCATAATCAACACGTTGGAGCCTGCCAAGCCCCAGTGCTGGCGGCCAAGGGCAGCTCTCCTTGGGCACAGCTGGCAGAGAGGTCAGGGAAAATCGAGATGTTACCCTGATGACCACCCAGCCAGCCCCCAGGCGCCTTTAGGGCTCCGGCTCGCTGTATTCACATCCTCCCTGCCTTTCTTCATGCTCTCATCATACATCAGCTCCTTCTCAGTYAGCCACACGTCCGTGGGCAGATGGGGCTGTGAAATTGCTGTGAACAAGCTCAGGAGAGCAATGATGAGCCAAGGCTGGTCCTAGGGCAGCCCCCAAACCTCCCCACGGCATGTGCGCCCAGAGCGCTGGCATCCTGGAAATCCCAGGAGGTGCTCACAGGGCATCGGTGGCTGGCGCAGGGATGTGCGACAGCACCTTCCCCTCCCGTTGCCGAGCCACGTAGCCCATTTTTTGGGCTCAGCCCCACTTTCTGGCCCATTAGCTCCCCTTCATGCAACCACCTTCTCCGGCTGCTTTACCTCCTGCTGAGGCACCGGGAGCCGCGCACGGCAGCACGGGGAGGGATGCCTGGCTGCATGCAGCATGAACACGGCCACATGTGCCGCAACGGAAGCAGGGGGAGGTCGTGAGCGGGTTACCGAAATGCAGCCGTGCTCCTGGCGCGGAGAGGAGCGCGAGCTGAGGCCGCAGCGCCAAAAGGTTTTCAAAGATCCTCAAAGCCTGGSGAATGGCACTTGCTGCCATCCCAACTCCTCTCCATTCGGCTCCCAGARTGACCAGGCCACCAAAATGAGCCAGTCTCACACCTCCTTGCAGCGCCCACGATGGCTGGAAGTGCTGGGGAGGGCACTGGGGGCGGCGACGGCCCCTAAAGCATCCCTGCCTCCCCAGCGTAGCCCAGGCTTGTCCTCATTTCAGGCTGGGCGAGCGGCAGCCCGGCCCCAGAGGTAGCGAGATGATGCCAAACCTCCTAATGGAGCTTGACAGCAGTGGGATTAAAAGCACAAGTGAGATCACAACCCCTCTGCAATCAGCTTCTGCCTCGGAAGAGCTGAACCAGAAAAGAAACCTCCTGGCAGCGGGGAGGCGTGGGAGCACACACGCAGGGCRAGGGTGGCAGGGGCTGGGGGGAAACCTCGCCCGCCCCAAGCCCTCCTCGCTTGCCCTGCTAACCCATCGTCTGTAGGAAGGAGCCAATCTTCCCCCCACTCGGCAGCACCAGTGAAGGGTTTCACCAGCCACAGCCCCAATTCCAACCRGTCCCTGTGGGTTGGTACTCCTACTGCCCTAAGCTTCGGAGGCAGAGCAGCCCTCGCCACGCGCTGCTCAGCCCTTCCTCTCCCCGCCTGTGAGCTCAAGGCATCGCACAAGCACCCCCCTTCTCCCCCTCCTTCGGGCGCTGCGCTTGGAATGGTGCCATCGATGCTGGAAACAACACTCAAGCAGCCAGGTCCGAGCTGGAGACGGGAAGACTCACTCGGATGCAAGTGGGGGCTCAGCAGGACACCCGCAGCCCCTGTTTCTGCAGGGCAGGGTGCACACGGACCCTCACAGCTGGCACCAAGCCCCGTCTGCCCCAGAGCACAGCCCTCGCTGAACTAAAAGGCAGCGTTGACCACGTTTTCCACCCGAAGGATGCTCCAGCAGCGCTGCTGCCCCAGGCCTCCTTCACTCCCCTTCCCACAAGCAGCAATATCTCAGCATCTCCCCCAAACCCAACCCAAATGGGCTTTTGCAGGGATGGAGTGGGGGTTAGCTTGCACAAAGCACCCTGGGGGCGGCCGCTAAGTCACCCTCCGAAAAGCCAGCAAGGCACAAGCACAGTCCCAGTCTGTGTTCATCCAAAATCTGGCAGCTGCAGGCTGCTCTCCCGCCTGGCAGTTGTCTGCTCCCAGCGAAATGCAGGGGAAAGCGGGGCTTTTTACTGCAAGAAAAAGGGAGCTACTCCAGGGACCGGTGGGAAGAGCTGATGGGTTTTGGCACAGTGCTCAGGCTGAAAAGCTAGCTCCAGCTCCAGACTTTGTTTTGCAGTGACCTGTACCAAGAATTGGCATTTTCCTTTTTCTTGCCAAATGGAAAGAAAAAGAAATCCTTCCAGGTCAGAGGAAAGAAAAGCATTTACTCGTGGGTCAAGTGAAACGATCTGATGCAGGGTTGAGTGCACTTTCATCCTCCCTAAACCAGGAAAAGATTCAATTTCCATCTGAAAAAACATCTAAAAATAAAGAGAGWAAGGTTTTTGGGGTCAGAAGCACTTGATTTTGGTTTTTAAGCCCAAATGACTTGCTGAATTGAACCCCACTTTGCAAAGCACAGGTCGACCCAAAAGTGCAGMGGGGTGGGGAAGTGATGGGCTGATGCATCGATCTGGAAAATTTCAGCCACGCTGAGACAGCACCAACCACAGCGGCGGCAGCCACCGCGGGGGCCAGCCCGGGACCCCCCGGCATGCAGCTCGGGTACCCCAACCCCAGCTCCTGCCAAGCCCGGCTGCGCACCAGGGTGCCAGGAGGGAGGCATTTGGCCGCCTCCACAGCACTTTGTTCATCCGAAGCGAGCTGTCGCTTTCCAGCCTCCTCCCCGCCAGCCAAATGCTTCCTGACAGCCCGTTTAAAACTCAAAGCACCCGATTATCGCCACGGCCAGCTGCTCACAGACACCACAAGAAACTCTTCCATAAACCACCCACACCCCTGAAATCAAACCCCTGCCCAGAGCATCAGTGCGTGCCCTTTCCAGACCTACCCACACCCGGGGGGCACCGGGGTCCTTCTCGAGTGGGTCCAGGTCTGGCTCCGCTCTCACATGCACGAGGTTGAGGGGCCCCCACACTTCCATCCCCAAAATGCCAGCACCCGCTTCCCCCCACCCCAGCGGGGAGTGGAGCTGCCCGCCCCAGCTCCCTCCACCTGGCAGGGCTGACCCCAGACCCCACACATCGCCCAAGCCCATTAGCAAGTCCCCGGAGCGCACGCCTCGCTGGCGGTTAGCGTAACCCTGGCTTTTAGGGAGAGCTGCAGAGCTGCGCCACCTTTCAATTTTTAATTCGCTCTAAACATTTTGGTCCTCTCCCCCGGGGACGCCCAGTCGATAACCTCTGCCGGCAGCACTGCCGCCCCATAGCTATGGGGAAGGTGGAAACTGGTGGCAAAGGAGAGGAAAGCAGCTCCACCCCACGCTGCTCTCCTYTGGAGGAGCGGCACCCCTTTGCACCCCCGCCAGGCGCCCCAGTGCAAGGGCCCCCAGTGCCCCATGGAGATGCTCCTCGAGGAGGACGGGGGGACCCTCGGCCCCTCCAGGGACCTGACACCTGCAGAGACAGGGTTGTCGCAGGGTAGAACATCTTCCTCCTTTTCATCAGACACCTCTGGGGGGTTGGGTCCCTCCAAACTTCACAGCTTGCTCGGGTTTGCCCTGATGCCTGGCACAGCCACCTCTCCTTCCCCGCCGCCTGGCACCAGCACGGCGATGCCCTGGGGCAGGGGCACGAACGTGGCATCACTTCCCAGTCCCTGAGGTGTCCTTCTCGTTTTCCACCGCCTTAAGCAACAAATGTACGAACAGAGACCCGCTGGGCATGAGGAACGTGACCGGAGCTGCTCTGGGAAGGGAGATGCCACCGCACAGCTGGGGAGATCAGCCCAGGCCACCCTGGGGCAGGGGAGCGGCTCCCCTGGGTTTTCTGTCCCTCGGATGCTGGGGGGGGGGTGTCCAGGCTCAGGGTTAAGGCTCAGCTCTTCACGCACCTTTTATCTTGATTGAAAGGGTGTGGAAAACTAATCAAGCACTTGCAGACAACATGTGAGTGGCAAAAACTCATAGGAAAAAAATATCCCGACCAGGTAAGCATCAGAAAAGGTACCCGGAATTGCAGCAAAGCCCTGTACCCTGCCTCCAACAGGTACCCAGGGAGAGCATACAAAAAAAAGGGTGATGCGCAGTGGTAATAGCCCAGAATACGCTCCCTCCCTCCAAAAATGGGCAGATTAGGGAGCTCCCAAGTCACAGGGGATGCCTTGATACTGCTTAATGCTCGCTGGCTCCCTCCCACGAATTTGCCTGCTCCCTTTCTGCACACATGTAAGCTCCCRGTGTCCACACACCCCCCTTCCAGACCCCCATAGCATCTCCCCATCCCCAATTTCCCAGGACAGCCCACGCTGAGCAGCGGTGGGACCCAGCCCCAGAAGCCCCCAGTTACACCTCTAGGCAGCCGCGGGACCTGCCGCGACCCAGGGAGGGAGCGGGGAYGGAGGCAGCCCCAGGCGGGCACGGGGGATGCTGCCCACCCAGCAGGGCCTTTTTCAGCTCCTCGCCTCCCTCGCCCTCCCAGACCCCCAGAGAAGAGGAGTTTTAGGCTGAAGGGAGCCGAGCCGCCGAGAGCTGGCCTCGGCCGCCACCTAGCAGTGACCCGACAGCGGCGGGGACAGGGTGACAGCTCCTCCAGCCCACTGGCTCCCGCTGCAGCCCGGGGACAGGCAGTGGTGGAGGATGCAGGGGGTCTCCCTCAGGACACCCCACCCCAGYCCCAGTTCTCACCTCCCTGAAACCAAAGGGGACTTCTGCAGCAGRGAGGGTGGTGTTGGAGACAAGCACTCCATCGCTCAGACAGCTCCGAGCAACCTCAGCTCCGCTTCAGTGGCTCCCTACGCTAGATGACAAATGTGTGCGATGCAACCCCCCGGCCTGAAGCCTGCACGCAGGACCAAAGAGTCRGGCAATCTCTGAACCTCCCCGCAGGTCGTACAGCCCCTGCCCAAGCCACAGCCCCTCACCTCTCTGCRTCCATCTCCTTCATTAGCTTTCCACGCAGTCGTTTCCTAATGAGACCCAGATTTTCTTTCTCTCTCTCTACATTTTTATTAGCCCTTTCACATCCAAAACCACCCYTAAAGGCTGAAATTAAAACAAAWTAGAATCATAGAATGGTTTGGGTTGGAAGACAGCTTTAAAGATCATCTAGTCCAGTCAATAACCTTCTTATGCTGGGCTTTTATCCATTCCCATATTAACGTTAAACCCTATTTTGAGCTCTTCTTGGTGGTGTGCAGTGAAGCGTACCTCTGGCATGTTTGCAGGTGGGCACAGAGCAGCCCTTGAAGCCCCTGAAGACCTGAGGAGGAGTCTAGGCACCATAAACCAGCTGAATGCCAGCATTCATAACCATGGCCCTTCTATTTTCACAGTTTTTCTCTGCATTAACGAACTCAAGCCCAAGAGGACTTCTTGCCACAGGCAGGGAGCTACATAAACATGGCCAATGTCAAGCTTCAAGCTTTCTCTCACTGGATTCTTTATAGATCTCATTCGATATCTGTAACATGGGATTCCTGGTGCTTCATGTGTGGCATCCTAATTCATCAACAAATCAGAGCGCCTTTGCTCTGGGGAAGGAGGCTTCTTTTTGYAAGTTACCAGCACTTAACACGACTGAAGCCTGAGCTGGGATACAACCACCTCTCCTAACAGTAAGGAGCGTGTAAAGCATCYACGGTGTTAAATGTCTCCCCACACAATGTCAAAACTGCTCGTGCACTGAGGGAGGGAGGGATAGGTAGCCAGTTTCCCTCTCCTAAACTTAACGGATATATAACAATGTGACACTTAGATGTTATCCCGAACCATTACATTAAAGAGCAATAAATCAGTACACCACCAGTACAACAAAACAAAACTATTTTCCTAAAAGTAAAAGTAACRTTATCACAAATACTGGGCACATCTGAGAAGAGGTCAGAGTCCAAGTTTTTCAAGGGATTAAACGTTTCTGAACAAAGAAAATGACAGCACAGTCATGCAGAGGGCCTTTGCTGCGCTGGGCAGCCTTCCTGAGCAGCTGCTCCAGCTCCTCCCCTCTTCTCACACCTTCCTTCGCAGGCTGGGGAGCCACTGGAAGTAGTCACTGGAAGAGGCTAAGCGTGCAGCTGCCAACACTGCAGACAGCGTGGTAGGAGGGACATACAGTTTCTGAGATGGCCCTTGGTCAGACAGCCCACTGGCACKGCACTGGCTAACTGCAAGACTCCCGGAAAGGTCTTTGTTCTTCATTTTCTCTTCATCTGCATAAGGAGGGACACAGAAAAGAAAGATGGRATCTACATTGGCGACTCTAAGAGCTCCGGCTTCGATTGAAATCCCTTTTGCCTGCACCYTACCAGGTCCCGGCAAGAGGACTTTCTACTCCACACCTATTTGATGAGCCCGACATGCTATAATCCAAGAGCCTCTCTCCCTCTCCTCCCAGTGCTCATCCCCGTTTCCCCAGAGGTGGGAAATCAGATGTGAATTGAGTAGCTCCTGTCTGGAGAACTGGGCCTCCAGACAGACGGCAGACAGCTCTGTTCCAGGGCACAAACAGGCACTGTCTTTGGCAAGTACAATCTACCTYGTAAATTGGGCAACTCTCACATGGGTGTTGTAAATTCTTTCATCGTTTGGAAGATGGAAAATGAAAACCCACACAGGGAGCTTACATGGTTAAAAAAAATGCTTTTGTCCCTTATGGTTGGGAGATTGAGAGACTCTTAGTATTAAATGAACACAGGCTAATGTACAGAGTGGAGAAACAAAGACTTCTGCATGAAAGCAGCAGAAAGTCTAGAAAAGACAACAAAAATAAACAGAGAGAGAAATAACCCTCAATTCATTTGTTCCCATTAAACATTTAGAAAACCATTTTGCTGCACAAAGGTCAAACCGATGCATTGCATCCAGCCATTTATTATTGTCGCATCTCCATCCCACAGAAATACYACCATTTTCATCCGTTCTAGCAAAGAAGTAGCACCAGTCCTAGGACACSCAATAATGACTGCAAGACTCATAGCACAGTAACAGAATGCTCAGCTTTCTGCTGTGTTAAATTTTACTGACAAATCTATTCRTACTGTTACGGTTGTCCAGCATAAACGGTACTGCCATAAGTAGAACAGAGGGATGTACAGCTTCACGAAGTTGGGCCTCGTTGGAAAATGTTTCTATCTTATCAGGGTCATCTTGGCTCATTTCTGCTGGCTGCTTGGAGTAGATAAAGGAGGTGTAAAAGTCTTCCACTGACTTGAATAAGACAGCAGGCATTGAGGACTCTCCAAGAGAATGAGGTGTCTGCAAATGTATATAAAAAACTCAGGAGAGGGTGTGATTAGTGCACACTCATTTCATTAGCTGCCCTGATCTTTGTTATCTCTTAAAGTCCACAAAGAACTGSGATGTCAGCAACTGGATGATTTAAAAAAAAAAAACAAAACAAAAAACTAGTTACTCACAACCTTGGCCAAAGGGCAGCTTTTCCTGCACAGCAAGCTGAAAAGAGTGACAGATTATTACAAGATACAAATCACCATGTCTTAGCAAAGAATTAACAGCTGGCTCATCTCTCAACAGCCCCACGCAGAACAAATGATAGCAATGATAGAGGGAGTTTCTGCAAGGGAGTGGGAATCGAGTCAGAGGAAGTCCCTCTGCATTTTTGCTTAAGAATACAAATTAAACTTATGTTCCAGGGATGATCACCCATCTCTCAGCCATAGACAGGGACTAGAGCCAATGTTTGTATTTGTTAATTCAGCATGGAGGAGAAAAATAGTGAAACAACAGACAAGCAGCAATTCACCTTGCCCAACCATAGCTGTTCAAAAATTAGGTGCTTGCTCTCTACRCTTCTTCTGTTGCCACGACAGCAGAAGAAAGGCATCCATCTTCAGAAGAGGTGAATCGCCATCCAGAGGTGCTTCACCCATTGGTGAGAGTGTGTTCAGAGGATTAGCCCAGAACAAAACAATTGTATTTACACAAGCAGATTTAAGCAATTTAAATTGGCCCCCACGAGGGRACCATGAGGCGCTCCTGAAGCAGCAAGGAGAGCTACATGGCTGGGCAGCAGGAATTCAGTGCTGACAGGATGCCAGGACAGGATAATTTGAATGACAGGCATCACTGGAGTCCAATTAACCAGCTACTCAGCTTGATACCACCAGCCCACTGAAAACCTCTGCCTAACATGCAGTAAAAAATAGAGTATTAGGACAACAAAAAGAACAGGAACAGGCTTAAAAGATGATTATCTTCTCTTGCCACCCATGCTACCCTTGCTGGGGGACAGGCAGTGTCACTGCCACTCCAGGGCAAAGCAGAAACAGACAGGGTGCAAGGGTGGACACTAGAAATGGCTGTTAGCACTGGGAAAAGCTGGGATGGAAATAATTCAAAAAGAGGCTGTTCAGTTTACGGAAGAGGCAAACGAGACAGGATATCCTAGAGAGTGCTGTGAGGGGCAGGGAGTAAGGCAGTATCTACTCTTCCTCCTGATTCACACAATTAAGACCACCACCACTGAAAAGGAAAAACATGAGCAGTGAAAACTGGAAAGGAGGGAATACCACTTGGTGATGCTGTAAGTGCCACAATACCCTGAGGCCAAGAGATGAGCAGGAATCAGAGAAAGGAAATCTTCCTGTCAGTCCTCATAACTAGCTGACTAATGCATTTTTTCCCCCCTAATGTCTATAGGCAGTATTATTCTTTCATCCCAGGGTCTTCCTTAACAGAAATTCTTGTCACTTCTTCTAAAGACTGTAACAGAGATCACAGCCAGGGACGGAAAATGTGCCCAGGACTTCTCTGATCCAGTTAGGAAATTCCTATGCTTTGAAATTCATGTTGCTTAATACTTGCTACCAGAAACTTTCCTCTTCTCTCATTCCCTCAAGATCCTTTTTCCCAGCTTGCTTTCTTTCCATCTCTTTCAGATAACATCCTCCAGAGCCACAAATTCTTCCAGCTTTCCCCCTCATCCTTCTAGAAAGTGCTTTGTCTCAGCCACTATCAACCTCCAGATGTGTAAGGAGCTGTGGTTGTCCAAAACCCTGTAGGCACACTCACATTTCCAGCTCTGCAATGCGTTCTGTGGCTCAACAAATCCTGAGCGATACGGGCTCCCCGCTGAACCTAGAGCAGAGCATCTGCAAAATGCCATGCTGCAGGCCCTGTTAGACTCATCATTAATCACTATTTAAGAAGCAAACTCGCAACACCAGCGCCACATAATGCCTCAAATCACAGCCCAAAACCCAACCCTCCTAAACCCACCCTCCTAACTCAGGAAGAGAGGCCTGCGTGATCCAGAGTAGCCCCACAATAACTCCCAGTTATTGCCAGTAACCCTCAGGACTGTGAATGGAGGGGAAACAGAGGAGTGAAGAAGGGCCAGGTTTGTTTGATCTATAAAGGGCTGAAAAGGTCAGTCTTGTTTCCACAATACCTTGACATGCCAGTGGAGCACAAGTGTATCAATAACACCAGAAACAGCAGCAAAAAGGAAAACATATAGCTCTGAGCCCATGCTCAGTAGTTGTTTCTTTGTCAGTCGCTTAAAAAAAATACATGTCAAAGCAATCAAAGGGTTATCCAAATAATCTAAAAACAAGAACAATCCCTTTCAACAGCAATAGCTGAGAAAAACGCCCTTACCTTAACCACTGCCATAAGCTCTGTAAGAGTTTCATTTGTATCCTCCTGTGCAAGTTCAGGGTCTTGGTCTGTCGTTCTTGGGACACTCACTTCATCCAAAAGCGGCTGCACATCATCCTGTGTCTCCTCCTTAGCAGACAGGTGCCATTGCTAAGGAGATGGACAAAGCAAGAAAAGGTACAGCTAGCGTGGGTAGAAGAAAGCAGGATGCACTGGAGCAAATTACAGAGCAATCAGATGATACCACTCGGAGATTAACTGAGAGAGAAATGCAAAGGAGCTTTTCTGTTCTGCTCAGAAGTTTTAACATTTCTATCTGGAGAAGTTTGGGCTACTTGGAAAGGACATGGAAGGACAGGAAATAATGTGAACAAGAAACTGTCACTTTAACTTCTCTCCTCCACAGTAAAGCTTAACACTTGGAAAGTACAGTTTTATTCAAGCAATGTTTTCTGGTTATTGCCTGCTGCCTTCTG
The DNA here is from genome assembly GCA_030449065.1 of Oceanodroma leucorhoa. NCBI lineage: Eukaryota > Metazoa > Chordata > Aves > Procellariiformes > Oceanodroma > Oceanodroma leucorhoa. The sequence continues at coordinate 912,592 of JASVER010000113.1, forward strand.
AGAAATTTTACCACGGAGAAGTGTCCTGATGTCGCAGAGCTGACACAACACTGTGTCCAGCCATTTTGCACTTAAGGGTGGTGGTGGGCGGGGTTGCGTTGTTAATCCTGACGAGGCAAATCTAAGATTGGACAATGCAAAGGGAGTTCCCCACTGCTTAAGAGGAGTTACCAGAAAATGCTAGCTGAGCAGTAACAAGTGTCATATTAGACACATTTCATTCCAGTTCAAGACATTTTGAGTGATTTTATAATTGACATTGATGATCATCTTAGTGATGCAACAAGGAAGAGAAGGAATCATTTCGAGCAACTAAAAAGAACAGTGGAGAAGAAAACGTTTAAAGTCTTACACAAAGAGAGATCTAGAGGACTGCAATTTCTGGAAAAGGATTCTAAGACCATTGAAAGAGACAGGAGAAAACCTGAATGCATTCACATTCCTCTAGTCTCCAAATTGCCAGCTATGTCTGACATTTACACACACGGCTCTTCCTACAGTTAACCAGATTTTTCCACAAAAATCACAATAAACTCAGATTTGCAGAGTCTCAGTGACATTAATTTCTTCCAAGTACATAAAGATGCTGGTTTGGCACCTTCAGTTCAGACAATGTATCGACAGTGCAAGGCCATTAATATCCAAGATATACAGCTTATATAGAGTTTCTCTAGCACAGAAACAGTTGACTAAAACAAAACCTAGGTAAAATGACGGCTTTACAAGTTACTAACATTACACTAGCTTTTACTCTTATTTCAGAGAAATGTCAGAAAAACAGCCCTGGAGCAGGCCCACTGCTGAACACTTCAACAGCTGACATTTACTTGAAAGGTGCTTTGGCCACTGTAATAAAATGTGTCATGAAAATACTACAACTTAAATAACACAGAAAAGTAGAGAGTCACCTGTAGACAAGTGTTCCTGGTGTTTCTAACGGTACTACATTAGATTGCACTCAAGACCTGGGTTTTACTCCCTGCTTAACCCCTCTGTTCATCAGTTTCTCCATCTGCTAAACAGCAAAGGGCTCCTCTTTTTAACGTGCTCTGAAATCAAAAGTGTAAAGCAGTATCCAGAYCTGGATATCGTTCACCTTTAGAGTTATCTTTTTAATAAAACTGTAGTTGTGTACAACCTTACCCCCTGCAACAATCAGGACTGCAAATTGCTTGCTTTCAGGTAAGTTTAGAACGAGCAAGACCCTTAATGCAAATAATACACCGCTAGTTCTTCTGGTCTTTCCCCACATTTAAATGATAYCCCGAGTCATTACACATTCTTTGCCAAACCCCAGAGATGCGAGAGGAAAACACACCACTTCTTGGCTCCCRGGGGTGCAAAACATGAAGTGCTAAGTCAAACTGATCTCAATAATCAGGTACTGGTCTGAGTTCTCAACAGAGTCAGTTCTCTTTCTAACTGAAAAATTATGGTGCACATGGGAGGCTAGAGAAACCACTGAGCACACAGACTCCCTGAAGTCTGCAAAGGGATCAGAGGACAAGCAGCTAGAGATGTATTTATGGTCCACATGTAATTGTTTTTATATTACGGTTCTGCTTGCTTTCCATAAAAGCAAAAAAACAACTCCACAAAAACCAGCATGGGACTAAAACAATACACRTCTACCGATCCCTGCAGCTGATTTCACTGAATGATAGCTACACCAYAGTCAAAATCCCACCTGGTCACACAGTTCATCCCCATCCAGCTTTGAGCTTGTTGTCTCACTATCTGCGTCTAGAGATTCCTGCTGCAAGCGAAGGTCTGGCTCCACCAGTTCAGCATTCTCCTGCTTTCCACTGGGCTGAACATACAAGGCCGAAGGATTCAGTTCCTTGAATCCCTACGAACAAACCAAAAAAACCCCAGTATAGGTCAAGAAAGTAATGTTTTAACTACCACAAAGAATAAAAAGGATTCAGCAAATTTCTAATAGATTTTAAGAAGCAGCACATCACCCACAAGTTGGCTCCAATTTCTTAAAGAAATTGTCTTACTACGAAAATCAGCTCCCCTCCCTCCAGCAACAAAATTACTCAGCAATGCCCCCCTCCCCCCAAAATTGGACATCCACATGCAAAAATACAATCATAGGATCTAATCCTGCCAAAACACGCATTCTGTATCTATTGAATAAGACAACAGATATAAGCACCCTGGGCTGTGAAGCCTGACTTTCTGCTGAGATATAAAATCGTGGCACTACCTTCCTAAGGGTTTTCATATCCAYGCAGTTCTTACTGAAACTGAGCCGAGACATTCAGTTAATGACACAGATGGGCCTACATAATAAATGCTCTCTGCGCTGGCTTACAACTTGAATATCTGTCCAAGGCACAATGTGCAGTCTACAATGGTTATGCTGTCCAACATTGTACATTTCACTGGCAAAGTAAGAGACTTTTTAAACCAAGACCATTTCCATAATTCAGTTTGTTAAAGGCATAACCGATTTTCAATGCCTAGAGCAGAGAAGGCTAAAATAATTTATTTAACTATCCTGTTCCTCACTCAACTGCCCCTGCCACTATGTAGTGCTACTTTAACGTACAATAAAGTTAATTATTGTACAGACAATAAAATCTAATCAATCTAATTGTTTGGATGAATCAGGGGCCTCAACTTATGACTAAGAAAACTTGCTGGAATTAACAACGGGTASTGAAGTAACTAACACATCTCTTAACCTCTCAATTCCATCTCAGTGTGGCCTTATGCTCAGAACATCTGTAGCTATTTTACTTTTCTATGTCATTTACACAAGACGTGTGTCAGCTCCAGATGAATCTGCAATACTAACAAGCTAATCAATTTAAAAAAAAAAAAAAATCAAAGCCTTCTAATCCATTGTTAGAAGACAGGATGAAAATAATTTGTTCTACTAAACCAGAACTTCTCTCCTGTATCATCAGATTCCACCTTAACCAAAAAGCAAGCTCTCACAATAAAGTTAGACACTGTGGGATGCAGTAACAAAAGGGTAAGTTACAGGAAAGCAGGGAATACCARTTTTGCTCTTCACAAAACTACTTGCTTCAAGCTAAAGATCTTCCCATTACAGGCACACAACCTATCCTTTCCCTGCCCTTCCCTTCAGCAGAACACCCCTTCCTCCTGACCTGGGAAGGAATGTTCTCCCCGCAGACATCAGCACATCCCCCATCCCTCAAGACACAGTGGAAGTAGACATCCTCCTCAGTGGATGTGTCACACAGGAAGAGATGCAAAATGCCGTTCACATACTCATCCACGATGCCTACAAGTAGCTTGGAACCACACAGCTTCTTGAATAGGAGAGTTGCTGCATTGGACCACGTACCCTGAAGAAGAAACAAGAATGTGAAGTTACTATAAACAGACCAATATCCACCGCCTGAGACCTTCCCTTGTGGGCATGTGTCAGAAAGGCAATTAAGCTGGGTCAGGCTAGGGACAAACACAGGAAAGTCAGGCAGACAAGCTTGCCAGCACTCAACTAAATCAAACTACCCCAAAGTCTGCAATGCTAGTTACACTGGGAATGCCCTTTCACCCTAAATACCTATTTCCAAACATGGTTCGATGGCATTCACCAGTGATTTTATCACTATTGCCTAAAATACAGTTATGTGGGTTTTGTTTGGKTTTTTTGTAGTTGTTGGTTTTGTTTGTTTTGTTTGTTTTTTTAATTCCTGGAATCATGTGATTATAAACGTTAAAAGCGTCTAAAGTTTTTAAGAAGCTGCTAAGCCTCACCATAATGAAGATTGTGATTCTTTAACCCTCAAAAACCAGAGGAAATACCATTTTTTAAAATAATGTCTTTAAAACACAGAAGAAGCAACTCTGCTCACATGCTTTTCTTCAGAGACTGTATTTCTCAGGCTTCTTGACCAAGAGGTTTCCCAGCACAGAAGAACTTTATGACCTCTGCAATTCTTTGGCTATGCCGATTGCATCAAATCAACTCACTTAAAGCTCTGTCACAGAAGAAATTTTTAAAGCAGAGGGCTGGAGCTACCAAGGCTTCAGAAGGACCCCGGAGAACTACTGACAGGGGAAGAAACAAGTTTGCTCTTTTGCTTAACAGTAGGTATCTGTTTCTGCAACAATATAAGCAAGAATACCCTGATCATAAGGAAAACATCACTTGCAGAGACAGAGACTTAACACAGTCATACTCTGCTGAACCTAACAGCAGCAATTCTGCTGTAAACATCAATGGGACCTGAATTAATCCCAAGGTTTGCCCTTATCAGGTGTAAAAGCCAACCTCTACTTGATAGCTCTCGTACATATGTCAATAAACAAAACTGCATGTGAACACATACCTCCACGGGTTTTACCCATGCCAAGGAACATGGGATGGCCTGAGCAGGGAGCTTCAAGTAGCACCACCTACAATACAAAACAAAGCCATTACAGCAAAACCAGAGCAAAACCAGGCAGAAGAGCAGAACTTCCTCTTCTTCTGGGTTTTAAAATCAGCTCAGGAATAGAGGGGCACATATTGGATATTGCACTTATGAATAAAACCCAACAGCASCTTTGGAAAACACCCCATATCCAGAGAATGGGCACAGCAGAAATAGCAATAACAACTGGTCCCTTATGCSTTCCCTTGCCCAAGCATCTTCCCATCATAACCCCTTATGATACAAAGTTATGTACAGAGAGCAACGACTTTTGAACCAAAGAATGCCAATGGCCAGGCATGAATAGAGGCAAATGAGAGGGCAGAAGCAAATATGGAAAAGGTACTGAATTTCAGAGGAGAACAAGTACCTCTGACACTTGGACCGATATCCATTCAGGAGGATGTTTACATCCATTCACGGAACCCAGGAAGGAGGATTAGAGAGCTTGCCCCAAAGTGACAGAAAGCGGCAAGAGGAAAGACTGAGGAATGAAGGCAAAAACCAGGAAAGGATTTAGCCCAAAGAAGTCACTGTGAGAGAGTGATGGACAGGGTTGATGAGCAAAGGGCCCTGAGTGATCAGCAAAACAGGTCTTAAACAAYGTCACCTCAAGCATTAGCATGTAAGCAAGCGTCTGCAAGGCACCATTATGGAATAAAAAACCAGATCCTTTCTAGGAAATGTGCATGCTGGGATGTCTTTCTGAAGAAAGACAGGCCAGTCAGCCTCACCTCGATCCCTGGGAAGGCGATGGAACAACTAATCCTGGGAACCATTTCCAGGCACATGAAGGACCAGAAGGTGACTGCGAGCAGTCAGCACRGATTCACCAAGTCATGCTTGACCAACTTGACAACCTTCTAGGATGAAATGACTGGCCTGGTAGGTGAGGGGAGAGCAGTGGGTATTGTTTACCTTGAYTTCTGTCAGGCTTTTGACACTGTGTCCTGTAAGATCCTCATACAGAAGCTAATAAAGTATGGCCTGGATGAGCAGACAGTGAGATAGATTGAGAACTGGCTGAAGGGCGAGGCCCAGAGTGGTGATCAGTGGTACAAAGTCTAGTTGGAGGCCAGGAACTAGCAGTGTACCCCAGGGGTCAATACTGGGTCCGATACTATTAAACACCTTCATTAACGRTCTGGAGGATGGGGGAGAGTCTACCCTCAGCAAGTCTGCTGATGATRCAAAACTGGGAGGAGTGGCTGATACACAAGAGGATCATGCTGCCATTAAGAGGGACCTCAACAGGATAGAGAAATGAGCAGACAGGAGCCTCATAAAGTTCAACAAAGTCCTGCACTTGGGGAGGAACACCACCATGCACCAGTACAAGTTGRGGGCCRACTGGCTGGAAAGCAGCATTTTTACCATGAGGGTGACCAAGCACTGGAACAGGTTGCCTAGAGTGGTYGTGGAGTCTCCATCCTTGGAGACATTCAAAAGCCATCTGGACATGGTCCTGGGCAGCCTGCTCCAGATGGCCCAGGAAAGTTGGACAGGATGACCTCCAGAGGTCTCTTCCAACCTCAACCATTCTGTGATTCTGTCACCCATGTGTAATTTACTTACTTGAGGAATCTCAGCCAAGACTTCCGGACAGTTTCGAGGTTTCCATAATCTGGGTAGAACACCTCTACTTCTTGGTCATTGATCACACGGTGGATGATAACGCGGTACCACCATTTTGAGACCGTTACACAGCAAAGCTGTCCAGGCTGTACTGAAGACTCAGGCATGATATAGCGATCAGAAACAAGTTTATTTGAGTAACAGTGTCTGCAAAAGATCATAATGAAAAACTGTGCTTGATAGGATGCAGGAGATAAACAAAGAGAAATACACAGGGCTTCAGAAGAATCCTGATTTCTCAAAGTCCCCRTGACCTGAATTTTCAGGAGTTGTTTTAATAGACGCTTTACACCTCTCTTCTGCTACACTTAAACTGAAATGACAATAAAAAACGCAAACCCAAACTTTTAACATTTGAATTATATTCTTGGGGTCCAACAAAAAGTTAGTTAAGGGGGATTAATCAGAGGCTAAATACAGTCATTCTAGTCATTAATTTTTAACATTACCTTGACATGTCAGCGCTTCTTATGAACCAGGTTCTGGAGTACTGGCTCACATGCAGAGTCTGTAATCACACTTAGACGTGCCCCACGGACATCAAGCATTTACTTTGGCACACAATTAACAGCAATTGTATCGCTGTCGTGGTGGAAGAGAATCCCAAATAGGTAATGTAACTGACACAAAGCCACTGATGGAGTTTTGGTTTCAAGTATAGATATGACAAAGGCCTATTACCTGTTGCTTTTTGGTAAGTGATGGAGATGGAAGTAAAAGCCTTAACCAAGCACATTAGCAACAGTAGCASAGACAACAGAGAGGTGCAAAGGAACCCTGAAGTTTCTTTCCATAACCTTCCCAGGCTTCTAAARTTTAGGACTGTGTAGGACACAGCCAAACAACCGTGAACTGCTATTAAACATACTTTTTGCTTGCTAGTTAAAAGGAATGGGTAAGCATTATGACTATGTGTTTCAGTACAGCACCAGCATCTCTGTATCAAGTAATCAAGCCAGCAGTGACCATGAGTAACAGCAGGGTGCCCTGTTCCCTCAACGCAAACACACACACAACGGGTAGTAGTACTGTATYAGCATAGCATGTTCGCACCTCATCTCAATCATCATATCCTGCAGTTTATCAGATGTTTCCCTGCTGCAGATGTGGATGTAGAACTGGCTAGGAGAGACGACGAATTCCACAAAGACTCCCACCAAGCACCTTCTCTCCAATGGTGGTAAACTGCAAAGGCTTCTGTCCTGAACAGCATCTGGGGGGATTTCTGGAGTCATTATCAACTTGTCTAGTAGGGACTGCTCCAAATCTTGAGGCTACAAAGGGATAAGAASAAGGTGGCATTCAGATGTCTCATCATGCACTGATCACACATGACTGGCTCTTCCATTAAGGTAAAAGAATAGTTCTGCTTTCCTTAGGATAGTGAATTACTGAATATCAGAGAATCCCAACAAATGCACAAACTTGGATTAAAACTTTCTCTGTGATAGAAGCATTCATTTTCATACTCTCTCTCTTCCTTTCTTCTTTCTTCCCTCCAGTGTAACGAGGGGTGCAAAAAAAATACCTTGTTCATATTCCTCCAAGGAATAAAGGAGAGSAATTGCAGTCATGGCACATATTTAGAAAAAAGTATGGCTATTGTTAAGAAAGCAGAACAAAACAAAAACCCACACCAAAAAACCAAACCAAACACAATCCACCTGTTTGCTGGATTTGACCCAAAAGATGMTATTTCTATGTTCCATGACCATGAAAGAGTACATGACTGAACCAGCAAAACTCTATCTGAAAATGATTCAAAAGTGACAGAAGGCACAAATGCATCTCACTTTCACACTAGAGCTATTTCCAAAGGATAAAAGCAAACAAAACCTAAAAATTCTGTTCTTTTCTCACTCTAAACAAATTTGTACATGAATGAGTTGTCAGCACAGCTTACAATTTTGCGTTATTCTTTAACTGCTGAAAACATTATTTTACTTGAACTASTGCGGATGGGAACCTTAATCAGACATCAGCTACTTTCACTGCCTCAAGAGCCTGCTTTTGTGCCAACAAACAGCACTCCTCCGATGATCAGAAGTCAAAATGATTTCAATTTTACTCATCGTGAATATGCTGCAAGTTACCACTGCATTATACATCAGGCAATGTATGGGAAATTTGTCTTCCAGCACACACCCCCTTGCTTATCTGGCTAAATTCAATTGTAAACAATGGGGTTTTGCAATACTGGCTCTTTTAACCATTTTTTAAAGAAGCAGATGAGAGTCTCTCCTTCTGCAGACTGAGCAAGGGCTAATGCCCTTGAATTTTTTTTGAGTTAAAAACTTTGACTAAAACATTGAGTCAAACAGTGAGTTAACATTTTTGAGTTAAAGAGCAACTGAGGGAGTTCTTGCCTGAGCACCAGCATCACCTCTAAAAAACGCTCACATTTAGTGGATTTCCTCTAAGAAGTGCCTGCGAATAGTGGCATTTCTAAGGGACAGTTTTGCTCCCAGAATGCTCTTCAYATCATACTGTTAAGGGCACACATCATCTTTATAATCTAGCTCACACACTGGTAGCAACAACAGACATTCCTGTGAAAGATGTAGAGGACGTGTACTTAAAAACACATTTACAAAAAAGCAACAAAGTTATAGAGAAACCAACAGAACACTCTGTAAAACYAGGCTTACAAGAGGTATGGCTTGCAGAACTGGCTAACTCCTTGCCCTAAGCTGGAGTGGCAGCTGCCAGAATGTGATGTGGATGACGCGTTTCGTTCTGCTCAGGGCAGCAAGAAAAGCTGCTGAGAGCAGCAGCTCTACATACTTTACCCTTCTCAGGGCCGAGCAGATTGACTCAGCCCTTGTCCCTCATTTGTCCCTCACAACACTTCCACTATTAGTTTCTTGTGACCAGATACTTGGATCYCTTGCAGCAAGGTGGGGATCAGGTCGCAACTTTCCCCTCTACCTCATAGCATCCCGATGAACAAGTGTTCATTGCATACGCAAAGTAACATGTTCCAACCTGCTTTCCTCTCCTTTAGGGATTTTTTTTAAACAAGATGGCAAACTTGGTGTTTCATGAGGAATACTAGTTGTAGAAACATCTTCCAAGACTTATCCTGCTAGGATCTTTAAACAGGTTCCCTTTGYGATACATAAGAACAAAAATCTGACTTGAGGTTGGGGTTACCAGGACTACATGCCCCCTTTTTTACCCTTCCCACAAGCAGACTGTTTGATCTAGGGGAATTCCCTGTGAACTTCCATCACACCAAACTAAAATTTCTTTAAAGGATCAGAACAGCCTGCCAAAAAATCTCTAAATGGTACGTTTTATGAAGTGCTGCACAAAGTCCAACTTGCAGTCCCAGGCTTTCAAGTTCATTAGTGCACAAAACACCAAATTCAGGAAGAATTCCTGGGACCCTTTCCCTGACTATGCGCTCCAACCATACAGATGCGTACAGCCACAAGAYGAGCTTGGCAGAGGAAATAACTCTCAGTAGGAGGATTTTCCTGAGAAAAGGAAGGCCTAAAGATGCTCAAAAGAAAAAAATAGAGGGGACACAAACAAATTCTCCCAATCAGGTTTGGCAGTTCAGAGCCTCTGTACTGTTCTTCTCCATCTCTTTCTAAAAATACACTGCTAAACAAACGAACAAAAAAATCAAAATTTTCAAAGTCCAACCAAATAGTAGAGTTGAGACTGCAGGAATCAAGGTCTCTGAGGACCATTCCCCGGTTCTGTCACACAGCTGCTTGACACTTAAACCCTGCCTACTGCAGCAGGGGAAATTCCATACAGCTAGTCTCAGAACAAAGTTATTAAAGTCCAATCATAAGTAAGTACACCAAAAGGTATCACCACTATTATCAGGGAGCAAGATGATGCTTAACTGACCTCRGATGATCTGTAACATAGATCGCAAGACCGGAAAAAGACCAGAAAGAGACCTAGTCTGGATGGYATATAAAGCTATCTACCAGGTCAGTATGAGTCTGATCACCCCCAGACTCATCTAAAATARATACAAAAATTTTTGGAAGCAGCAATACTCAACAGAAACAAAAGCAGTAAAAAGATCATCATCCCCCCAGATTACAACRTGATAAAGCTACAGATCGCTCATCYAGCCACTTACTTGTTTGAGGCCATCACYCAAATYTACTGCTTGTGTTTCCACTGGCTCTGACTTCTCTTTCACTGTCAGGTGGAAGCTCTCTGTCTCACAGCTGGGTTCCAAAGGAGGCATCTCAACTGCAGGTGCCGCTGTAAAGACAATACTTTGCTTGTTATTCTTTAGTGGACTGATGCAGTGTTACATATTAAGCAGAAAGAGAAGACATCTGAAAACAAAAGTCTGAAAGCACTGGTGCCGTTTTCCTCATCTCTTGTAACACTCACAGCCACCACATTCATGAGGATCCACCTGAAAGGCATCTTCCACTGTTATTAATAAATTTAAAAAAAATAAAACAAAAACCACTTGCTATTGTAAGCATGCTAAGGGTTAAATCAATTGCTAGAATGATGCTAAAATGAATTTTCCTCAGAAAAGTCAGGAATTTGGCARGAACTGTATGCGATTTTCTGCCTTCTCTTATAGTTGTTATGGGAATGCTGAGGACATCTGCAGTCTCTTCTGTTTTCTTTTGTGGAACATTGTAGCTGTGCCTTTCAGACTAGTGCTAAACCTTCAGTCTCAAAAAGCACACTGGAAAGGCTTTACCAGCCTGCAGAGCAGACGTTCAAGAGATCCTTCTAGTTTTGTTATCTATTGCCTGGAATGACTAGAAATTCCAGTCCTGCACCCACATTCAGAAAGTCCGTACTCTGAACGGGCTAAACATCCCTTCTTTCACCTCACAACAAAAAACGGTGGCAACCTGTAGAAAACTTCCAGTTAAGTTCTCTACTACCAAGACAACTCCTTTGTGACAGTTGCTTCTGCAGCACCCCACAGCCCCTCTGTGCTAAAACCTAGGGGAACCGGGACTWCTACAGCAACTGGAAATGCAGGAACATCCACTTGAAACACAGTTGCTCAGCCACAGCGCTTGCGAAAGCTATAAGSTTTCAGCTAAATAACACACCACCTCACCTTGCGGCATCTCTTCCTGTGCCTCGCCTTGCGGCATCTCCTCCTTCTCTACCTCACTCACCAGGTACTTCTTCAGGGTCAGCAAAGAACCTGCTCTTGTCTGCTCAACCACAATGATATCAGATAGGCTTTGGAGGACTTCAAACATGGAGGAAAATCCATATCGCGTGTACTGGAATGCCCGGCCAAAGCGTCTGAAGAAGGCCTTATCAAAGTCCAAGAGCAGAAGYGGTGAGGAACTCAGCAGATCCTGCAGCTCAGCCTTCACTGTCGCTGGCAGGACGGGAGCCTTGCCCCTCTGAGGGAAACTCTGTGGATTCTTAGAGGGAGAAGCAGCATCTGCCTTCGCAGCAGCACTCTTYCGTGCCCTAGCACTTCTCTTCTGTCTGGCAACCAGTTTGGCAATCGCTTTGGTGGTCTCATCTGCAATAGCTACAACAGAAAGAAATAAACTATTGGACTACCAAAACAGCAAACCATTAAAAGCTCTACACAGGCAAAGCTCCTCTTCTTTCCTTTCTTTCCTTTCTTTCCTTTTCCCCCCACCCTTTTCAGAAGCAGATGTCTCCTTCAAAATCAATTACACTAAATAGTGGCTGATTTCCAGCAGGACAATCACTTTTCCTCTCCCTTCACAAACTGAACTGAACCAGATTTAACAGCCAACAACCAATCTGCACCCTCATTCCTATAAATCCAGATTCAGGTAGGAAGGCGGGTCGAATTCTTGGATACAGGATCACAACAGGAAACCCAGCTGCTGCGAGTTTTGTTGGGAAAACAGTAAATGGCTCATTGCTCCCCTCAGCCAGAATCACAGCAAACCCACACTAGAGAGCACCCACCCGCCCAGGCAAGGTCTCCCTGGCGAGCAGCCCAAGTCTCTTCCATGCTTTTAAACAACTTTTTCTGGTCTCACTGTAGCACTCCAAAAAAAAATATCATTTCACCCTTCCCAATCAACTCTTTGCACCTACCATTTGTTTCCCAGCTCTCCCCCAAAGAAAAGGAAAACGAAAAAGATTCTTTGATACAGATTAAATTTCCCATGTGGTCAGGTAGAGAAACATTTACAACTTCTCCCGAGAGGCCCCATCCCTGGTTTTGGCTCCTGCTGTAGTCTGCATTTACAGGAAAAGTGAAGCTTACCAGTTCTAGCGTACACGTAAGAAATGCTACTGCAGTTTCTAACCTAAGCGCAGAACGCAAAATGTACAAAAATAACTAGAAGCCTGTGCGATTTTTCAGGAGGAAAGAGTGGAAAAAGCATTAAAAGGCAGATCAAAATACAGGAAGAAACATCAAAGACAAGAAATTAAACAGAGCTATATGAGCAAAAGAATAACAGAGATACGTGACCTACAGCTCTGGGAATTTGTCCTGCGCATCCCTGTTTTGGAGCATCACTTCATACTAGTATGTGGTTCCAAACAACTCCTCCACCCGTAAGGAAACAAAACCTCACCTTTGAGGATAAAAGTGCCTTTCTCGTAAGGACAGACTCTGACAACTTCAGGCATATCTGCCACCAGCTCCAAGGTGGATCTGAAGCCCAGGTCATGTAGAGGGAGAGGTTTGCCAATCATGGCCATGTACTCCTGCTCCAGCTGTGCTGGGGTTAAGCCCTCTTTGGCAGCCATTAGCAGCGATCTCACCTCCTTCTTCAGCATCTCCATAAGCTGCGCCTGCTTTGACATGTCCACACTAAAGGGGAAACAAAAGCAAGCAGAAAACAATTTGTACCACAGCTGCTCAAACCCAGGCAAAAGACTTTTTACCACTTGGCAACTGAAAGCTGGTGGGGGAGAGAGGGCAGCAAGCCAGGTTCACCAACAGCCACTACCTACCAACCCCCATATTTCCCTGCCTGCACCCCTGGAGCTGCCACCCTTCAACACCCGCTGTCCCAGCTAATGTCATGGCTCCTCCTGCATTTGCTGCCTGCCCCCCATGGGATCATGGCCCCTACAAGCAGTGCAACCCCTAGAGTTTAGTACACCCCTAAACCCCTTCCCCTGGGACTGCCCGCTACAAACCCTGCCACTCCACAGAGACCCCTGCRCCCCTGAACTGCTGCCTGAGGATCCCCCCACCCAATGGGCTCACTGCCCCTCACAGACACCCCTGTGCCTCTAAACCCGGGCCTGGGGATTCCCCCCTCTACCCCATAGGGTCACTGCCCCCTAAAGAGAGGCCTGTGCACCTAAACCACAGCCCGAGGACGCCCCCACACCCACCCCGCCATCCCACCGCCTCCTTCACAAAACTCCCCTCTGCGCCTGCGCGCTCACTTTCCCGCCCTTCCGGGGCGCGAGGGCGGGGCGGGGCGGTGCCTTGCCCCCCCTCCCCTCCCCATTGTAGCGGGGCCGTGAGGGCGCCGCCGCGCGGGGGGAGGCGGCCGCGGTTCCCCTCAGCGCCCTCCCCGCCGCCGCGCTGGGGCGGGCGGGCAGCTGAGGGGTCTGTGGCGGCCGCCCCGGGGAGGCAGCCGGTCCTGTGGGACCCACCCCCGGGGCCGGCACGGAGCTGCTGCCCCTGCCTTCTYCTCGGTAAAAACGTTAGGTGTGTTTCCCTTCTGACAGGAAAAGTTAGTGCATTGCGAAAGAGCCGCAGGCAAAAAAGGAGCAATTCCTTTAAGGCGACAGTATTTAAACCCAAACGCCAACGTAATTAAGAGTAGTCTTGTATTTTTCAGTCCCATCTGAGAGGAAAATCCACAGTGGAGATGCTGAGTGACTTTCCCAAGGCCAAAGAGTGTGGTGAACTAGGTCGCGATGGTCATTTCTTAACGGTTTGCAGTCATTTGAGAAACCTCAGCACTGCGGTTCATTCCCGCACGAGGATACGTTTCAATATGACAAGGGGGAGATGAAGCTGCGGATTTTGGGACAGCAAAGGTTGCAAATCCACCAGCACACGCTCTCGAAGCATCTCCCCTGTCCCAAGGTAGCAGCCAAAAACATCTCCCAGGGACAGAGGAATCGGAACCCGCTGGTTGAATTAAACATCAGACAAAACCAGAAAGTTTCAGGCGTGTAGGTGTTAAATAGCCCATGGTGCTTCTGACAAGAAATCAGCCAGAGTCTGTGCTGCCCAGCCAAAATGAGACCCAAGCCACCATTTATTGCTACTGCTTAAAATGTCACCTCCTCTTTCAGCAGCTGGAGACCATCTCCCCCTGCCCCACACTGGCCAAGTGATAAACACAAAGTAAAAAAGGTCTCTGGAGCACTTCCAAAGCACATACAGATACTGTATGAATGTATTAATTACACCCCCATTTCCGCCCAACTTTTCTCCTCTGCCATTAGCCCTCTCCATCCATCGCTTCCCCGGTAACCTGCTGACCCAGCACAACCGAGCAGAGAAAGCCGGGAGCTGCTGCTCCTGCCCTCCCTGCCTGCAATATCCTGGCCCCGGGCAGGCCATAAGTCTCTAATAAATTAGGAATCCGTGAAAAAACAAAAGCAGCACCTCCCCGGCCAGCTTCCCAGCTCCCTCCAGCTGCTCCTCCGCACCAGAGATCGGGCATCCCTGAGCTCAGCACTGCTCTGTTGGCAGGGAAGTCACCGCTTTATGTTCCAGCCTTGTCTTGCTGTAGTATGGTTTCTAGCCAGCTGCTGGTTTCTTTAATTTGGTCAGTGACTTTAATTTAAAAGTGTTTCTTGCACAGGTTTCCGCAGATGTCACCACAGGTGACATGCAGCATGAAAAGAAAAAGCTCCTGTGTTTGCTCTGCCACACTCCTGCTATGGAAAACTAGGGTGGCATTTAGGCACAAACTCTTGGTAATTTCGATTCAACAGCTTTAACCCTGCAATGGCCCCTGTGCTTTGTACCCATTCAGGAAAGTTCACGGCTGAACTGGGACCAGCTAATTTCCCTCTCTGCTAAAATGTGAGGTGACCCTAGAAAGAGGGAGTTTGCTGCCGATATCCCTCCAACTGTGCCAGCCAAAGGGTTTTGAGAGAGCAGAACAGCATCAGATGCTGCTTACACAGCCGTTCCCGACAACAACCCCTCCAAACACTCCCGAATAAGCCACTGGTCTCACCAGTAAAGGTTTTTCACCCTGGTTTTTATTGCTCTGGGCCACTCTCACCATGTGAGGTCTTTGGAGCCACATGCTTGACAGTTACTTTGGGTTGCTTTTCAACAGCTTTGCAGAAAACATCTACTAAAAATCATCTGAGGACTTCTGGTTGTATTTTATTTCCAAAGGCATGAAGATGCAAACAGAATGTCCTCCTGGTGTCCACCCTGTCCAGGTCTAACCTTCCATTCCATCTCCACAGCAGTGTGCAATGTGAGCAGAGCAGCTGGGAAACAGCTTGCTCACTTCACTGTCCATTATGTCTGACAAGCCTATGATAAACTTGAAACAAGCCTCCTCGATCTGACACCTCCCCTTCTCTCGCCCCCCGCCTGGTTTTCCTGCCTGCAGCAATAAATTCAAGCACGAATTCATCCAACTCCCACAGGCAGCTGCATGCTCCTCAGCACAGATGAGGATGGATAAGAGGTCTCGGAGCTCTTCCAGGGAGTCTCATAGGAGATGCAGAGAGTCCCCAGCTACACAGAGCAAACGAGAGAAGAGGGAGAGCAGCAGAGAAGCCGGCAAAGGAAGGGGAGACATAAAGCAGGAGAAAGCAAAGGAGATCAAGAGCACCGCAGGGACTGACGGTAGGGTGCATACGTCCACGGTGGTGGATGTGGATGATGTGATCTCTGATGAAGAAATGGAGGCAATGGCCTTGCTGGACAGCGAGCAGCAAGAGGAAGGTATGGCTTATGGAAGGGAAGGGGCCGGAAAGCTATGGGCTCTTTGACCCTGTATGGTCACAGTATGACTGCTCTCTGCACGGTGAGTGTCTTCACACCCACCTTGCACAGATGTGGTTATCCTCAGGATAGGGCATGGGAGACTCCAGCCAGCTTCTGCAGTCAGTACTGCAGGCTGATCAGCACTGTCTAGCAAAGCAAGGAACTTTGCAACAAGCAGTTACCTCCCCAGCATCCTTCATGCTTCAGCTCACTGCGCCCCAGTTATGTTCGTGCTTTACTCTCTTCCTTTTCTCGCTTGCCCTTCTTTAGGTGGACGGAGTTAGCCCCAATGCCAGTTCACAGCCCAAAGAACTGCACTGCAGGGAAGAACTGCGCTTGAGGTGCACAATCATAGCTCCCCTTCTAGATAACCTCTGAGAGCAGCTCCTCTCCAGGCCATGTGTTAGGCAGATTCCCAGCCTGCTGTGATAGGAGGGAGCATCATAAGTCTTTTGGCAAGATGGCTGGGCCTCTTTGGACCCAGCATTACCACAGGCATGCCAGATGTATATTACAGGAGCCAGCAGCACTTGTCCGCTTTTATGCCAGCAGCTCTGCTGCCCTAGAGTGACACAAAGGTTCAGACTTGCTCCTGTCTCTCTGGGAACTAATTTTTCACAACTGCTTCTTTCTGCGTCAGTCCCAGGTAGTGAGCGGTGCTGTGGAGCTAGAGTGATCACGCAGGTTCTTGGGATCTGAACTTCCCTCAGGACCTGGTAGCTCTGCAGAGAGCTCCAAAGGCAAAGGGGCAGGGTTGGAAGGGGTAGAAGGGATTCAAAATGGGAGGAGTGCAGGGATGGTAACTTCACTGCTGGAAAACATGGTCCACTCTCTAGGTCTAGGTACACCCGGAAGTAATCTATTTATTTTCATGCCATACCTGCAGACTTTCCCTCAAGCAGGAGCAGGAGCAACTAAAATCCTATTCCAAGGACCTGAGATATTCTGATAGGGAAGGGCACTTCCGGCTGTGCATGTTGAAAGCTACCTCTTATTTACAATCTTTCTTTTTGCCATTAGCTTATCTTTCCAGATAAGCTTCTGGGATCTCAGCTCAGCCAACAAGTTGCCCATTCCAAGCCTTTCAACACTGCTTGGCAGCCACAGGTCTTCAAGCTAAAGGCTGCTCTCTAGTCAAGGCACTATGGAGAAGCATGGCTCAATTTCTGACAGTAAAGCAGAGACAAAATCTGTCAGTCCATCCTAGCAGCTCCTGGCTGCCTGGGGCAGGGAGTATTCTTTAGCCCAGCTCCGGAGAGTGCCAAATGGTTCACATACACCAGGTCTAGGCAAAGGACAACACTGAAGCTGATCTGTGCAGGCACTTGTCAGGCAATCAGTATTTTGGGAGCAATCCTCTCCTAACAGAGTCATGTTGGATTTGTCCCTAGGTATAAAGTCTCCGGGTCTGGGAATCTGTGAGTGGCTTCTGACCATCTTCTCTTTCCTGTTCGTCATAATGACCTTCCCCATTTCTGTCTGGTTCTGCATGAAGGTGAGAATAGTCATGGGGCCTCTCTAGGTTTAGTATTTGGTGTCTGATGTGGATGTAACTCACTGGTTCAGCATGTGTCAGACATGAGCATAAAGCTTTTTTGGTCTAAGGCCCTATTTACACTTCTTCAACTGATCATTAATTTTGACTTATCCTTTATCACATGTTGCTGCAGCAGAGGACTGCACAGGGGTCCAACCACTGCCTATCAGACACTCCTGCTGCAATATCAGCAGGCAGGAGCTTAGGTTCCTCTTTTTTAAAATAAATTGCAAGTCTATTCACTTTCAAACATAACCCTCAGCCTACCCAGCCCAGAGATGGCTGCATTGCAGCAGCAGGGTAAATCGGTTTTGAATTAAGAATTTTAAGGGATCTCTCAGTTAATAGCAGATTTTCCCTCTTCCTCCCCTTTTCTCAGATTTATAGCATGGCTACAAGTAGGCATATTTTGATTCCCACTTCTCAGGAAATTTCACGTGCATCTTGTTCTCAACAAGAGTGTCAGTATTATGGCTCAGATCTTACACACATGAGCACATCCACACATGGTTCACCTTGGAGGGAAACAACCAACATGGGAAATTTTAGCTCAGGGTGTTCAAGTTTGGCCAGGCTATAAGGAAGCAGAATGCTGGCCTCATCCTAGGAAACCCTGGGCAGCTCTACCGCGGGCTGCCCTCACCAAATCTCGGGCTGTCACAGGGCTGCTCATACGCTGCTCACACAGAAGGCCAGCCAGCCGCTCTAGGCAGGTTCTCTGCTAGCATAAAGGGACTCAGTGACAGGTGGCACCACTAGCTCATACCTGCTGAAATCCTCCCGTTGCAGGGCTTTCCCAGAACAGACTTTGTCCTGTACTGGTGAGGCCCCTTTCCCCAGTCCTATGTCTTCCTCTCCAGCCTAGCTTTTGTTTCCCTCTGCAGGTAGTGCGGGAATATGAGAGAGCCATCGTTTTCCGACTTGGGCGTCTGCTTCCTGGCAGAGCCAGAGGGCCTGGTAAGGTGTTTACTGAGCTCCCCCAGCCATGTTGCTCCTCTTCTTCATGCTCTACCAAAGCTCACATGCTGGTGCCCTCCAGGCAGGCACAGCCAGACAGGAGATGGGATGTCTTTGCTCCCTTCCTCTTAAGGGCCAGTAGCTTATAATGGCTTCTCCCATCACAGAAGCAGCCTCAAAATTTGAGCCTATGTATTGCTGTTCCTTCGAAGTTCTGCAGGCCAAACTCAGTCCCCTGTTCTCCAGAGCAGGAGAGGCAATTTCTCTGGCTCTGATGATCACCAGCTGCCTTTCTCTTCCTCCCACAGGGCTTTTCTTTTTCCTTCCCTGTCTGGACACATATCACAAGATAGACCTCCGCCTCAAAACCCTAGAGATCCCTTTCCATCAGGTATGGCTGACACCCCCTCTCTATATTCATTTTTGGATCTCTTTAACGTTACACCTTATGCTTCCAACCTTCATCCCTGCATAGAAAAGTTTGGAAAAACATCTCAAAGTAACCCTAACACCTCAGAAAATGAAATACCTCTTCTTTTTTAAAACTACTGCTTTTAATCCTGTTCAATTTGACATGCTTTCCTGGTAACATACACCAAGAGGGAGTGGCTGGGCCAAAGATACTGGACCAGGTTTTTTTACCCACCACACTGAGGAGTGCATGCAGCGGGGACAGGAGCTCAGACTAAGATCTTACAATGATGTAGGGGTGGTACTCCGCTCCTGTATAAGCCTGGGAGGAAGAAAGGGCTGAACCCTTGCTTCTAACCCTTGAACCCTCTTCTCCTTTGGGACATGTCTGCTGGTGCGGGACTCTGCTTGTCTGGAAGCATCTCCAGGCTCACCCCCATGGTGTAGAGCAAATCCTTCTGGAGATAGAATAACCAAGCACACACCTCAGGACACAGCCTGTGCTTTCAGAAATAGGAATGGACCAGGCAGCAGTGGGCAGGGAAACACAGCGTAGGGTCATGACCTACTCACAATCCCTAGCTCAGCAGCTGTACTGAGGAGACACAAAGATGCTGCTCAGGGAACTGAGATCCAGAGGTTATGTAGTTTGCCCAAGGTCAGTCAGTAGCAGAGGTGGAAACTGCAAAGACTTAGCCATCCAGCTAGTCTTCATCGTTCTCTTAATTGTGTGCTTTTCTGTGCTTCCTTAGAGTTGTCAGAACCAGCTCCATCTCCTCTAATGTCTTCTGCTTAGGTGGTGACCAAAGACATGGTTACCTTGGAGATAGATGCTGTCTGCTACTACCGGTTGGAGAATGCCTCTCTTCTCCTCACCACCCTGACCAGCATCTCCAGTGCCATCCAGCTGCTGGTGCAGACCACCACAAAGCGCCTCCTGGCACATCGAGCCTTCTCTGAACTTCTCTTGGAGAGGAAGAGCATCAGCCAGGAGATAAAGGTGCTTCCACAGGGGGGAGACAGCAGAGCAAGGGGTGAACTGAGGCTCCACAAAGAAGCTCAGGTGATCAGTCCCTCAAAATCACAGATGCTGGTTTGCAGCAGGGTACAATAATAACGTGTCTCCTTCACAGAAAAATGGGAGATTTTTCTTCTGTTTTTTGAGTCGGATCACTTTAAGGGAAGGATATACAGTGTGGGCCCACAAGTGGCCACGGTGAGTAGCAGACAGTATGGTGTGAGGGGCATGAAGGAACCACTTAGACCAGCTTCATCAGTGTTTTGTGATGCCCCAGCTTCAGTACTTACCCCAGAGAGGAAATTATCACAAGAAATGTATTCTGCAGCCTGAGTGAGTTGCCGTAAACCCAGTATACATGGGATCTCCAGCAGCAGTTCTCTGTGGCCGTGACACACATACATGATGATACCAGTCAGGAACTGAATGTTTCCTATGGAACTGAATTGGTTCCACACTTGAACCAGTATGGACTAGTTAAATAGTGCTAAACCCCTGGGGCAAACACAAATTGGAAGTAAAGTGAGGGAAGTAATTTTATTTTTGAGGGGCCTCACACAATAGCACACAAAAGCTAATAAATATGCCTTACAGTCCTGCAGTTAACTGCCTTGAATTAATGTCCCTGCACTGTCTAACCCTCTGTAAGGGAGGCCAGGGCTGGTGTCCTCCCCATGCTCTAAAAATATTCCTCTTCACAGGTGGCTTTGGATGCGGTCACAGGCTGCTGGGGGATCAAAGTGGAGAGAACAGAAATGTAGGTAGGAAATGCTGGTAGAGGGGACTTCCCTGGCTCTTTGCAAGTACCTGTCCTGCCCTGCTCACTGCTGCCTGCTCCTCTTCCTGCTTTGCCTCTGGCTTTCTCCCTGCAGCCATTCTGCAGCGGGTAGGGCCTCACCTCTCGCCTTCCTATTTTCCCTGCCCTTTTCAGCCTCTGCCTCATGTAAAACTTCCACATGCGAAGACTGTGCTTGCTCCTGCGCTGACAGCCAGGGCAGGATCCTTAGCGGGGATCTCCTCACCATTTCACTGCTGCTGCAAGCAGAGTTTGCACCCAATTCTGGTAGCCCAAGACATGCAGCAGGCACCCAACCCTCTGTGTCCCACCCTAGATCAAAGGCCCCAGCGTCTTAGCACTGGTAGGGATGGGCTCATCACTCAGAAGCCCATGCAGAAAGGTGGGACTCGCTCATCACGTAGCAGGCCATGGAAGAGAGCGCCAAGCAGTGAATGAGTAAATCTATGAACAGAAGGAAATTCCTGTGCCTGTCTTGAGAACAGTCTCCCAGTGGATTCTCTGCTGTCTCACAAAGAGTGAGCTTAGACTTAAGCCTCAGAGGCACAGAGAGAAGAGATATCTCTGCTGCCTAGTGATCATGCAAGCCTGGTCATTACAAAACCAGGCTGGAAAAGAAGGATGGGAATGGAGGTAAAAGGCTAAAGTGAGACACAAAGAAGAGCACCCAGGGAGCAAAGAACACGAATGACCAGCTCTGCAGAGACTGACCGATGAGCCCATTCCAAGCCTCAGATTGACCATCCAGTACTGCCAGGAGAGCCTGCTCCACTAGAGCCCAGCTAATCCCTGTCCCTTACTACCACAGCAACAACGTGCAGCTGCCTGCTGAAATCCGGCAGTCCCTGGCTGTGGAAGCGGAGGCCCAGAGACAGGCCAAAGTGCGGGTATGCCAACCCTGAATATCTCCCATCTCCTTCCAAAGCATCCCTCCTTCCTTTCCCACCCCTGGTTTGAGGTCCCTGGGACATGCCACGCTAGGGTACAGCTCTRGGAAGATATGTCTCCTTTAATTCCGGTTCAAGAGCTGTGTCTAGCAAGGGGAGCTGCAGCAAGAGTCTRAGCCAGCCCAGTGGAGTGCCAGATCTGGTACCTGGCCTATAGGTAGGAAAGAAAGACACACAAAGAAGTCTGGGGTTATCCCCGGGCCCACAGTGATCCCCATGGGGATCTCTTCCTCCTCAGGGTTTCACTCTCCCCTAGGAGTCCAGTGCAGGGCTCTCACCACTGTCATGTACCTGGCACCTTGCTCAGCCCAGGCTGGTCTCCACCCCTTGAACTGAGCTCCTCAAGAGCCTGGTTGGTGTCCAGCACCCCTCCCACAAGCCTAGCCTGGGGGCTGCCCTCTGCCATGCTTTTGCAGCAAGGGAATGCCCAATTGTGAGTCCYGATGGGCCTAGTAAAAACAAGTTAGATGTGAGCTCACAAAGTTCTGGGAGCATCAAGAGGTCTAGTACCTGCTGTGATATTCAGAGAGCAGGAATGTTATAATCACACTGGCCCTGGGAATTTCATGGTGGCAACCTCCGTCTGTAACGAACAGTCCATGCTCCCTTACTCCCAGCCTCACAGAAACCTTCTTTATTCCCCTGCTTGTTAGGTGATCGCTGCTGAGGGGGAAAAGGCTGCTTCYGAGTCCCTGCGGATGGCAGCTGAGATCCTGTCCAGTGCCCCTGCTGCTGCTCAGCTCCGTTACCTCCATGCACTGCACTCCCTTACTGCAGAGAAACCTGCTGCTTTCATCTTGCCCTTGCCTTTGGATGCCATGAACCTGCTCTCTCCGGCTACCCACAGCCCTCCGGCAGTGAGCAGCCTCCTCACAGACACCACAAAGCTCCCAGAAAGCCCGAAAGACAAGAAGGACTCACCCATGCTCTAAGAGCTGTCCCAGAAATGGTTGTTGCCACACTGCCCCTGGTCAGTCCTGCTCAGAGACGAGCAAGAAGGCTGACCTCTTGGTAGCCCACCAGCACCTCCTGGTCTGGAGGCGGGAGGGAAGGGAGCCCAGGCCTGTAATATAAAGCGGATTGTACATGGAAGAAGCCTCTGCTTGTTTTGGAAAGGGAAAAAYAAGGAGCACAAGGAGCAGGGCTGGGACGTGTGTGAGCAGGGGGTTGAGGGAAGAGGGGTGTCGTCCTTTCCCTTCCACAGCGCCAGATGCGCCTTGACACCCTAAGGCCTGGCCCCTGGGCTCTCATCCATCCTGCCCCGTCACCTCGGCAGGAAGGACAGACTAGCCCCTATGTACTTAATGCCCCCTTCCCAAACTGAACAGCCGGTGGGTGGGAAGAGGAAGGGGCTCAGCACGCAGGCAGGTTGGTGTGTGCTGCCAGTCTGGTTCTCCTGCGACGAGGGAACAAGCTGGGTCCCATGGAATAGTCCTGGGTGTGGGATTTCATTCACCACCCATGCGCACGTACATACGCACGCAACCAAGGCGTTTAGCCCTAGTTCTAAAATAGGAGGAAAAGGAAGAGGAGGAAAGGGCAGCCTTTAAGGCTTGGCACTTCCCTGCAAGGCACATCGGCTGTGCAGAGGAAAGGCAGGCTGTGCTGCTGCTTGCTTCCACTGGGGGGTGAGGCAGGACAAGGTCTGAGCTTGTGGGCATCTAAACATTTTAGAGGTGATCCGTTTAACCAACTCCCACTGAGGAGACAAAGGGGAATCCAGCACCGCTGGGGAAAAGCCAGCTGAGAGCCTGGAGAACAGAAATACTTTTGCCTGCTGCAGCTACCTTGGCAACCTCTGCACACTGGGAAGGAACAGAGAAAGTCCTCAAAACTCCTATAATCCTYAAAACTCCTATATATCTTTCCTGCCAAAAGGTATTTGAAGTGACCAGGAATCTACAGATACTGCAACGCTTTCCCTTGGCAAAGATACGGAGCACTGTCAAAGCAAATACCACTGCACTCGGTTTCTCTGATCCTGGTGCCCTTTGGGTGGACATCAGCTCTGCTCCTGCTTTTTTACTTGACCTGCAGCACCTCCCCTTACTTCAAAGCAGACCTCCCCTGCGCAGCCATTCCCAGGCCCAACGTTCTGCTGCTGCTGGCCTTGTAGAGGCCAAGAGAGAGGGCACTTTGTGGCCCTTCTCTTAATTGCCCACACAGCAGTCGGCCATCATGCACGTGCCTAGCAGGGGTTACCCAGCCAGTCGCTCACTCCTGTATTTTCACTCATTTTTTCAGTCCCTCTTTGCCTGTTGGCAACACTCATGCACATTGGCATGTATCATCAGTAATACTTCTGTTAACTGCAGCTGTGTCACAAGGATGGCCTGTATGTACTGGCTTAATACTGCTGCGAAGGACAAGGATCCCACTTCTACTAAGTACCACATATTCTGTATTAATCAGCCCCTTCAGCTCCCTGGCATCCCCTTCTCAACACGCAGTGTTCCCACAGTACTTGCTCTACAAGTATATGCCARCCTTTTTACAGCAAGGGCACCCGGCAAACAAGTGGCTGGGAAAAATCCACCTGTGAACTTCTTGGTGATCACACAAGCATCTGAGCTCCAGGTGTAACCTCACACCCAAATCATTCTGCYACTGCAACCCTCTCAGGAGAGGGCAACAGGCTGGCTGTAGCTCCTGCTTGTGTGTCTGTAATGGATCTCAGTAGTGATCCACTCATGGAAAATTAGCTCTGGGAAGTGGAACAGCTCTGTAATCTTCCACTGGTGAACATGAGCTGTGTAGTTACTTCTCTAAGGCTGGTTGTGGTTATTTCTCACACTGCTGGAATAGGCCACTGTTTCCCAACCTAGGCAAAAAGGGCGTAATACTACACAGAGTGAGCTGCAGATGATCCTTTCTCTGAACACTTCTCTGGCTGCATTTCTAACTCCGTGTAAAATGATCCATCTAGACCAAGATTCCTCGGCACATCAAGGACCAACACCTCTGCAGATAATGTCTCAAAGGAACAACACTTAGTCCAAGAAATGACTGTCAACAGACAGGCAGTACTACGTCAGGGCACACACATTACCCTATTTTGGCACTCATATCTGCAGAAGTCCATAGCTTTTTCAAACATGTAACTTKTCTGCAGTTACAGAAAGGGCAAATTATAGTTAAGAGCATCCTCAGTTCCAAAGAGGATGCCTTGTTCCAGCAGGATCTTCTCTCTTTTACATATACAGAGCTGGCAGAAACTTGTCATTTTACCTTCAGGAGATAATACATTCAAAAACCTTGCAGAAGGAAAACATCATTTAAAAATGTACTTCAGGATTAGTGATATGTGATGTTTCCAAAATAGAATTTACTCCGAGGGAGTTGGCAGGGGTTGTCTGAGTTGATGCGATTCCTGACAGTTTCACTGCCTGCTCTTCCAAGCTGAGACTGGGTCAGATTGCAGAGTTGTGCCGAAGCCAGGCAGCTCTGCTGGGTTGGGGACCTGACAGAGGCAGAAGTCCCTCACTGGGCAGTTTGGCCTGCTGAGGCTGTAGGGCTACTGCGGACGGGGAGCCAAGGGGCTCAGATGCCAAACACAGAAATCACAGGGAGATGGAGCATTTAAATGCCATGACAGAGCACTGAGTGGGTGAACTGGCATCATCTGAGTCTGATTTTATGACCTCRGTTACAGGCAGTTCTCCTGCAGCAGCAATTTGAGAAAGGCCTTCAGGATCATGCACAGCTTCAGGCTGCTTTATGCTTTCTGAAAGAGGGACAAAACCTTCAAAAGAAGATTCAAAGACAAACAAAAATTTGTCCGTACAATTCTGTACAATTTCTGTACAACTTCTTCCCAACCAGTCAGCTGGTAACTGGATCATCTGAAGCCCAGAGGATGAAGGAGGTACCCATTATCAGATACACAACCAGGCCATGCAGGCACTGAGAAAAAAAAACCTTGATATGAGAGGAAAGAGGTGCAAACAACTTACTTGCATGATCCAAAAGGATGAGGCAGAATGAGATAGAGCAGCAAGAAGAGAYTGATGAACACGAAGAAGAGGCAAACACAGGGCAAGCAAAGGGGAGGAGGGCGCACAGGCAGGAGAGGTGTGGGTAGGAGAAAGTCGAGGTAGCGACGGTTATTGCAAGGARGACAAGCTGTAAAGGTAGAGCTGTGGGAGGAGGTAGAGGACAAGCAAGACAGATGTGGAAATGGTAGAGCCAGCTAGAAGAACAGCATAAATGCTGAGATGGCACAGAGATGTTGGGGTGGTGGATGAGGAGAGTAAGGCAGTGGATCGGGGGTGAGAGGCTGCTATGAATGGGCACCAAGAAACTACTCAGGCATTGCTGTTCTTTAATATTTGCTTTTTCTGGATCCCTTGGACTGGCCAGAKGTAGAAGCTTTGGGACTTGAGCAGGCCCCGACTTCTGAGACGCTTTCTTGGAAATACTTTTCTGAAAGAAAAACAAAACAACAAACCAAAGCCATTAAAAATACCACAGAGTAAAAATGTGTCCAAAGTATCACATTCTTAAAAAATGAGCCTCTTCTCCTGCTTTGATGTCAAAGAGAGAGGATACACTGAAGGACTAAGGGAAGAAGTTTTAATTCCCATTCTTTCTCCTTCTCCACATCTTATATCTGTGTGGATCCAGTTGAGAAAGGACACAAGGAAATGCTTCCATCCACAAACATGCCACCTGAGGAACTCCCTGCCACACCGTATGGGCAAGACCAGTAGGTCAGCAATGTTCRGCCAACTCCTGGAGACAGCAATAATGTCTTGTGCTATAAACACAAAAGTTGTGTTTGTAGAGAGTGAAGGGATCAGGAACATTATCTGTTTTCTACCCTAAAATCAGTGATCCTAAACAGATCTTCTTGACTGTAACAGGGAACACTCACTTACAAGGAAGATGAAGCCAATTACAGTGGTCTCCTACATACAGACCCTGTGTCATATGTCAAAATCAAACAAAATTACTTTCTTTCAAAAACAGACCATGTTCAGCAGTTCTTTCTGTCCTGATCTAGAGTCATGGTAAAAGCCTCCTTGCTTGGCCTCCGACAAAGACTMTAGACAAAACCCTAGGATGTGGCCAGGAGGAGAGGGTCCTGCACTAAACGGGAGATGAATGAGGTGTCCTCAAAGAYTGCTTCCCTCTCTGCATCTGGGAGAGGGTTCAGAATATTGATTCTCCTGACCTTGCCCTTCTTTGGGTGTTGCTTCTGGGATGACTTTCCCCTCTTTCTCCAGCTCACTCTCTAGCTCTTTGATTCTCTGCAGAGCTTCTTCCAGTTTCTGTTCAAGATCTTCAGATCTCTCCTCTGCATTCTGAGCACGGATCTCTGTTTCTCTGAAACACAGAAGCAAAGATAATGCCAAAACCTGAAATCTAAGCAGCTGCTGGCAGGATACCTAAAAGAAAGATTTAAAAAGCTGAAGTGTTCGGTAGGATTGACTGACTCTATAAAATACATTTATGGTTTCAGAGAAGGGCACTGTTAAAAGATCTACGAAAGACTTCATGGCACATCTATGTAAACCCTGCAAACTGAATTAATTTTAAAATTCAGTGTTTGCTAGAAAAGGGCGAGATGCTGCTCTTCATTGTGCAAGGATAAATATGGAGCAGAGTCAACCCTATTAGGCTAATGAGATGGGCTTATGCTGGATAATGCGAGCTCACAGACAAAACAAAAAGTATGAGGGAATGTAACTCAGAGTGCTCGAGCCTGCTTAGGCATGGAAGAAGTCATTACCAAACACAAACCTTGATGTGGTTCTGCACGGAGCCACTTGGGTGTCCCTTCATTGTGTTCCCCACACTTAGGCACAACAGTGCATGGCTGTACCTACCGAGCTCCTGGGCACTAGCAGGCCCTGGATGTGCTCAGCTGCATTCACATAGCACCCTGCAAGGACCTAAGCATTAAGAAGTCTTGCAGAAAACCATCATGAGTACCTCTGCAATGTACCTCATGAGTACACAAAGTGGAAAATCTCCATACAGATGAAGGAGAGCTGACATGGGTCGTGTCTTCAGCTAACATAAATGACAGTCAATGGCCATCAATGACAGTCAATGGCCATCAGAACAGAAGGAAACCCAAAATTAAGCCAACAGATATTGGACGAAGCAGAACCTTATCAGAGAGCAGAACAGGCACTTGCCTGGGATGACACCCTGCCCCGCTCATTCCTCCAGCACAGGACCAGTACTCACAGAAGCTGCACTTGCAGATGTTCCAGTGTTGCCAGGGCTTCAAACTCTTTCTGAGAAAAGGGAGTCGATGACTTCGTGGCAGTCATCTCCCTCTGGTTGGGAAGAGCAAAACCTTCTATAAGTGAACATGAAACCAGCAATGCCGCATTTCATCTGCAGCATGTGCCTGGTTTGGTGCTGGTGTCTCAGTGCACAGTCACAACACAGACAAGAGCTCAGTATCAGCAAAACATGTAAAACCAGAGGCTAGTTCAGGCACTGAACTGATCTTGGCATTAAAAATAGACTAAAATGCTTTTCTGACTCAGACATGAAACTCTTACTGGCTCATAGTCTTGGGTTGCTGGTGCATTCACTGGGTTAGAGAGGTTGGAGATGGCTGTAGCCTGACCAGGAGCAAAAAAACCCAACAAAACAGTATTCAGAGAACAGAAACAGCAGGTCTGACACAGGTGTTAAAGGGGGTCTCATAAGAGAGTCTGAGTAGACAGCTAAAACCCAGCTCCAAATCTCTGCCAACAGGCTAAAACCATTGGTGTGGTGGAGACTCCTACCCCTGTAACCGAAACGATGTCTGACTTCAGAGACTTCAGATGGATGTTGGAGTCATGCCCTACGTATCTGATCATGTCTGCAGTAGCTTCATTGTCCTCAGTCAGATCATCCATACTAGCACCTGGCTGCTGCTGAGAGAGAAAAGGAACAAGAAATAGGAGATACCACTAGCCTAGTGGCATTCAAGGCAGCTGTTAAGCCATGTTTCACGTCAAATACACCGAGCAATAAATAAAAAGGCCCTGCCAGAAAGTAGCACATTGCAGCTACCACAGTCACCTGCATAACAGCAATTTCCTCCTTTACTTCTAATGTTTCTTCCTCTGTTACAGGTTTCCTACCACTGTTGGCGTCTTCAGCTCCAAGCTCTTCCTGAGTTGAAGAAATGATAGTGTCCTTAAGCTTAAGCTTCAACTGCAATTCCTGTAAGGCACCGTAAGGATCGGGTTAGTAGCATGCTCCCTTTGTCCATCCAAATAACCTAGGCAAAGCTAGCTGGTCTCTGACTTGCTCTTGCACATATTTAGACTTGGACTCCAGACACCTAGGAGGTCCTGAGTATGAATATATTTCAAATCACAAACGAATATGCTAATTACTCAACATTACATAAGCAGGACCCACTGTGGCATACCTGCTTTGTATAGGCCATGGCACAGAGAAGAAGAGAGGCAGCATGCGAGCTCCAGCACTGGCCGTACACAAAGTCATGAACAACGTCACTCTGCTTGGGGGTTGAGTTCAGAACTGACGCAAACAAATTGTTCAAGACAATAAATCTAAATCCATTTCCTCATCGTCTGAATTTAGCCTGTTTCATATGAAATTAGGCCAATGCCAGGCCAACCATCTATAAAACACATCTGATTGTCACAGGCAGTCTCAGACATCCATCTAACCACATAAGGAATTAAACTAGAAGTTCAGCCTGATCTCCTGGGCAAGGCAACCACCAGCATTCCAGCCAAAGTCCGCCCTAATGAGTGAAGCAAAAGCTATCACGCACCATGGGGAATTGATCTACCAGTGGGGTAGAATCTCCTAGCTCCATTGAAGCTCTGGTTTTGCCTCAGACCTGCCCTCTCGAGAAGCACTGTGATTTTTAACCAGTTTACAGTCATAACACCTCACAGTTCTAGCTGCCACTTTGAGTGCCTGCAGGTCCCCACGCTAAACCTTCGCTCAAGCTGAACTGTAGCTGCTTCCTTAAGGAAAAGTTTTGAAGCCGATCTTCATTCAGACTGGCTCAACCTAGAACAGCAAATGCAGTCTATATATACCGCTGACCCAAAGAGGTTTCTCAGTTCTACCTCTGATCCAAAGAGCTTTCTTAGGTCTTCTAAATCCAGAAAGGAGACAGGAGTGCCTTTGATCTCTGAAAGGAGAAGACTACACGCTTGAATCCAATTACAGCACTCAGTCTGGGAAGACATAACAGAAAATGATTATTCAGGGATTATTGAGCCGAAAAAATAGCTGTTATCATATTCATTCAGTCAGGTAAATAACTCCACCTTTCTGACTTTATCTGTTCCAGGAACCTACCTGGATCCTTCCATTCTCACCCTTCAAAGGAAAAGGAAGACACATTTCTCCAAGCTTTCAGACATGGCATTTGTCACCGGCTAATCACTCCCACAAACTAATTCCTTCAATAAGCTCCTCCTCAGGCCAGCACAGAACATCTCTGTCACAGCCACTGCCCCAGCCCATGTGGGGAGAAATGAGTGTAAATCCCAAGGGTTAATTTTTCACTCGCTAAGGTAACGCAGAACAGAAGGCACAAGTATTTTCAATACCTGTAGAGAAACTTCTTACATTCCTTGAAGCAATGCCATTTGCCCTGTGCTCAAGGAAGCCTTGGGCTTCAGGAAGGGTCTACCTCTCACATTCCTAAAGCACAGGCAAAGCTCGGCTAAACACTGGTGATGACAGTGGTAGTAATTAAGAGCAAGTGTAGAATAAGGAGGCGACAGGTAGGTCAGTTGACTGCAAAAAGTTTCAGCTGCATCTATATAAAGGTATATCCCACCAAGTACCTCCACGAACTCCTAAGCACCACTCAATCTGGATGTGCATGGCTCTGACGAGCTTTGAACCAGAGGTTAATCTACTGCCRCTCATATGGAATAAATCTCACAGGAGAGCCCTTACATATGTACCCTGAAACAGTGTAAGGAAAATATTAAAACTGAACACGACCTGATCCAGGTTTATCTGCTTTCCAGGACTGCAGAGTCAGTAGGGAACTTGGGGGACCAGGGTAGTCCACTGGAGTAGCAAGAGTATTCCTCCTTCTTGACACCCTCACATATATTTTTCTGTACCTTTCACAAAGCAAATGCAGTCTCATCTACCCCAGACCTAAACAGCTGGAAACACAGGCACCTTTTACCTTGATCTTATTCAGCTCCTCCAGCTCAAAGTCAGCTTCTAAATCCCTCTCAGACCGTTTCTTTCGAACGATTGCATTGATGATCTCACGGCAGCAGCTGCAAAGATGCAGAATGTCATCAGCCCTGCAAGGAGTCCCCTCAAATGCTTAGAATCATAGAATCATTTAGGTTGGAAAAGACCCTTCAGTCAGGAGCCCGTTGCTGTCAGCAAGGTACAGGAGCTATCTGTAGACCGCTGCACTAAAGAAGTCTCCAGAAAAGCAATCCTTGCCTGCTCAGAACGACCTCCCRGACAGCTTGTCCGTGCCAGTGCTGTACTAACCCACCGAGGATGTGTGAGCACGGATCCTGAATCAGGTGGAGGCTTTGCTCCGGGTGACCCGGGCTGCAGACTCGCTGCCTGTACCACCCTTAGGTCCTCTGGAGGTCATCCTCGGAAGTGTGGGCAGGGCCCGTGCAATCACAGATGCTAGCATGTTTTATAGCAGTACTAGGTATAAAGCAGGCACTGCCATTCTCTTTAGGTGTTCCTATCTTATTAGGCTCCCTACAAATTCCAGTAAGGCCCACTTAAGAACTGGGAAAAGATCCAAGGACAACCAAATTGATGGGATCTGTCGCCGTGATCAATCACTACACATTTTTGCTTGAGAAAACCCCCTTAGATGAAATTGAAAGCCTCTGTTTTTGATACCTGACTATAGAACCAGCGAGTCTGCCCATCTCTGCAACCAGCTCTTCAGCTCTGTGCTGCAGCTTACAAGCCCTCAGAAGTCGGAGCTCCTCGTCCGTCTCGGTGTCTGGCTCTTGCCGCTGAGGACACTCCCGGGACAAGCGGTCTGCTGTCAYGTGTGTCAGCAAATTCACCAGCCACAGGGTCAGGTTTCTGTGCAGTTCAGTCACCTGCACAAAACATCAGAGCAAATCTAAACCAGTGATAAATCACTGGTCTTGCCAAGTAGCCAGAAGTCAGTGCATTTCATGTAAGTCAGTGTCCTACCTAATTCAATTTGCAAACTGACCTAATGACAGAAACATTTATTTTTACCATTTTTTCTCCCATATTCATTCCCATTACGAACACATCTTTTCCTACTGTGGATCTATCCTCCTCCCAGTTCTTGTTTAGGATCATATGCTGCTTATCAGCCACGAGGCGCTCTCTCRTGTCCAGAATTCAGCATCAAACCAAAAATCACGCACCACTCTTATAGAACATTTAAAAAATGCATAGTGAGAGCCTCYAGTCTACAATCCTAGGAGAAAGAAGTAAAACCACAGAGAGCGAGCAGCCACAACAGCTCTCTGAACAGGAAATACCAATGTTATTCCAGAGGAAGTACTTGCTAAAGGTGAAACAATAAAATTGTGTTCATGCACYGTATAGGAGACCTTACAGCTATTTTTAAAGGACTTCTCCTCTGCTTATTTGGCTGGAAGACAAAAGACAACTCAAACAGRAAAGAAAGTGTCGAAAGAGAAACAAGCATTCCTCACAACTGCGCTCTGGCCAGATGGAAATTAAAGGAAAGACTGAATACTASATATAGAGCTCTTATCCCTAGCAGTTTCAGGCTCGCACTTACTTTTTTGTTAAGATGCGCGATGTTCTTCTCAACCTCATTATTCATGGACAGAACCCATTGCTGAATCGTCTGAAAAAATTCTCTAGGTACAACCCTGAAAAAAAAAACCAGATCCAGAAACAAAGTGACTTCTAGTGCACCAGACCTGAGGGTCTCCTGTCTCAAAGACACCTTTGGCTTCCCAGCTCAAGGAAAATGACCTATTTTAGTACACCATATGCTGGAAACATGACACAGGCTTTTTTGTTAATGCTATAGTTGTGGGCAAACTTGGCATTTGCAAGTAATCTCTTACATATACGTTATGCATGTGCTCTGCAAATGATTTATTTCTTGATGATATTTACCAAAGACAATGGAGCACCATGAAGAGGAATATGCCCCCCCAAATCCGACTGTAAATGAATCATATATTTTGGTTTTTCTCCGAATGTCAAGATTTCCAAAGCAGGTGGCRGTTCTGAGGGAGACGGTGATGTTCCAGGAGCGATATGGAAGCCACCAACTGTTTCCACAGATATTGCCAAACGAAAGCAAATGAAAGGCAGTCACCAATCATTTTAACACTTCAGCTGATTGCATGTATCCCACTGCCAGTTTCCTGCRCCAGGGTCCCCACAAAAGAACATTTCTCTTTTCTTACGAGTGTAGTTTAACGTACAAGGCCAGCCCAGACACAATTAACACCTCTATCCTTACGGGAAATGCGGTTTCTTATCACTCGCGGCTTCATGCAACTGGCTGGAACCTAGACAGCTCATCACTGCATCCACCTGGGCCAGCCATGCAGGAATCTTGTGATAAAATTCCCACAGCTCAGCTTCGTGCATGCGAGAACCTCGCTTCAGCTTTTGCACCTTGAATAACCAATCTTCCATACTTCTCACCAAGGCTGTCAAAAACCTAGCTGTGCCTGCAGGGGAAGAAAATACGAACCTTTAATTACAATTCTTTCAGCCAACAAAAACAAAGCTGAATCCAAAGAGGGAGGCCAAGAGGGATGAACAGCCTGTGTGGGAACTGGCTACACTTTGGACTAAGAATGAGCTGCTTAGTAAGCACCGAATTCAAAGCAAGCTGAAAGAAAATGGGCTTGATTTGARGCCCTGACTTTCCTTCTTGTCTTGGCAGATTTGGCTGCCTCGTTGCATAAAGGCTTAATATAACTCCTTTTAAAACAGCTTTGCAGTTACAATTTGATTCTTCAAAGATAGGTGATACAGTAACCACAGATGTGCAAAAAGCCTGGACAAGGTARTAAATTGCTTGTTCATTCTCTCATCTGGCACATGCTGATGGATATTCTCTGTTTATTGGGGAATATGCTTGAAATGTAACACTGCYGGCTCTTGATATCCAATGTTTAAGCTTTCTTTAAATCCTGGTGAGGTCCTGGCCTCCATGACATCTTGTAGCAAAGATGGCATATTAAGCATGTGGAGGCGGTGACAAGTTTTTTAATATTTCAATGATTTTGATGCGTGGCTCGGTTTCCCCACTGTACAGCTGTGGGGTAGAGCTRGTTAACTTCTCTGGACTGGGAGAAGTGCAATGAAGCAGTGTTGGGATGTCCAGACCGGTGAGAAAGGGAGGAGGTTACCCACTGCAGGGTGGAGCCTTTCAGAGCACACTATGGGAGCCCCACAACCAGGCATTAGTTTTGAACAACCAGGAGGCCAAGAAGAAGTAGGAATGGTATTATTTAAGTTTTCCWGCCATGCAGCATCAGCTTAAGAGCAAAGAAGAAAAGAGGTGGGTCCCAGAAGGGCATGGGATGAGGGAGAACAGTCACTTCTGATCGCTTACGAGTGGTTTGGCCATATGGGACCTTACACAGTATTCTGGATCCTTATTAAATAGCGGCTTGCTTTGGGAAGGYTGTCTGTGTCATTGCATTTACCTTATAAACTTAATCAAGTCCCCAGCAAAAGAGAAGACCTAACTGGAGCTCACTGGAGAGGTCACTCTAGTCTCAAGTGCCAATTCCAGAGTCAAACCCATCTTACTCTCACAAAGAAGATATGCTGTGAAGGCTTTAAGAAGTGATAAAGGAAGACTGAATAAAAGCAAAGACCTTAGGCCAAACTATATAAATTTCATAAAAGTCCTCTCTTACATCRCTGGTCTAAACCAATCTCATCTCTCATT
This sequence comes from Oceanodroma leucorhoa, assembly GCA_030449065.1. Taxonomy (NCBI): domain Eukaryota; kingdom Metazoa; phylum Chordata; class Aves; order Procellariiformes; genus Oceanodroma; species Oceanodroma leucorhoa. Next base: position 947,059 of record JASVER010000113.1, read on the forward strand.
GTTCTCTAATCCTTGTCATCAAATACCAAATCCTTTGTATTTCTGGCACAAGCTGCTTGAAATCAGGTAATCAGTCTTAGAAGATAAGAAATACTTCAGGTAACTGAGAAATACTTCAGGTGACTGAGTGCTATTGCCTTACAGGACAAAATTACCGTGTTCTCGGTATTGTCTCTTCCCTATTCTTTATAATCTCTCATAGCAATTTTGGATCAGATGTCTGTGCTATGCTGCCTAGCCCTTTGTTCAGATGACGACTAAATATCGAGGCTTCTGACAATCTGCTGCTACCTTTTTGCCATGCTGTTATCTGGCCAATTATGGCCCCGTTCCTTCTTCTTTCACTTTCTAATGAGAACTACCAGGAATATTTAATTCCTTTAGCTGTCTCTTAGGATGGACAGACTTATCATTCTATCTCAGTTCCTTTAGTAGGCTGAAATAGGACATGTAGCATAAGATGATGTGGGGAAAAGCACAGGATAACTCTGAGTGAAAGAATAAGATGACAGTATGAGAAGCAGCTTAGCGAACATGAGTAGCAGTTCCTGACGGTTTAGTTCTAGTCTGCTAAAAGGAARTAAGATGATTAAAAAAACGTCAGAGAGGAAACAATTCTGACATCAGAAATGAGTCAAGGTCTTGYAGAGGCAAAGGTTGAGAAGGTTAGTTGCAAATTGCCCAACTTATCTTTGTTATCTTACACAGGACATGATAACTTTATATCAGCAAAGAAATCACTTATTTACATACTTTATTATCAAGATAATTCAATATCTACATTAAGATAACTTTGTATTAATGATAAAGTAATAAAAAAAAGTATTACCCTCTGAGACAGTGTTACCTTGTTAATGATCTCCAAAGTGATGTTTTACTTYACATTTTAAGCATCCCTTCTTTCCTTTTACTTTTATTTTCTTTCCCCTGCATTATCTACATAATCACAAAGTGCCCACGCTCCCTCTGAACATAACACACGACTTTCCCGTGTCATATCTGCATTGCGTGTTCTTCGCACTGYATCACATTTAAGATTTCAGATATTCTTTTTACGTGTGACTGCGAGTCAGGTTTCTTGGAGTTTATCCCCTGAATGCTCTTGATTCCCAGCACATATCTGGGGGTCAGACTTTAGCTTTGGAAAAAGCCAGATTATGTCAACTGGTCCTTTATTACCTGCTACTTTCTTGGCGTCCCCGAGGAAAGACTGAACTGCAAAATTGGTCATTCCTTACCGTTATTCCCGTTTATYCTTATATTGTATTGCCGGTAGAGTTCACATGCCCTTTGGTTTATTTCTTCCAGGGCAGCGTGCTGTGGAGGCAACGCTCCAGCAAAGTCCCGGTGTCGATTCAGCAGTGTTTGTCCCAGCTCCGACCAGTGCTCCTGCAGGCTGGCAGCACTCCTCAGACTTTCCGTCTTTCTCAGGTGCACCTCCCCTCCGTACTGCTCTAGGTCTTCTTTCAGCATCTGAAAGGAAAGTAGACAGCTTGCTGTGCCCCCAAAAGTTGGACCACCCCTTGGCTGCAACAGAAAGGTGATGGAAATCAGGTAACAGAAGTGTGAGGAATCCATGAGCACAAAGATGTCCCGGTGAGTAGATAGCACACTAAGTTGGAAACTTATTGGTGGCAATTCTGAGCGTTTCTACGGATTAATGTCATTTATCAGTCGCTGGAGCTGTTGGTCAGACAGCGCTCCAATGCACAACTAAGTTTAATATACTGGCTGAACTATGGTATTGGTCAGTTATAACTTCTCATGTGTAGACTCTTAGCTTAAGCTTCAGCGCAAAAGATTTGAGCTGATGTGTTTTAATTCACGTTTGTGATGGACACAGATGCTCACTGTGGCTCCACTAACACGTGGTAATTTGCTGCACAGATACCACTCAATAATACATCCAACCCCCCTGAAATCTTACATTTATCAAGTTCTTGATATCTTGTAGGATTTCATCCAATAGCTTTTCATTCATCAGAGAGGAGCTAAAGCAGAGGGAAAGAAGGGATGAGAGCTGAGAGCAAAAAATCCTTTAGTAGCCAAAGTAAAACCAGGAGTCAACATGTATACTCTATGCACACCAAGTTTGTGATACAAATTGTAACTTGCAAGAGAAGTAAAAAACACAAGGGCCTACTCAACCAGAGATTTTTGTTCTTTCACTCAACWTAACACAAGCACTAGGTGTCAGTTAAGAAAATATGTTACTTCCAGCAAAGGCAAAAATCAAATTCAAGCACATATTGAAAATTCAGACATTATTAACTCTGTAAATGAAATCTATAAAGTGATGTCTTTTGTTAATGCACAGGCTCTGYATTTCTGCATTTTGTGCTTGCATTTATGCTTTGTTTTACTTAACATACCACAATGAACTAGCAAAAAGCCTGCAAAATATAAGCACCTTAACATACAAAATTACTTCGGATTTGAAACCTCCTGTCTCTCAGAGTCGCATTTTGCATACACGAGAGAACTGAATGCTCTATGGAAGCATTGATGCCTGTGCATTTAAGTTAAAATGAACCAAACTAAATAGAGGAATTCTGTTATAGCAACGACAGCTGCAAAAAGGACACTCTGGTTCGCAGCAGGAGGGTACAATCCTTGCTCCACTGAATTCAACCACAAACCCACAACATCGCTTTGGAGTTACCGTTACGGACCTGATTATCAAAATAAATGCATCAAGCAGARAAGTAGAGCAGTGAGGGACATGCAAATTGCACCAAATCTCACTGCACCTGAGAGTCAGTGCACACTTTGCACGGTCCACTGAGACCTACTGTCACAAGGCAAAGGTTGAGGGAGTTGACTGCTACCCCCGGTCCCTCTGGGCCACTCACGAGTCACTGCTATGGAAGTACTGAAGCCGCTTGTTGAGGCTGCTGCAGACAATTTGCAGTTTTCCCTGGCTGGACTCCTCAGAACGCTCTATTTCTGTTCCAACGCGCCCCAACTGCTCCCTGAACTGCTCCGTCTCTTCCTGCAGATCAGCCAGGTCTCCCGTGTCCTGCAGGCGTTGGGCAAGAGGGTGGGAAAAGGGACTGTTGTGATTGTTTTGATCCAAGTTGTAGGAACTCTCCCTTTGCCCTAGCTATTTTGAGATACACACGTATCAGAGATCTGGGAAATGTCTGTAATTCCACAGCAGAGCCCTCGCAAACCCTTTGACGCAGGACTAGGGTGGCTTACCCTCCCCGGGCATGCCAGAACTGAGAGCTTGACTCCTTGYCGCTTGTATGCTATTGAGATACCATGCAGCCCCATACCTATGAGGCCAAAATTACACTGGCCTGGATCTGGTTTGGTTTTAGGGAGAAGAAATGGGGAGAGGGAAGAAAGCCCCAAAGAAAAAGGGGAAACGGGAAAAAAGAAAAGTTTGAGGTAGAGAAAAGGGGACATGGGGTAAAGAGAGAAAAGCAGAAAGAGAGTGTAGTCATTCAAATTTTAATGCTTGTTTGAAACTAGATCAACGTTTGAAAGTTCAAATAACAGCCAAAGTACCGAATGCTTTACTGAGAACCATAGAGATACATAAACCATGCGTGCAAACACTTTGAACAGGTACCCATCACCGGCAGGTCCCCACCTTTGAGGCCAAGAGGACTATGAAATGCTTGAGAATGTTGGTCAGTGTCTTTCCACTAACATGGAGCCTACGAACCAATGTGAGCTGGTTTCTGTCTACTATCTGAAAAAAAAAATATTATTATTTACACTGTTTTCTTCTGAGAAGAGAGGCATCTGACATTAACATGGCAGCTTTACCATCAGTGAAATGGAGCTCAAGCGGTTTGAGTCCACTTTCCTTACAAATAAATTTCTGATCTCCCAGACAGCCCCAGAAGTTCTGCCAACAGATTTTAAACTTGAATGGGATAAAGTAGGAGATCACAAAAAAGGGGGACACACAAACAAGGAAGCACAGAATTAACCAAGAATGATATTTTGTGAGGAACTGTGAGGAATCTGGGTACAATATTCTAAATTATGAGCAATAGGAAACTTTTTAGTCAAACCCATCTCTGAATGGAAATATTAATTTCACAGAAGTTCTTCCTGCACAGACCTGGAGATCTGTACCAAAAATGCTGTGTGAATTAACTGGTTTCCATTTAAAAAACACACATGTGAAATACAACAGACCTCAGGAAATCAGGTCAGGGCAGGTACGAGATGTGTTACTGCCCAATCATATTGAATAAAAATGTTCTTTGGGATGAAATCTGCCCTTGGAACAAGACTGCTATGGTGACTTATACCTTGCAATGTATGACTGATCTCCTGCCCCTACCTTCAGAGCCAGGTCACACGCAGCTGAGCTCCAAACGTCTCTCTCTTGGGCTAGCAGCAGAACTTGCTCTTCCAGTCGTCTTCTCTGTAACTCGTATAACTCCCGATACTCTTCCAAAACGCTAGAAGAAGGGAAAGACAATGAAATATGTGTACCTGTGTTTCTCATTCATGTTCACTGTCTTTCTCCCAATTCCTAAAGCTTTTCTTAGACATTTCCCCTTCCTCCTTCCTTCCTCAGTCACCTCCCACGCAGCCTGTAAATTCACAGGTCCTTTTCCCTGAGCCCTACAACACCTTTGGTTGATATTCCCCATCGCAACTTGGATTCTGTATGAATACAAATCTCTGTAAGTGAATCTGTGTGCCTAAGCACCACAACTCTGATACCAACCACCTAAGTCCCTGATTTCTTAGGTATCTGAAGATGTCCACAGGCCCTTAGAAGTTCAGCGCTGCAGGCTCTGCTGGACTGTGAAGAGCTCACCAGCTGTGAATGTGGGGTGAAGAAAAGGGAATGCCAGCACCTGAGCAACAAATGCAACTTTCATGACTTAAAACTAGAAACGCTTTGAACAGCTTTCTATCCCTTTGAAGGGTTTAGCATTTATAGCAAAATAATGGCATTTGTCATAAACAGCCAAGCTCTCTTCCCCAGAAGGAAATCAGCCCTCRCCTCTCCTTCCCAACAACCCCAAGAGAATGAAACCAGCACGCTGCAGAAATGTCCCAACCTCAACTTTGAAAACCACTTACTCTGCATTCGCCTTAGCCTCCTGCATGCCYGTAGCTAGCTCCTCTTGAGCTTTTCCTGCTTCTTTGGTCACCTTGCGGTCATGCTCTCGTACCTCGTACAGCTCGCTGAAACAGCAGGGAACAGGCGTAATGCAACTTAGCCCAACCCAAAGGTCTCTACTCTGGCAGGCWCAGTCTGGTGGGCCCTACACTATCATGCAGGGCTCTCGTCCTCCAACACAACCATCTCACTGTAGGGATGAAAGGCATCTTGAAGACCTCCTCTTCCCATGCACGCATGTTGCTCCAACAACCCCTTTCTGCAGTCCCCCACCAACGAACCTCCRGTGAGCTACAGAAAGGAGGTGGCTTTGACATTATCTGGCACTAAGAGGGTGCAGCGAGAGTGTGAGGAGGCTCAAGTGTGGTCCCTGTAGCTCTGCTTCAAATCATAACGCTACCTTCCTGCTCCTATGGGAGGAAGATTAGAAAACCAACAAAATCAATGGACTAAGCCTGGGGCATAGAGATAATTTCTTAGGATCAGGCAGGATTCAGACCTGGCCAGCTGTCCAACACATTCTTTAAAATAGAGTAGTTCTTCTGTAATATGTCTGTTGACCAACCGCTGCGCCATCATTTTTTTGTAGAGGGTCTTCATCTGTTCAGGAATCCGCTCCAGGAGACCCACGTACCTCTGCCTGCAGTAAAATGAGTCAAAAAGGGCCAGGACATGAGGAACCATCTGCAATAGCTAATGCTGCTCCCCAGAGGACACTGCCGTAGATCAAGGGGTGGATTAAGGGTTGGCTAATGATGACCTGAGCTTTGAAAGCAGCTGTCCTCTCTCCACGCAGTCCACGCTGACCTGCCGAATCAGCTCATGGAAAACGATGTTGTAGATGTTCTGCTCTGCCTTCATCAGCTCCAGCAAGTTGTGCAGCTGGCAAAAYAGGCAAGAAAACTCACAGCCTTGCAGAGCCTGGCCAGCCTACTCCTTTAACAACAGAGGTTAGCACAGACCTCTCATTTCTTCTGAGGGAGGCTTCCCTTTGAGGACGAAACACTACTAAACGTATAAAGGAGAAGGGAAAGAGCCATCCTGCATGCATTCACAGGTTCGTTTTCAAACGTGTTATGCACTATCCTGACTACCCTCCCGTCAACATCCACRGGAGCTTCTCTGCTAATTCCAGCTGGAGTTCCTGCTGAGGCAATGCTCTACATTTTTCAAAAATCCTTCCCCATCGCCGTGCAAAAATAACAGAAAATAAGGCCAAGCAAGGTACAGATGTTCTTTGGCATCTGTTTTTTAGGTGTATGAAGGTTTCCAAAGGCCCGTTTTGTAACGCAGCAGCCCATCTTCCAATGAAGAGATGAGACAGCTACTGCCTTCATTCCTCCATAGTAATAATGCCAAATGCATTCCTTTCTGGCATTTTTGCTAGAAATGTAACTTTCTACACCAGCAAGCTAACCATTTGTTCTTTGTGGATCAGATGAAGATGAAGAGAAGCTCAGGAGAGGAAACCYCTGGTTATTACAGGACATACAGACAGCTGGCTTGAGCAGAACCTAGCTCCTAGGAGGTAGTTYAAGCACAGCAGGGGTAAACACTGGGGAAAAGAGGATGTTATTTTTCTGGGTACGAGAAAGTTATTGGGGCACAAGCGAGTTATCCACCTGTGAAGGTCCTGTTACTCTCATTAGCTTGTCTACTCCAGCTTTTTCCAACATGTTGTCCATCACTTCCATCAGCTGGATAACCTCTAACCTCCCAGAAGGTTTCCTGACAGACCAGAAAGAGGCACATCATTATTCTGTAAAGCACGTTGTGATGTTTTCCCAGGAAATGAAATTCAAACAACTGGGKTTTTTTTCCAACAACAACTTCACACAGGGTGGTACTTACATGGACGGGAACAGCCGTAGTTTCTTTTCACGRTCTTCAAGCAGCGTTGTGTATTTACTGAAACGAACAYAAATGTTAGAACTTGATTACAAAGCAATCCTTCCAGGGCTAGCTACAGGATCTCACTCTCTCCTTCAACCTTTTTGTCCCATGTACAAGCTGATGAAGGTTGGAGAGGCAGAGAAGAATCTACAGGGTTGCTCTTCAGTGGGAGCATCCAGAGTGAGAACTGGACCTCCTGCAGCTTTCCCCCAGCTSGAGCTCCTTCTTCTTGCCACTCACAATGGAACTCTTGTAGGAACCTTCTCCCATTAAGACCTCTCATGGTACTTGGTTAAGAAGTTGACCAATGGGTTTAAAAGTTACTGGTGGGGCCAGAAGAGCACCACATATCCACATCACACCCACCCAGAGGCTGATCAAAGGAGACCATCAAAATAAGATGACAGTGATCGGTTACATCATGTTGGCAAAGAATCTGTGAGGATTTCACTCCTAATCTTAGCTTTTTAATCCTTGAACAATAAGAAAGAATCTCCTTTAAATTTAGTAAGTTGTCTGGAGAGACCAACGGGAGTCTCAGTAGCCTTTTTTGGGCAAGGCTTGGTAAACTCAGTTCAAAACTCACAGCCTGAAAAATTAAAAATAAATAAATAAATAAATAAATTGCAAACAAACAAAAACGCAGAGTGGTCAGACTCAAGACGCTAGCAGGCCTATACAAGCATAAAGTGAGAGTAAGAACTACCCAGAGCCTGCCCAGCTTTGTGGCAGAAA
>JASVER010000113.1:954878-1101154 GCA_030449065.1 Oceanodroma leucorhoa
AAACAGCAAAAAACTTCCAAAATTTGCCTCAAGGGATCAAACCAGAGTTCAGCTTCTACATTCACGTCCAACTACTGAACCCCCCCTGAGCAGCAGTACTAGTCTACAGGAAATTCTCTGTTAGCCACCCCAAAGCAGCAGGGACGAAGAAAAGGAGGGTCACCTTGCTCTGCAGGGTTAACTGCAGCCTGGCCGTTAGCACGGGATTTGCACAACCTCCTGTTTATACTCTCCCCTTCCCAAGGGCAAGAGGTGTATTTGGGCAGCGTCCTCAGCCCCTCAYCACTTTATCCCCCCGCTCCGCGCAGCTGAGGACAAACCCTTGTAAACCAGAAAGCACTCACTCATCAAAGTACTTCAAGGGCAAAACTCCCCTGTTCTTCACGATGTGAAATTCCTTGGGAACGAGACTGTCTGCTAGGGTCACTTGCTAGGGATGGAAAAAGAGAGAGAGCATGAAACATCAGCATAAGAGACGTGAACACGCTCCCGGTTCCTCCTCAAAGAGGACAGAGGTTTGGCAGCTGGGAGAGGGAAGTTCATGTAGCGGCTTTTCACGCTGCTTTTCCCTTTCCCGCTCCACGCCTCCAGAGCCCAACAGAAACAATCTACGTCCGAAAGCAGATGGAAACAACCAACACTGAACTGCTGCCGGGGAGCCGGGGGGCTGGAGCTGCAAGGGGAGCCGATGAGTTTTAGAATCAGGTTAACGTCAGGGGACATGTATGAGGACCTTCCTTCTCCCAGCTAGTGACACCCACAGAGAAACACCTGCACCAGCACTCACAGGAGTACGTGGGACCGTACCACGGCTCCCTCTCTGCTCCCGAYAACTCTCCGTAAAAGGGCTTCTGCCAGTCATTGATTTCGCAGCTTCTTGGCCAGTCGCAATGTCACACAGGTACGAGACATCCCTGAAACGGAGGGGAAGAGCTGGATCACTGACCCACCCCGCGGGCAACCCACCGTTCCCTTCCTGCCAGCCTAAGCCACGCGTGGGTCCGTTCTGCTCAGCCCGAGGCCAGGCGTGCGGCCAGGGCTCCCTCCCCGGGGCCAAAAAAGACGGGTGAGATCATGTTTTCTAGGCAGATTAACCTCGCATTGCCTATCCATTTTTCACGTCTGCTGCCAACGCCCTGTCGCATACATATCCAACGTCCGATAAARAGCAAAACATTTTTCACTTCCTAGCGCCATTAAGCGCCGCTTATTTACAAAGAAGTGTAAAGCTATTCCCTGCTAAGTCCCTTAAAGCCAGAAGAGCTTCTTTTCTTAATCGTGGATCACAGAGCATCCCTGCGAGCCTGGCATCCTTTGGAAGGATGGTTCCAAGAATTGCTCATGTAGCAACTCTTTYATTTATTATTCCCAAAACATCTTTCCCTCAAATCTCTCCAGCCCTAACTGGGACGGGACAGCTGGTCCATTCATCCAGCCGCATTAGGCAGCACAGCCACCTACCATTAAAAAAGACCAAGGGAGAGGTCTAGCTCTGCRTTCCCAGCTCTAATGTCTTTCCATCGCCCCGGGCTCCTTATCCCTTCTTTGCTTACCTTCCAGCGCCCGTCAAACTGACAGGGTGGTCTGTCAGGTGTCTGAACTTGCTCCGACGATTAGGATAATGCCAAAGCCGATCCGGAGTTTGCAGGCAGCCCTGCAGACGAGGCACACGTGGCTGTCACTTCTCAGCGAGAAACGCGCCAAGGAGCGGGAGAGGTCGGGGTGGCTGCCGAAACAAGCTCCACGTCATTATTTCTGTCTTGGGGCTAAAGAAACTGGTGCGGACAAAACAGCCTCGGCAAAGGCTTCACAGCAGCACCAGGGTGCAAGGATGTTTTGCAGGGACTGGAAGGCAGCACTTTGGATCTGCATCAAATGGCACACTCAGAAAAGTGATGCAATATAAGGTAAATTTATCTTACGAGGTCGGCAAACTTTCCTTTTGCCCGGGGAATGAACACGCGCCCCAGTGAAGAGACGATTCTGGACGGAAAAAGGCAGGAGATGGAAACACGCTCACCCTGAAGCCCGTTGGGGTTTTGGTGGTTTGCGGGGACCGTAAGTACTCTGGGCTGTAGAGAGAACTGCTGGCACAGGTCAGGCTTCGGAAAACCTCTTGTGGAACAAAACTATGCTCCAGGGAGGAAGAAACGGGCCTGATGTGGTCAAGCATCCTTGAGGTACCCCTCGGCTTGGGGATCTCTGGAAAACAGCACGTCAGAACCATTTCAACAGCATTTATTCTGCTGGTGAAAGAGAAAGCAAAACCTATGGCAAAAAACAGGGCTGAGAACACCACGGTCTTACCCCAAAACAGGATCAACTCTAATCTCCTACCCCAAAGCAGGATCAATTACCTAAAACACAGGCAGCTAATCCCTTTTTTAGCAGTTGTTAGATCTTCGGTGAAGCCTAGAACGAGTTACTGTCTAACAATGGGAGATAAAGTACTAGTCACACAACTGCTCCAAGCTATCAGGTATGCAAACGCCGAGGGATGCTGTGAACAACTCAAGTCTGCGTGTTTCTCTAAAGCCATTTCCCTTCCTGTGGATTGCTAGCAGTTGGCTTTCTGCAAGGATATTGACACCCTGAAATATCAGCAATTCCCTAAATAAAGGCAAAACTTAATGCAGAGAAGAATTAATGCAGAATCCCGCTGTTAAAGGGAAGCTGGGAGGACGGAGAGCCAGACGTACAACCCCCGCAGCCTCCAGCCCAGCCCTACCTGACGGGTCCTCGCCCACCGCSCCTGCCCGCGCGGCACCGCGCCGTCTCCTTCCATCGGCTTGYGGTCCAAGAACTGGCGCTCCACTTGTGGGCATGGTGACTGGTTATTTTATTTTAATGTTTAGCCAAGGAAAYTTGCAGTAACAGATGATCTAAAAATAGAATTAAACTCGCATTTGTACTTCACAGGGTTAACAGGGTTTTTTATTATTTATTGTGAAAACCCCCCTTATGCCCGACCCAGGTACATCAGTGAGGAAGAAGCCCCCAGTGCTTTGCTACGTCCTCCATAGGGGTGCTGGTTTCTCCATTTACAAACTGCACTAAGAACAACTGCTTCTTTTATACATCTAACTGGGCCAGAAATTTAATTATATTTGTCTCCAATTATTAATCTTACCACTTTTTCTTCTTAGCAGTATCTTACTAATGAAAAAGAAAAAATTATTTCCATTAGTTTTGTAATCTCTGCGAATTTTCTTCTGAAGCCTTTCCCCCCCCACTAGCCTTGCCAATATATATTGTTCTTTATAAATGCTCTTGGTATTAAAACTTTTTGACCTCCTTATCAGCTGTATCCTTGTGTACTGCRGTTTCTAATTAGGTTAACTACATTTCTTTGCCTTCAGATGCAKGTTTGTGGGTGTAGGTATAATCTAGGAGTAATCTTGCCAGGTAGTTTCTTGTCTTGCTGCATAAATGGTTTCTTAGAAAGAAAATACAAAAATTTGCTAAACACTTCTGACAGAAGAAAACTTTTTTTTTTCCCCCTTTAATAGCTCTGTTTGGCAGTACATGATATTCCCACCAGAAAGGATGGGAAGATTAATGACACCGTTCTGTAGCAGCTACAGTTTAAGGACACAGACAAGACTTGACTTTAGAGCACGTGGTACACAGCTGGAAAATATCACATTCAGTTCTTGGCACACAAATGCTTTTCAGGCCCAAAATCAAGGCAGAAATCGCCAACATGATATACACTTGGCAGTTGCTCCAATTTAATATGCATTAAATGGGGAGAGGTTAGAAACTCTGGTCTGTTCCAAGAGCTATCGACTCCTTCCCCGCGCTCCTCTCCAGCGCTTCCAAGGACGTCCTTTCCCCTAGCAGAGACGCGATGGCCGATACACACCTTGCAAAACCCCGACGATCCTTCTGCCACCCCAGACCCCCGAGGYGGGCCAGCTCCCCCCACCCCGGAGCAGCAGAGGGGCCCCCCTTTACCTGCCGGGCAGCTCCTCCCTGGGCCCGTCGCCACGGAAACACAGGGCTCTCCCCACCTTCTAGAAGATGCCCTCCCTCCCTCCCCAGCCCCCCATCTTCTCCCCACTGCAGCCACCTTCCCAGGAGAGCAACCCCACTTATCTTACCCTGTCCCCAGCCCCACTCCCCTTTGCCCTCCTCCTGCAACCTCCCGCCCCCCCAAAATCAGGAGCCTCAAAGAAACAGGCCAAGGCGATTTTTTTTTTTTTCCTCCCCTAATAGCAAAATATATTTCAACTGCTGTAATACAGTAGATTATAAACAGCTCTTCTGCGTGACAGAACACGGTACAGGTTGCATACAGGGAACCGCTGGTGCCGGGGCCTGGGCACAACAGCGGCGAGCGGCGGCTGCTGGGCCGTCCTCTGCTTGCCGCCTCTCCCCAGCGATGGCTTCTGGGCCCCGGCTGCAAGCACAGGGAGGAGAGACGAGGCTGAGGTTGGCTGGCTCGGAGGCGCTGCGGGGAGCCGGTTGGTAACCCCGATGCCGCAGAGCGCGTGGGCTGGCTCACGCTGGACCACCGTCCTTCCAGCCCATCTACATTCAGAAGGTGGGAGCTCAAACAGTTCAGTTTTCCTTTAGCGAGTGGACTGAGGCACGTCAACCATGCCACTTCRTATTTAAAAATACATCAGGATTCCTCCCCCTCCCACCACAGCACGTAGCACATCTCTTATTCAGACGGCTGTCAGGGGACAGCACACGGTTAGCAGCTCAGATGCAGGACTGCTTCACCTCTGAAGGCTGGAAGCTAAATACCCCGCCAGAAAGGACGTACTAGGCATGAAGACTCTGCACAGGTTCGGTCTTCCTGAGAACAAACTGTTATCTGCATGAAAACCGGGACACATTTCACCATATTAATACTGATTTTTGTGATGTTATTGAGCAAGGAGCTGCAGCCGTACTGGCTGCCATTCCAAAGCTGGAGGCTTCCCACCTCAAAACTGAGGGAGTTACCATGGAAGCAAGCCGCACGATTCCTGTGTTGGAAAGAACCACAGAAAACAGTATATACTATTATTAAGAACTTGTAAAGAGCAGGTTGTGAACCTTAGCATCCTCATTATTGACCAGAATACCATACTGCTAGCTCTGGCACTCACARCCTAAGGAAACTCAAACAAACATGGTGTAATTGTCTCTAATTAAACRTGTAGTGTGCAAAAGACTTAGTATCTCCCCTCCAGTACTCTTGAGAAAAATGAAAGTAAGCCCACATTCAAAAGCAATTTAAAAACCCATGAAATTGGAAGTAATCCCAATTGTTAATGCCCTGACAGCATGGTTGCCAGATGCCTCGATCTACAAGGCTAAAAACCTCAACCTGTCAAAAACAAAGACTAGTTCCAACAGCTGAGCATCCCTTTCTGGTTGCCTTTYGCTTGGCAGATGCTCAAGCCCTCAGGCTTCCAACAGCGAGGACACTAACACAGTAAATGCTGATATTCCTTATTAGGAATACGGCAGCGCCAGCTGCGAGGGCAACACCAAAACTTGGCACAAAGTGCCATGATTTGATCTCCTTTTGAGAACGCTGAGACAGTAGCAAGACCTGACAACACAGGCATCAGGACGACGAATCAAGTCCCTAATCCATCACAGCCTATCTGAGTGCAGTTACATCTGTACGTGTTTTGAGCACCACAACCAAAAAGCACTGGACTGAATTTCACCCTATACTAAGGAGGTGACAAAGCTGTTTGGCCAAAGGGTGGCGTTTTTTGTTTGTTTTTTCAAAAAGGAAGCTTAGCTGCTCCAGCACTTCTGTCCCTTCCTCCCACAAAAGGTACAKTGAAAGATTTAGGATTAATCAAACTGAATGAGGATAAAGTTATGCATTGCATTCTCAGGATTTTATATACTAATACTGCCAAGTTTGAGTAGATACGTGAACCCCTTCCTCTTAAATTAACCCAACTGTTTCAACAAACAAGTTCTAGTAGGAGATATTTTCAGAGGAGAGCCACATACACAAACACTGTATTTGGCAAATTTGACCTGACACAATGTCCTTTCTGAAGAGCGGGATTCCTTCCTACTGAAAACCTGGAAGAGTTTAAGTATCGCCTAGCTTTCACAAAATTACTTTTGACTCAGGTTAGTGAAAATAGAAGCCCAAAAAGATAGTCTTAAGTGGAGTGGGAGACAAGTCCATCAACACTCCCGACACTGCTGGTATCAAATACCTAGGCTGTCGGTCAGTAAGGAATAAAGAACAATAAAGAACATTTGAGTAATTCAGAAATCCCTGTGACCAATACCTCCATCAGGTTACCCTCCCTCTCCAGTAATGGGAGCTGCAGTTCCAGTAAAACTGGAGAGATAAGTACCCAAATACTATGCAAGTTCCCTTTTGGGAACTTTTGGGCTTAGCATCTGACAGAACAAGGAAACGGAAGGGACTCTGCCTAATTAATAGATATTGAAACACCAGATTCACATAATGCTTCTCCCTTTAGCAGTGTGTATGGGAGGATGTCCCACCTCTTCCGAAAGAAGAGGGCAATACCTMGGAAACTGCTCTTCACCTGAAGTCCCCACTGACGTAAGAGCAGACACAGGCAGAAGAAAAAGCAGCTCCGACTCCAGCCACTGCGTCCACCCTCACTTCCCACCGACAGCGTTAGAAGCTGCTACAATCCAGGCTGGCGAGAGGCACCGAGGCGTGCTGGCACATTGAACTGGACACAGCCATTTCAGATGAGAACGTGCTGTGTACCTGTAAAGTCGATCGCATTTTCTTACAGTTGGGTCGTAGTATTTCAAATCTTTCACACTAAAGAAACCCTTAACACCTTGTATACCTTAAAGCACCTGCCAAATTAACGCAAAAGCTCTTTTACAAGTTAATTGTGTTAAAATAATTGATTATCTGGAGCAAGAGAAAGGAAGAGCTACAAGAAACAAACTATTCCTTAAGTCACAAAGGCCTTCAGAGAACAAAAATGCTGTAAGTCAGTTGGGAACTTAATGAATACAGAGAAAACATAAATTTACAGCGTAAAAAGTCATATAAAGACTGCACACACTGTGCCCTGCTTCTGAACCTGATTCTCCAATGCAGCCACAAGTAAACTGGCAATCCCCTCTTCCTCTGCCCATTTTAAAATACTAGGCAGCCAACATACGTAGAATGCAGTTCAAAGCCATCCAGGAATACTTTGGCTATTTTCAGAGCAAGGAGGCAAACACCCTGTTGCTCTGCCACTTGTCTGTCTCATAGCAGCAGACAGGATCACAAAAAATAGAAGTTTTGTAGACATCCCATTACCAAAAAAGGGGAGAAAAAAATTGCAAAGGGATGGCTAAGAAAGATGGACGGATGCCAACAATGAGCTACTAGCAAATCTGACTAGACTACCTATTGTCCAGAAGAGCAGCAACTTGGGGGGATCCCTGGATGAGTAGGATTCCAGCAGACTCCACCTTCAGCTCAATGTTTTACTGGCATGGAAATGGCTCAAAGTAGGACAGCACGTAGTAGATGCTGCCTAGGAAGCCTGTGGCAATCCAGGTCAACTGGTTTGCCTCAGTAATGTTTAAAAAAATTACAGTTTCTCCCCAATAATCAGGAGGCACAACTTCCCTTAGAAAAAGTCCGTAGTGAGTTAGGTGATTGGTCCAAATACTTGGAGGACAACTCTGATCTTCTGTGATGATGACACGGCCAGAGCATACACTTTTTACATCTTCATATGACATGACCATGAACGTGGTTTTAAGTAGTCCAGGAACGTGGGCTGAAAAAAATGGAGAGGCAGCAAGTTAGTCACAGGCCGACAGCACCAGCTGTGGTGTGGTCTGCTCAAGTCAAACTTCCCTAACGGGAAAGATCAAACCCCATTTTCACATCCTGCAACCCTGTTCTTATCCTCACTAAACGGTGTGTGGAAATGTAGCTACAGTCACAACCAGCTGCTTGCCTGCCATCTGCCTTAACCCTAGTTCTGGCACATCAGCTCAATGCTGTGCCTAGCATATTGTATCAGGAAGCCACTCATTTACAATGACAAACTCTCAAGTGAGGAGAATCAAAAATAGAGTTTGCCTAAGGACATCTTTGGTTAAAACTGAAATCAACTAGGACAGCGAGCAGTTTTACGTAGAACAGAATCTGATATCAAGAAAACGAGTTCTAAGTCAGAAAGTAACACCAACAAAACCCCAAACTGACCATTTATAGGCAACCAATTCTCACTGCCACCCACTCTAGCCTTGGAGAGGCACAATAGGCTCAGTTTTTGTGGGCCTCCTAGGAAGGTTTGTCCTGACCTCATTGGCCAAGTGCTGCAGTTCCATTCACACAGCCTGAATGGCCTAGCGTACTCTCAGGTGGTGGCTTATGTCCTCAGAAATGTGGGAAAAAAACCCTCGGTTTCAAGTAGTGAAATACCATCAGCATAGAAAGAGCACTAATGAAAGCACTTTTGTTAGAAAAAGCTTTCCTAGATTCTCTACAGTTTCTAGACTAAGGAACTCCTAATGAACTTACACACCACACTGCCAGACAGGCTCATGCCATTTAACTTCTGCCCTGTCCCCACAGCCAGAAAGGACAAACCACTCGCATGGTCAGTTGTCCCACAGGAAAGGTCAGTCACTCACATTTTCCATCGGGCAGTACTGGCGGGCATACCACTCCTGGCTGTAGAGGCAAATGATGACACCTTGGCCCAGGAAGAGGGATGTCCACATGATCACGTTCCAGATGGGCCCTTTCCGACGGTCATTAAGGGTGAAGTTGAAGACCACTGGGAAGAGGCGAAACCAGAAGCATCATTCAGAAACAAACTCAGGATTAAAGAATCAAAGACCAACTGATTTCACTGGATCTTTCCCTCCCTTCACTTCATCTCTGGAGCAAAAAGGCTGCTCCGTGAGATCAGTATAGCGCAAGAAAATTTAATTATGCTTGGTAGTAGAGCAAATGCTATGAGTTGATTCTGACATTTACTTCCAATAAGTTTGCCAACAAGCTGGCCCAGCTGTATGCCTCTGGGGACCAATATTGTTCATGTTACACTGGTGACCAAGACATGCTGGCAGAGGTGGCCTAGAGTTTATTAGAGCCCTCTACCTCATTCTAGCTCAAAACCCAAAATAAAATGCAAGAGCTTTAACTTCTAAATGGGCTCTCTTCCTCACTGCAGTAGTAAAGCAATACTTGTCTTATGCTATGACTTTAAAGAGGAAGACTTCCAGCCTGCTGACATACAGCAATTCAACTAAGGCTTGACAAAGAAGCAGCAGTGCTATTAAAATATGTACAGTGTCACATGAACAGCAGTATGTCATATATAGCTCTCTTCCTCCCCATCCATACCTTGCTCATCTGCATCCCAAGCTTGCAAACCCAGTGTGTGTATACATATATCTACTGGGCTACTTGGCTGCAAAAACCCATTCACAAAGTTTGGACCCACAACTGCAACTCTTGGACAAGAAACAGTTCCAGTGCCTAAAGGATAACTGGCATCAGAAGAGCAAAGCATGCTTGTTTAAAAAAAAAAAAAATTAAAAAAGCCACAAACCCCTCAACCCACTCATATACTCTTCTCTCCTGGGAACTTACCTCCAAAGCACGTAAACAGGCAAAAGAGAACTGGATAGAAGTAGCCAAAGCAGATGCTCAGAACATATTCGTGCACAGCAGCTGATACTGTGAAGACAGATAGCATAGCTGCTGCTTTGAACTTCTTACCAAAAAACTGGAAGAGAGAAGAATACCAAGTATTATAAGCTATTCTGCTGTGGTTTTAGTTTGGTTGTTTCAACGCTATTTTTTTTTTTTTTTTTTAACCTGAGCTAAAAAGTGCCTCCTCCAGCCAAGAGGCACACATGAAAGGCTAAGTGCTTTACAGAGCACCTTGGATTTTAGGTGTTTTTCTTCAGGCATATTTCTGGTCTCCTGCAAAGTACTCAGGTTGAGCCCACTCATGAAATATCTACCATAGCTCATCAAAATACTGCAACATGAGTTCAGACCATTGAGTCGATCCTTACATTCCTACGTCTCAGATCCACATTTTGCACACATTAAGGACTTGGAAATGAGCAATGGATCTCTAAAAACCACAGTGGCTACCCACAACAGCTGAGGCAAGACATTTTTGTGCTTCTCAATGGACAGTGATGCATTGACAAATGTACTGTCTTGCCCAGTAGTTAAATGTTTAATTAACAAAACAAAAGAATACATCTGCTTGTTACTCACCCAAAGGAAGTCCCTGTAGGCATAGTAATAGAGCCAGTCATGTACTACCACGTTCCAGGTTCGGTAGTAGTTTGCATAAGAAGTGGAATTCCACCAGTCCTGAAAGCACATTTGAAAGACTGTTAATCTAATTAAGCAAAAAACATTCTACAGGTCTCTTCTGGGATATCAACTTGAAAAATATTGATCAGAATAATACTAAGGTTATATAACAAGTTGCACCATGAAATAATGCTTCCCACTGCACTTCCAACATTCTACTCTGTATTATCAAAGTCTGGTTTTATCCCAAACTGCAGTGGCTGAGATGATAAAAGAATAAAACGAGTGCTAACAAAGCTACTGGGTAGATGATCTGGTGGCTGGTTCTGTTTGTGCACAGGGCATATTACCTTAAAAACAATTCAGACTGCCAAGCAGAAATCAGATCTGTTCTACAGCGCAGCAACAAACTTAAGCCCTAACAGCATTAAACAAGCAAAACTCTGTGGATGCTTTGTTTGGTAAAACAATCTTCAGTTTCCTCCTCTTTCCTTTTCATTAAGGAAATGAATTTTAGAAGCTTATAAAGCTTGCTTTATAAACTGTAACTCCCACTTCTTACCTTGTAGAACATCCTATCTGCAAAGCGCAGCATCTCGGCAAATGCGTTGAGCCAACAGTGAAGGAACGCAAAGAAAACCAGGAAGAGAATCAGTACACCTAGAAACAAGGTAGATTCAGACTCAGACTCAGCTATAAGCAAGAGCATGCAACGCAGTCAAGACTCTTCTTATAGGCACTGACACAGATGAGCTTTGTGCTACCTATACAAAAAAGTAGAAGTATTTCAGGTTCTCACCACACCAGGTCATGCTTACTCCAGAGGGCAACAGCAAGTCTGCCACAGAGCCTAGAACTTGGCTTTGATGACAGTTAAATTCAAACCCAAGCTTTTATTTTGTGCTGCTGACTCTAAAATTTAACACCATAACGCTGAAGTCTGCCCACAAGACCTCCTTTGCTGATCATTGCCTGTCATGAATGCATCTCACACCAAGCACTTCCCCTCCCTTCCGCCCCTTCCACAGACATAGTCACTCATGAATCTGGGTCTTACCTGGCAGAATGGAATTGAAGATGCAGAGGACCAGTCCTCGAAGATTAAAGGTTTCTTGACTACTGTTGCGAAACTGAGGAATGCAAAGTCTCACAAAGATGTAGTAGGCATAGAAAAGTGAACCAAGCACCTAGAACAAAAAAAAAAGCCTGACTCCGTAAGAGAAATGCACAATTAACRTATCACCACTTGACAGCTCTAGGAGAGGAACAGCAGTTGCCAACACAAGTCAAAATAATTTATTTTACGTTGCTGCTAATAAACTTCCCTAGGGGTCCAGGCAGAAAGTAAGCCACAGACATCTCTGTAGCAACTTGACAGCCAAGAGCAAAATCAACTTGTCTTTTCTACAACAGCAGCTCTAAGTTTCTTTTAGTCCTATCAACTCAAAAGTTATGACACAAAAGATTTGSGCCAATGCCAAAGTAAGTGGGGAAAGTACCCTGTGATCTAGGTCCCAGACAAGGGCAGAAAGAATTGAAAAATATTTACTGTAGTTAAATCTAATATCAAAGCTTACTTTCCTGTTATCCCAAAGGAGATTTTTACAGGCCAAATCACCTCAGGCCTTCTCTGGCTCATGAACCCRTGTTCTGGAAGTTGAGGTCAAAATGCAAGTCACCGCTTTAAATACTCTGCTGTAAGCCAGGTGTGTGCTTTGTCACCCTCTTTTGTCAAAGAGCAAGCAAAGGCCTTTTCATGCTTATTTTTCTTTTTTTTTTTTTTTAATTGTTTTGCTTTTTAAACCATGAATGCATTGTGTGACAGTAAAAGTTTAAATCATGCAAAGCCATTACTTGGAAACACATCCACAAGAAGCAACTGAAGCTCACGTCCAGACAAATGTGAAGTTCAGGTCAACCTTGAGCTCAAATAAGCACCAAAGATTTGGACTCCAGGCCTCATTATTTCAAAATTGGTCTGAATATCTGCAGACAGGTAGCTGTGCCAGTGCATTACAATACAGCATCAGTGTAAAGAAAGAGGGCCAAGAGCATGGATATTGCACTCTCCACCCCCCCCCCCCCCCCCCCCGCTTTTGTTTTTATGGAATGGAATCTAAAGGCTTGTTTAAGCAAGGAATTTTTTTTTCTTTGACACAACCATTAGTGCAGCAAGATCACGGTTTCTTTTTTTAGGCACTAAAAAGTACTCTTTTCCAGTAAGCTCACACCAAGTAAACAGTGATTTAATGCCAAAGGGAGAACTGTTTAGCAACACAGTTTAGATGATCTCTGAAAGTGCATTCTTCAGAAAGCTGCACTACCCACCTGTGCAAACTTGGTAGCTACATAGCCCCATCTTATTGTGGGATTCCTAGGAAAAAGAACACATGATATCATATCCAAATAGGACCTCCAAGCAGCAAAAACCTCCCTTCAGTTATTGACTTTACTGACTTATACTCTGAAAAAAAATGGGGTTTGAATTCCAGAGTTCTTAATCTCCTGACAACGAAGAGATGTCTGCCCAAATTGCTGGTTCCTCAYGTTCAACTACAGCAGGACAACTATGGCAATTCCATAAATGGAAAAGTATCCTGAGGGCAGCATTACACAATTACGTAGGAGGTGGTGATCTGCCCAATACGCACATAAAGGACTGCTGACTCGACACTGTCAAAGTGCAAGCCAGCAAAGTACAGAAAAGTTTGGGAGTTCCCAGTTTTAAAGGCTTCAGCCTACTGCCTCCAACTCAAGAGACAGGGCTGCTTATTAGCACCACATAAAACAACACACAAGCCTACTGCAGGAACCRTGTGTCACTAGATATTCAGTAGCAAGTTCTTCATTTGTTTCCCTTCAAATGTACTTCCCAGAGAAATAAAACCAGAACTGTAATGTCAAAATACGATTAGCATCAGACAGTTTCCATGACCAAGTCCTGCTCTTGCCAGGTTACTGACTTAASCATGTATTTATGAAAGCTCTAACTCATAAATCGAATAGATCACATCCAGAGATGCTTAGTGTTGGCTTCAGTTTTTAGACATACTTAATGTTCTATTAGTGTTGCTCACATTACCTGGGATAGTTGTCTCTGTAGATGAGGGTGGGAGCAAAGAGGAAGTACAGGTATTGAGAAATTCTGGGAATCGGTACTGTGCCTGGAAGAGGAGACGAAAAAAGAACACTCTGCAATCTTTCTGCTTACTGACAGTTYGGTTTCCCCAGTACCCTTTCACAACATACAACCCTTATCAGCTCAAAAAACATCAGTCTGGAACTAAAGGTATGGAATTTGCAAAGAATTAAACAAACTAGGCCTATCAGATGGAACTGCCCCCGTGAAGCATAGTTAACAAGTGAGGGTGACTAACAGGCAGTGCAGTGCTAACACCTTGATATCACATTTCCTTTCCTCCTAGGGAAGATGAAGGTGTAAGGCCTGTATCAACACGTGGGTTCACATTCAGCTCTGGCATGCCTTGCTGGAAAAGCTTCTGTGCTTCTACAATTGCTGTCATTTCAACTAGAGCACTGAACTGGGGGTGTGCAGACAGCCTCCACACACCTTTTGCTCCTAAAAGCAGAAATAAGGAGTCCTGTTGAAGCAAGACTTAAGACACAGAGATGACTTAGACCTGAACAACTGTCTAGCTCATTGCCTAAAACCAAATGAAAAGGTTCAGGCTGCAATTATGATGCAGAAGGCCAGCCTAGAGCYTTATCACCTGCCCCTCCAAAGTCACCTACTCAAATCCTATCTCTCYAATTCATGAGGCCAGCTCAAAGCAATGGAGGGAAAACAAGAGCTGGTTATGCACTGCTGCCAAAAAAAAGTAGGGCAAGTTACTCACTGGACTTGTCCTTTACAGAGGACAGGACTCTGGGTACATTCTCCCGGACAAATGAATGAGCCTTCATAACAAGACGAACCTGTAAAACCAACAGAATATCAGATATCACTTTCTTAACTTCCCAATAAAGATTGGATCAAGCATTTTAAGGCAACACCTTTAACATCTTGGTTTCTCTCCAATTTACCCCTTTTACAAAGAAAAGGGCTCCTTCCTCTGCCCACAAGCCTGTTTTAACTGACATGAATTTAAAACACTGCCAGGTGAAACATGCAGTAACAATCATGACTCAGGAGAGTCAAAACACATCTCATTTACACTCACAGGACCACAGCACACAAAMGGACTCCGAATCACACCAGTAAGTCAGTAACAGACTAATATTAACTTAAAATTGAAGCAAAAAAAACCCTATCCATTTCAACAGGCCAGTATGTTTCAAAGTCTTGAAACTGACTCCCTGAAGTTTGAGGTGTTCTACAGCAATTACCACTACATTGGAATAAGGTGGTGCCACACATAAATAGTCCCTGAAGGACCAAAAGGAGGGCTAGTCCAAAGTTAATTCTTCAAGCCTACACTCTCATCTCTGACCATCCTTGTTTTAATCTGATGGTCTGGCCAGTCCTCCACACTCTTCCCCCCCCTTCCCCCAAAAAAGAAAATTCCACTTTCAATAAAGTTCTGCCTATAAGACAAAGACAGTTGATTCTTGGGAACAGAAAGGGAAGCAGGAACCACTTGCTGCCTATGTAGCCTTTTTTTTTTTTTTTTTTAAGAGGAATGTTACAGCTTCCTTGTGAACTATGACACAACAGGTTCTTAAAATTGGTTTTAAGCATTTAACATCCACAAGACAACTAGAAATAAATGGAATTTCAGCCTTGAAGTATGTTCAGAAAAAAACCCACAGTAAAATCTTAAATACAGGCTAATAAATCCCAAGTGGTTTCCAGGTCAAAATGAAGTTTACTATCTACTTTTCTCATTAGACTTGCTGCATGCAAGTCTGCCTTCAAGTCAAAGACAAACTCCATCCACAGCCCTGACCTAATTTAATGAATAAACGTGACACTTGACTCCTTAGGAAAAAGGACCCTTTCCATTTTGAAAACAAGATTCAATACATCCAAAGATACCGGGTAGGAACCTACCTGTTCCAGTATTACAATAAAACGGGAAGCCGGAGGCAGGGCATATGATACAGCAATATAGGTTGGTCCAAATCCAAGCCCAGCTGTTTGGAAGAGTGTGAACAACAACCCATAGAAGAGAGAGCGGAGTACACGATGGGAGGAACTGCAGTAGCCTTGGGCCCACCAGACGAAAAGGTTGTACGGAACGGTAACTGTGGCACAGAACATGCACAGCCAAGTACAGAAAACGACTGGGAACTTTCCAAAAACAAAGACCAAGAGATCAAATCCTAGGACCAGCCTAGAAGGCACAAGAAAAGAGACAATATTTAGTGTCCATKGTTTCCTTAGAAATACTTCTACTCCACTAACTGGCTACAAAACACAAAGCTTCCACATCACAATCGTTTGACAGTCTAGATAGAAGTGACTGTGGCAATTTTCAGCTCAGAACAGAGGGCTGTCTATAGCAGATTTAAGTGACCACCCACAAGCGCATCAGAAAATAAGAGATGAAGGACTCAAGCCATCAGTGCTGTCAGGCACAACTTACCTTTAAATCCCACAGGGCTTAAGCACATCTTTAAGATAAGCATGTGCTTTAAGAGCATGCTCAAGCTCATCCCTGCTAAGAACAAGCACGTGACTAAACGATCCACTGCTGAACCAGGGTCCAAAAGAGCTTTTGGGGAATGCTCCCAAGACATCATCAATATTACATTAAGAATCAGTTCTTCCCAGGAGTTTAACACCTAAAGAGGCTTTTTCCTCACCTCTATTTTAACATCTAGCTGTCAAACCTAATTTAATTCTGCTTTGTGAAAATTGTAGGCATTCCACATGGATTCAGTTTAGAAGTCATCCAAAAGGTTCAGGGTCATTAGATGGTCAGTCCAAATATGTCCACGTGGTATGCACCAGGTACTTTATTTCATTAATCAAGCTTAAAGCAGAAGGACATAAACAAAAGGATGTTCAACCTTACTGGCTATCAAAATCACCAGAGCTTACTCCTACGCATCAGCAGCTCTTTTAAACCAAGGTCAGAGGAGCAGGTAGTACAGAGTACACCAACACAATTTATTTGTTCCTATGTGAAGGCTCAATTGCAAACTGGATCCAAATTATCAGATCTACCTGAGAACATAGCAATGATTTCTTTTTTTTTTTTTTTTTTCATTTTTTTTAAAGTAATCAGAGAATCCAGCCCCATTAGTTGATTTTAGAAGTAAATACCTATTCTCCCCCAATGTCCATACAGTATTAAGTTAGGATCAGCTAAACAATATTCAATAGTGCATGAGCCTGTTTTTATACTTAGACAAGAGCGACAATGATTATAATCAAGATACAGCTCTAGTTTTGTACACTGAAGATCAGATAATCAGCAAGATAAACATGTAATCCTACTTGTGTACATGGGATACAGCTTGCTAAAAAGATACTATTTAAAGCAAGAAGCAAGTGTGAGGAAAGCAGTCTTACACAACCTTGTTCAGAACTGGCTACCTGCAAAGCACAATCTCAGCAGAGGCTGTGCCAATATCCTTGAGATTTTTTCCCCAGAAAAAACAAAAATTTCTATTTTTATTTAAGCACAAGTACAGTGTTCCAGAATTGTAATTTTTAAACAGAGGAAGGACTGCTGAAGTATTTAAAGTTTTTCTAAACACAGTCCTCCTTCAAGCAACACAAGCAGCTGAAAGCTACTGTTTCATTAAAAATATTCAACTAGAGCAGACCACATTCAATGATGACCCCTCCCCTTTTGCCAGCCTTGTGATGAACTGAGCATGTTAAGTCAAACTGTACTGGCCATAATTGTCATGGAATACACCAATCTGTAGGATTTTCCTAACATCTAGCTATCTGATTTGAAATGACCATATCCCCTCAACAGAATTCCAGCATATATTTTAAGTATGTCACATTGAAACTCCCCCTTCCAACAACATCCCAAGGAAGGATTCCCCCTTCTTTCTGCACCGTTCTGCAGTTTCATATACCTCTGGTGCTTTGGAAACGAGCATTTCCCAGCCCTGGTCCCTGTCTTTCCAAAGCATTCTTACCTTCCTTCATCAATGAAGTCTACTAAAAGTGTGCTGAGGATGAAGACAATGAGAAGAGCGATGAACATGTGGTAGATTGTCCTGATGTGACTCACTTCGAACAGCTCACTAAGGGAGAGATTCAAATGCTATCAGGCACATCACACCTCTAGTATGTTAGCTTTCAAAGTGTTTCACAGTAAGGTAAGATGACATCACTGCCATCCCAATTCAAAAGACTGAAGTTAATGCACAATCTGAGTGCCAGTCTACACAGACACTTCTTCGGTTTATCCTCAGACAAAGGATAATTAGCCATTATCTTAGTGGTACYGAGGGGACTGTAATGAAGGTTTACATTCAGGAAGCCTGCAAGCTGTAGTAGAGATGTTTCAGAAAGAAACATAGAAGCTTAAACGGATTAGCCCACTGGGGTTTGAACATAAGACTGCGGGGGGTGGTGGGGAGAGTACCTCAAAGCAAAGGCTAGTTAGTTTGCTATCAAGGSTACTTTCAGTCAGTTTAATGGAAAATGTGAAGCTAAGTTACTCACTCCAAGAGGGACCTTCTGACAGTGAAGATCTTCCCATGTTCTGGAGGGGCCCTCAAGGTCCTGCAAACAAAGAGGAGAACATTTGAGACAAGAAAGGAAACAAGGCTTCCAGGAAACATAACCTTGTTATAGGGACAGCTTAGAACTGACTTACTTGGCTTTGTGCAGTTCCTTCTCTGAGCAGGAAGCTGGGAAGAGGGAGGCTGAAGATGAGGAGTCCAGGAGTACTGATTTTGCTACCAAACTGTTCACAAATTCTGTAAAGTGACTGTCCACTTCCTTCATGAAAGCTGGCTTCAATTGCTGATAGAGTAAAAACAGAGCAGAAAATTGTTTAACACTCTGGATACATACATAAAATATTTATACTCCTTTTTATCACAGAGCAGGACAGAGCAAGGCATCAAGAAAACATTCCTGTACCATCTGCCAACAGTTGGAGCCAACTTGGACAGGATCAGGGGCTTATCCTGGCCTGTTCACACACCTCAGGCCAGAGGACTTTGARTAATGTTTATCTTCTCTATCAGATGCAACACAAAGGAGCGAAGTAAACATACTGATCTTCATACATATGTCTGGAGTGGCAGGTATTTCACATATTTTATTGTGCCAAGACAGTTGAGCTAAACTTAATACATGAGCCCCAGAAAACATTTCTCAATTTTAACCAGTTACATCCTWAGCATACAAAACAAGCACGACAAGATTTACTTTTTAGCCCATSTAGTGTTATTGAGGGAAAAATGGACCTTTTCATGCTTGTGGCTAAGCAATCACCATTGATGTTCTCATGCATTAACGCAGAAGCGATCTCAATGATGTGAGTGCAGGAAGAAGGACCAAATTTACCCTTCCACTGCTACCACTGTTTGGATGAAAACTTTCATGTACCACTGAAATTACAGAATACACAGAAAATTTTCACTAAAGCAACAAAACAGGGTAACATTGCTAAGCATTAAGACTGAGCAGGGAGAGAGACAAAACTGGTAGGCAGCAAGACTGAAGTTCAAGAATTCARGGGATCAGATACCCCAGTTGAATCTTCTATGCTCTCTTTTCTTCAGGCAGCTTCATACAGTTTATCTTCTCTATTACAGCCAGTTGTGACAAAGTTGCACCATTTTTAGCCTATTCATATTTTTCTTCTCTCATTTTATTAGACAAAGGCAACCTCTGAAGCATCTGGTTTACTAGAGACCTTGACTTCTACRGGTGCATAAAAACCATCGATGAGCATCCCTCTCTCTACCATCTTTTTGGAAAAATGCACTGATACAATGCAAAAAAAGGAGATAATCAGCTGTGGATAAAGCATAGGCCACCCTGGTCAGTGCTTCACCTGATAAAGAGTTTCTTTTCTAGAAAGGAAAACATTACTTAACCCTCCCAATAATAAGTTATCYAGCCAAGGACTATAATTCATCTTCAAAAGGCAGATTGTAAAACGCTGAGATGTCTTCATACCCCTTTTGTCTTGCCTGAAGACTAGCACATGTAATTCATTCCTGTATTTTCCTGTCTGCAATATAGTTGGATCTTCTATTTAGTCTCATAACATGAGCTTTCAAAGACCTGATCTCCCAGGCAGAGTTTTTAAAGCTAGATGCATTTAGAAGAAACTGAATAATAAAATGTTCAAAGTTACTTATTTCTGCAGAAAGTGCTACACTGAGCTCTGGATGGCTCTTTGCTGTGGTGCAAATTCTCTTACTCTTTATATGCAAAGAGGATCCTACGATTTGCACGGTGGCATGTTATTCTTATGACTAGAAAAAAAGCAGGCAAAATTAATTCCCTCAAGGAAAGAAAAAGGCAACATGCGTTCACTGTATTTCAGTGAGAACCTTGGGAATCTAAAGATTCTAAGATCTCTGGCACTTCAGAAGACAGTGATTTTTAAGACTTTCCTGAGAGTTCAGTTCCTTAACATCAAGTCCTCAGACACCAAATGGTTTTCCCAGTACTTGAGCCTAGTGATGAAGCATGGCTCAAAGCTAACCCCTGACTTCCTGAACCATAAGCCTTTTGAGAACGTTCTGCCAGATAGCCATCATCTTCAGCACCGGAGACAGGCAAGTTTCAAGAAATTACTTCAAATCTAATTGCGTACTGTGTTTTGGTTTTTTATGCAAGTGTCTACTAGCAACATTTGTCTGACCATCCTTTTGTCTGAGATTTTTCAAGTTTGCCTCCAGATTCAAGGTCCAAGTCTTCCTACATAACTACATATTATTTCATCTAGTCTTCCTACTGATCAGCTGCTTAAACACGTATGTTTCCCTGATCACCTTAGAATTCCCAACTACCTACTTTCTAATCTTTAAGGCTGAAAAGTAACAAAACCAAGAAATCCATTTTCAAGGAGGGAAAGAAAGAGCCTGGAAGTTCTGCACAAAAATGATACTTCCTCAAAAGGGCATTTGTGACACTTGAGCTCATTTGTCAGCAGGTGTTTGTGTTTCAGTGCCTATTATGCTAAAGYTGGAGCAGCACTGTTTTTGCTAAGAAGGAACAGGCACAAGGTCTAAGAAAAGAAGGAAAAGCCAGATAACTGAAACAGGATCTGTTAGCTCTAAGCTGCAACAGTGATATGTTCACCTCTTACACAGACCTCTTTCCACAGCTATGTTTTAAGGAGTCTGTTTCCACTGATGGACACTTGACATCCATGATATATCCTTCATTTTCCAAGCATGCTTGGATTGATTTTATAAAGTAGATCACCCAAAAAACTAAGCTAAAAAGCCCTCTCTAGTAGCAAAACTTGTAGGTTAACAAAGTGTATTAATAGATGATGTATTCTTACAAAATGCTACTGTCTAATGCAACAACAGCCAAGTAAGCAAGTTTAACTCTCTGGCAGGAAATACAAGACAATCTGAAATGAGACCACAGAAACCCAGAAGGCCCTGAAGTCAAGATGCATCAGAACTCTACATTCCTCCTGTTTCATAGTGGTCAGATCCAGAGAGATCTCTTGAAACAGAAGCTGCAGTAGGAGAAGGAGCAGATTAATAGTTAACATAATAAAAACATTTTTCCCCTATTTGGCAGGTGCCAGTATAGAATAAACAAGCTTCACCAGTGCTTAATGAAACAGAAGCTCTTAGGAGCTGGCTACTCTTAGATATTGCTTTTCTAGGAGGCAGAAGAGAGGATTGTCTCTGCAAGAGACATGGACTTGTTCCTTTAAAAACAGGAGAAAAAAAAMCCCAAAACATAGAGTACTTTGGAACCACAACCTGYAACAGAAGACACTAGTGCTCTCCGGCACAGCCTGCTTTTACAGCACGCGTGCACGTATCCCTACTAAAAAAGTCAAATAGAAATTCCTGCTCCTCTTGGAGCACACAAATTTCCATGCCAAACAAAGCACTATTCACTCCTACCAAAACCCTGTAATTTTTTTTTTTTTTTTAACATCTCTCCCCTTTTTTCAGCCTAATCTCCTCTCARCAAGAGTTTAACAGAAATTATTTCCTTAAACTACCTCTTCCCTTTAGTTAGCACTCTGCTGAGATTGCCTCCTGCTAATACAACCCTCCAGGGCTGATATCAACGTATGCACGTGTTTGGATTGGGAGAGCAGGGCATGAGTTCTCATTAGATTAAATAAAACGCAACCAGAGCATAGACCCTACAGTAATTGTAGTTCTGTACAACAAAACTGCACAACCTATCRTGCTACAGTATCAACTATTACTACTGCCACTCAAAGGGCAATCTACTTGAGCAATCGCCAGAGTAACTGTTAGTGCTCAATAACCCAAGTGCATTCCACCCAGTCACCAAAGAAATGAAGCTTAAGAGAACGCACCTCCCACCAGCCTTCACTATGAGAGGGCACGGATACACAGATGGCCTCATTGTAGCTTCCCCCAATGAAGAGCACTTAACCAAGAGTTTCCTAAAGTATGCTTGAAGTCTCAGACAAGGAACTGGGCAGACCCACTCAGCTGCCACCATTAAGTTTTAAACAAAAGAATCAGATCATTACAAAACCAAAAAGGGGGGGCAAGTATGAAAAGAATGCTATGCCATAAAAAGCAGAAGCTGGCCAATAATTGATGAGAAGTCAGAGAAAGTTGAGGGAAGTAACCCTGTAACTTACTTATAAAAAGAAAGTTGCAAAAGTTCCCTAGCATTTTACTCATTCTAACAGATTTAGTAATTTCAGTCGCTGAAACATGACAACATCCAGCCCTGACCAAGTGACAGAACACACCATTCTCAACTCAGCTTAGGATGAMCAAAGGACTAGATTTTCAGACTGAACTGCAGATGCATGGAGGCAYCCTATGCATGAATAACACCTAGCACCTACAAATCCCCTTTAAATCAGTGGGAGCTGTCAGTGACCAGCACTTTTCAGAAGTCAAGCACCTAAGATACCTATCACCTAAAAGGTAAACTGCAATCCAAGCCTTTGTTCAATGGTTCACACAACAAAAGGGACAGGCACTCCAGGAATTCTCAGGAATTTTGCAGCAGATGGAGGTTTTTACTTAGCCTTATAGCTATTATTGTAGCTTTGAGGCCTGTTAAACAAATTTGCAAGATGCCTAAACTCAGAGTTTAACATCTGAACTCCCCATGTTTGGGGAGAAACTTCAGTAATTAGAGTGCCACTGCTGGTTTTCTTCAATTCTCTTTGCAGATAAGAAATCACTTTGTCTACAAACTAGCACGTCTCAAAGCTGGTGGCCRGAAAAAGATTTAGAAACAAGAGATATTCCTGAAGAAAGAAATCCAACATCAAAGTTATCCCCTTGCAAGCAACTAGTGTTCCCTGGAACCTGGAACTTACAAARCTACATGTGCTTAACAGTCAAAGCTTTCTCGTGCAAGCATCTGTTGCCAACATAGTGATTTGCAGGGGCTGTTTTGTCTGCAGAGAAAAGATATGAGGCTTGCTCTATCATGTCCTCAGTAAGAATCATTCAGAGAAGACAATGTATGAAACAAAATTCAGAGCTGACTACCCCTTTAATGTGCTGAATTTTAGGAGTTTCAGCACAAAAGCAGTACACCCTTTGCAGAAAACATTTAAATACACTTTAGTTATATCTGTTATAAAATACACACCACCTATAGACGTGAAAAAAAGACTTTTAAACAGGAAAACATCTCTTATAAGTATCCACTCCCTAACATAAGGATGGCACAATTAGATTACTTCATCTTTACTATGGAATTCTCTGCAATAAAATGAAGCAAGAGTGCAGGACRATTTGCCCTGAAGAACATGCATGCTACAAAACAATGGTTAACAAGGAAGGTGCAGTTCATTGTTAGCTAACATCATTTAATTTGGGCATAAATCACCTTAACATAAGYTAAGACAATGGCAGCTCACACAGATGCAGATTATGTTAGAAATACCCAGTGCTATTTTCTTTGAGGATATKGCTCACTGACAAAAAGAGTGGGCAGCCACAGGGCAACAGAAGCTGTGGGATACAGGCTACACGCTGCCCTTTACTCAATGGATAACAGGACACAGAGCATTTTAAAGACTAAATATGCAAGCAGGCTAGCTGATAATCACACTGCCAAGAGTCAGTGGTGAGGGAAGTTCCATTTTATTTACAGGCCTCAAAGTTCATTCTTATCTTTGGACTTCAACCTATTGGGGTCAAGTAAGACAGAACTGCATTTGATAATACTACCTCTCTTGTGCAAAGTCAGAAGAGACGAGGAGGAGAGAAAGAGGGCTGTATAAAAGTCACTGCACTCAAGCTATGACTGAAGAGGGATATTTGTGATCCAGGACTAGTGATTCTCCAAAAGACATTCAGGGTCAATTATCCCGCTCCTCCCCACAACCAAGCATTAGAGCATATTTACCTCAGCTTCTGCTATTAGCTGCATTTTCCTTGTTATCACATGGTCGACATCAACCCGGCCTAAGGAAGGAAAGCAAATATTTAACATTTGCATTTTCAGTGATGCAAGCTGCATGTCTGAAAACACAGAAAGCACAGCATACAGTAGCCAGTCACTGGTTTTTCATTAGCGCTTCCGACTTCTAATAAGGTCCCAGTAAGTTCAAAACTAAGCTGCAGGAAATTCATAAGCTATGACCAAGTATTTTAAACAGCCATTTAGGATCACAGCACTGTAAGGCAGTCAACAGCTGATAACATGCTGAATTTTTGAAAGCTTTATTTTCCATCAGCAACTCTGCAAATCTTCCCAAGGTCCCTAAACATATTCAGCCTTGAAACAGCAATTAGAACAACCCTTAGAAGGTCATATCCAAGTGTGCTGATCTTTTATCAGACCTTTATCTTATGCACAGTGAACTAGACATAAGATTAGGGAGTCTGGAAGTCTCTACATTGCCAATAGACAAGGCAGTCAAGTCACGACTATCTGTAAAATACCGTAACGAGCTCTGAAGACAGGCTAAAGGGCAAGTTGGAAGGTTATCCTGTGTTCAAATCTGACTACTCCCACTCCTTTCATTCCCCAGAAGTCCTAGATATCAGCCTGACTGTATTCCTCAATATKTTTCATTGCTTAAGCAAACAGTCAGGTCTAACCATGCCATGAATGTCATCTGACTTTTATCATTACTAATACCATTGGCTAATACGTAAAGCCTCAAATATCGCCTTTCTTTTGCATAAAGAACTATACACATCTGAGATGCCCCTATTACATCAAGAGGAACAACATACACAAATCAGATATTTCGGACTWGCTGTGTTTTAAGACAAGTTTTGTCTGCAATGGTTGTAGAGTGCTGGCAAGCCAGCTGGTGTTTCACTTCTCCAATAAGAACGACAACACAGAAGATAAAGTTACTTAAAACAGAGAGTCCTGCACATGAAGGAAAAGCAAGATTAAAGCAGCAATATCCACCCCCCTAAAATACTAGTCAGGGTGAAAAGAYAGCAACAAACCTTGCCTTGTGCATGTCCTTTGGCAATTACAGCTACACCAGTACCTTACACAGTACCACATAGCTAGCATTACACTTTTCATGTTCAGTTTCTAAGACACTACCACTTTAAGAAAAGAGGATACTGAACTGATTCTTTAGTAACATTCCAGTGAAGCACGAGCTAACAGATTTGCAGTAGAGTTGCCAATGTTGTGCTGCTGCATGACGAGAAGACAGGTTCATAGCAATATCACAGGGGTTTTTTTGTCTATAAGAACTGCTACACAAGCTATAGGCTTTAGACCAGCAACAACAGCCTATTACTTAGCAGCCTTGTAATGCAACAGCAAACAAGGAAACTACTTAATACCATGAATTTTTGGCTGCATGCAAAGATCCATTTTCACAAAAATAGGATTCCTGGTTGCTAAGCATCTCACCTCCAAGACAAAGACAATTACAGCAGCATTTAAGCTCATCACGCTGTTACACTGGCCGAACAGCAGGAGTTTGGAACAATTTGAGAGAAGAGTGTAAGACACCACTAGAGAGTTCTTTGTCCCACTCAGCTCGTGCACTTTGCTGGTCTCAAATGGATTCCCCTTCTCTCCCCCCTAATAAATAAATAATAATAATAAAAAAATCAAGTTCCGCAAGCAGAACTGTATCCCCTTCATATCACCTCAATGGCTCTACTCCCTCACTGCGCCACTCCACAACTGTATTAATTGCTCCCTCCCCCCCTTACTACTACACTAAGAACCACCTTGTGCTTACCTGCTAGAAAACAGACCAGAGCAAGCTGTTGAGCTCAAAACACAACTAACCTTTCCTGCAGAAAGGTAAGAATTTGTGTCTCTCATCCAGCTGCCAATCTTCAAGACTCTATAAAGTTTGCTTGAAGCCATCCAACACGGGCAAAGAGAACAGGACCCATGAGACTTAAGGGATTGCACTATTTCCTTTGTAAGCTAAGCTAAAAAATAAATAACCACTGCTTTGACCAGGTATTTCCTGTCAGATCTTGCATTCGAAGTCTCAGTTATTATAACTACCCAGGAGTGGCTYACTTTGAAAATAAAACCCCCTTTTTGACTCACAAGGCCTTAAAGATGGATATAGTTTTACAGATACCTAATGTACAGTTTTAATGGTTGCACAGGAAACAAGGCCAGTCTCTGATGTGCTGACACTGCTAAACTATATGCAGTGTCCCTCCCACGACTGTATAAGCACAGACTAGACTAGAAACACAGCACCTTTTAAAAGGATTTAAAATCAAGATCTCCATGTCTTTAGTATATGCATCTCATGTAACAAAATAAAACCAACTGTAAGCTTGCTGCTTCTTTTCCAGAACAGAAAGCCTCCTGTAGAAGAAAACCCACCCCAAAACAACAACTTATTCTGCTGTGTGGCATCGCCCCATAAACTCAAGCTGCATCACAAGGCAGATACCAGAGAACACAAACTCATCAYCTTCTTGAATCACTCATCTTCTGTTGTGCAAGCTGCTACTTATGTTYGGTGAGGTCATTCGAGAAGAGAATCATCACATGATTTTGAGTCTAAAAGGAACTATACACTGCTGAGAAGTCCATATCTTCATTTTCCTTTGACACTGAAAATGAAGACTGGATCCCCCGGTATTGCTTTGGGATTGCAACATCACTACAAAAATGGACTCAAGGCTACGTAATACAAGCAAGCATATCTTAGCATTTAAGACAAGATGGGATATGGCTTAAGAAAATGGGAAATACATTYAAAGTCATAAGGAAGAAATTCTTTTTTGAAGGCTAGTATGAAATAGTAGCAAATTTCACAGGAGACTGAAGTAGGATTTGCTTTGAAAGAGCTTTGCTCACAGGGAGAAGTTTTAACTTAATGGGACTTCGGTTCCCTTCCCATCCAAGACAKTCATAAGATCTTTATCTAGCTAACCACTTGTCTTGGGCTTGTAGAAACTGATCCTTGTAGGATGTGACACCTCTGCACAGCCCAAACTCAAAGCAGGTTCAAAAGTCGGAAGAAAAAAAAAAAAATGAGCAATTTAAATGTAAACTTTGTTTCCATAGAAAACCAGGCTCATAAAAGATCACCTGAAGACTGAGAAAGCTTTTTATCGTTGAAAACTTGAGCAACTTAAGTTTCACGAAAGATTTACAAACTACCTTTCTTAAAGGATCTCRTTGTCCCTTTTTCAACCTACTCTTGTACATGTTACAGACAAGAGACTAGAGAAGTGTCCCATTCATATGATCTGTTAGTGTTGCAGCTTGGGATACAACAAAAACGGCTTCCACGTAAGACAGCACTCTACTAAGCAAGCTCTCAAAAATTAACTGTGTTAAAAAGCATTCATTTTATTTAATCGCTACAGTCTGCAATTACCACCAAGGGCACAAGCGGGAATAAGTCATTTGAGTAAAGCTGTGGCTTGTGTGTAGCGTTACAGTTCCAGTCTGTAGTGACTTCACCAGCCACAGAAGCTGCCTGCAGCCCAGCACTCTGAGCYGCTGCCACTCAAACAGTTCCTGCATTGTGGCAGTAAGTTTGTTATTGAGTAGTTAAAACAACCCAGGGAAACTACTGCTATCTAAATCTCTGCGCAGCATTCAAGACAAAAATGCCTCTTTGCAGAAGAGCTAGGAAAAGCACACAAACAAACTTCAGTTTATTGCCAYATGTACTTCAAAAAAGACAGTTCTCAGAACAACCAAGCACACCACTCACAGTTCAGAAACCTTTTCCCCTAATGATGTCAGGATTTGTTTAGCTTCAGGATCTTCATGGAAAGTCAGATACAAACTGTACCCAATACTGCCCTTCCCTAAAAGAGTTTAAAAACATTATCATCATTATTTCTTGATCAGATAACTTACCACTCAAGAGGTTAAAGCAACACAGGCAGAAGGATTTCCTGTTACTGCTGGATACCTGGATTCAAAGGCTCTGTCTTTAGAAACACTGAAGAAGTTATCTGAAGGAGAGCAATGTTAAAGCCAACCTAGTGCAAGGCTATTGTAAAGAGGGGACGTCTTCCATATCTAGTACAATACAACATGTTAATAATTTGATGCTAATAAGCCTTATTCTGACTTAGGATAATTTATTTGGCCACTCAGCAGATAGAAGCAAGTTATAACTAGATTGCCCGCAGAGCTCAGTTGGTCTGCTTAAAGAASGCACAGGCCATAAGTCACTGCGCTGCAGCTGGGCAAAGAATTCAGCTTAAAAGTCATTTCTACAGGGACAGGGGACCCAAACAGCCACTTTGCTAGCAGAAGGAAACACCAGCATTCACTATGTCATGCCAGCATGACCACAGGCTCTTCACAAGAAAYTGCTCAGCCTTCACCAAACCCACAGGTTGCAAAACATGAGAGTGCCTAGAACTACCAGAATCCACCTAGTCTCAGACAAGACAGCTCTGTTTGATCCATCTCCTTGAAACACATCCAAGAAACTCAATTCAAGCAGCTTAATCCCAAATTCATTAATCCGTAAGAAATAGCCTGTTGATACAACGAACACACTTATTGCTGTGAGTCAGACAGCAAACCCTAAAGCTTTCCAAATTGCTCCCTGTTTTAGAGCTCCTTCCTCCTACATCTATCAGTAGGCACACACAATTCATGCAGCTTCATGAACTTTTACACTGAGAATGATCAATAGTAACCTCTTAATTGGAAGATAACAACCCCCTTTCTAAGACCAGCATTACCAAACAGGCTTACTCACAGCAAACAAAGATATGCCATACAGCTTGTTTGCAGATCAGTCCCTGGAGGYACTTCTAATCCTTTCCTGATTAAGGAAGCTGAGGAAGCAAGGGCAGACTCCACAATTATCAGTTTACTGTTTTGCATGGTCTAATCTTAGCATTTTGGAGGCACCCAGATGCACACTTAAGAGCCATGTCCTCTCTAACCCTTTAGGATCTGCCCATCCAGTTTCTATTACGCTCATTCCAGGTAAGTTTTCCTGCAACTGGTACTGCCTGATACCAATATCGCATTAAGCAGAATGGTTTTATATTTATTTATGTATCTCCTGCTGAAAACTAATCTTATTAAGGAAGCCCGGCTTTTGACAGGGGATTATTGCTGCCTAGATCACCTATTGACTCTATGCCAGGACCAAGTTAGTTAGTTAATTATGACACTAGAGCCAATTCAAGGAGGAGAAGTGATATATGAGACTGAAGTTCAGCTACTCTGTCAAAGTGAAATTTCAGGCTGAATGATTACAAGATACAAACACATCAAGGGACAGAAGAATTCTTCTGGCAATCTCAAAGCTACGAATATTTCCACCTAACTATAAATTTGGGGATAMCTCAGTACAAACTATTCAGTCTTAGAACGCAGCAAGCAATGAGACAGTTTTCAGCAGCACTGATGAAGCAAGAAAAAAAAAAATAACCTGAACCATACAAATGGAARAGTCAGACCTAATGTAGCTCTAAAGCCAATACATGGATTAAAATTATTCCTCTAAGCAAGTTCAGATCAGCCAATGCATTTAAGTTTTAATAACGAAAGGATTAATGGCCTAGACGTTTCTGTAGAAAGTTCACACACTTCTGGAAACAAGTCAATTGGCCCTTGACACATTAACTCTTAAGCTGAAAAGCAGATTGTGTTTGCTAATCACGGAGGATCAAGGGTGGGAAATCACATTAGCGATTTAGTTTTTCTACAGAAACAATTGCTACAAATACACTACATATTTACTTGCATACAAGATACTGTCTTGACCTGGCTCAAATCCCTGGACTGCAATAAGCTGGCATCTTGTCTAAAACTCTACACAACACCTAKTGTTAAGATGCTACAGTATAAAGAGGATGTCGCCAGACAGCAGATCATCAGCCTTACGCTGCCTTTGTACACATCAAGACCAATGCCTTAGAAATAGCTATTCAGAAGTGAATGGCTAGGACAAAAGACAGAAAAAAGCCTATGGCTACTCYTTTTGTGAAATTCTTCCACCTCCGACATGCTTTCACAGAAAAGTCCTACCTACTTACGTAAGCACACTGGACTACATGAAGAGGCCACTATCCGGAACATGTGAACACTTCAACTTTGTAAAGCTTCAACCTCTGTGTCACAGAGATGCTGATCTAACCCCACTCTACAGAGGAATTCCTGACCAAAGGATGCATCTTCCTCCCAGGCCTATGATGTGGTCAGGTATCAGACTCATGCCTCCTACCTCCCTGTGGCATTCCTGTTGTCCCCATCACCGTGCTGAGCAAAGAGTCTGCAAAAACTGGTAACGCTTAAGTCTTTGTGACACTTCTGCTGAATTGGCAGCAACCCTGGAAGGTAAGAGGCACCTAATCTTAACTAACCAGGACTCCTCCCAGCTGTCCTTGCTGTGCTTCACTGCAGTTTGTACTGTATTAAAACACACTGCATTGTTCTAAGCCGACCCACCAGGTACAGGTACACACATGAAAGCTCAGTACACTTACAAGAGAGCTGCCCCAGAATGTTTACTTGCTACGCACCCACAGTATCTCACCTGCAGTGACATTATGCCACGTCTCAGAGGTATTAAAATAAAGGCTTTTAAAGACAGGCACACCCACCTATCAAGTGCTAATTATCACAGCTATATTTATTCTTTACCCACAAGCTTGCAAGAACTCAAATTCATGCATAACAGTTAAGGTGTTTCCATAGATAAAAAGGTAGARGTCTGCTTCTAAACCCATCATAACTATTTTCCAGTAGCCATCAACTCCTTGCAATATTCTAAAAACAGCATTAATGGAACAGTCCCACTTGATTCAATTAAAACGACGGTACCACCAACAGCTTAAAACCCCAGTTCTCCAAGTAGTTTGTGGGATGGCTTTCTCTACAACATATTTTTTGCAAGAAGCAATCTGACTTGTCCTACACTCAAATTTGCTCCAACTCCCATTTCAGTTGAAAGAAGTACTATGAAATAGTGACAATATTCAGAAGCATACCAGCAAGAATTATCTCCTTGAGTCACTGGCACCAGGGTTTTGGACCTTCTACTCACATGGCACATTGTGATAAACTAGCTTAGCTTTTTGCTTATTCAGTCTCCCAAAGAGAAAGGAAACAAGCTGTAATTTCATCGCTAACCTCCTTATCACTGGGCTAGAATGTGGTACAGCATAACTCAGGCGTCTGAGACAGTCACAGTGTCCACAGGGTCCACAGGCAAAACCATGGGACAGGACACATGGAGCAGCGACCCACAAAGCCAACTACAAGCCACATTACTTTCAAGGTGACCACAAYATAAATGAATACAAACCCAACTGTTTATTGTTCTGTTACACCTTTTAAGGCAGCCAAGGTTGAGACTGGATAGAAGGGAGCTGTTCTGACATTAAGAGAGCTGCACAGGAGCAGAGAGTTGTTCTTTGTGGCATCCTACCTCCATGGGTCTGTCGGGATGGATACACCAGCTTAGCCTGGTATGTTAAAGACCATTTTGTTCAATCTTGAGGAAGCCGCATACTTAAAGCTTATAAAGGAAGCAAGGTGAAGTCCCCAGAAAAAGTGTTTACCAGGATTACTCAAAATTGTTGTCAAGATGCATTTGCACCGTTTACAGTGTTAAAGCCTCTCCTCCTCATCACACACGTTTCTCCTGTGACAGTTAATCACTTTCTTTACTCTAGATCCCTGTAAGCACTGCAGTACACAGCCCCTGCAGGAAAGTTCTGCAGAACAGCACTCCAAACAACCTGCTGAAGAAGTGCAGCTGGTATACAGGGAGCCCYGCCTTGGCAGTCTTTCTATGAGCAGAAAAACTGAAATGAAAGAGCAAAGAGGTAAGAGCCATGAGCTAGAAAGGACACCTTAGAGGACATTACATGCCAGAGATGCAACTAATCCTGAGTAAAAGAGTCTCACCATTGCTCGAGTTTTGAAATGACCTCTCACTCTCAGGTCTCCTCTGTGTTTCTTCATTCTCACGGGTCTTGCAGGTTGTAGTGGAGCCAGACTGGCGTTTTCTTACACAGTCTTCACCTGCCATTGCTGCCTAGCTAGACCAGAAAAGGACAGCAGATAATTAATGACAAAAGAAACTCGTTTACTCTTTACACTGTTCAAGAATAAATTTACATAGCCTTCTTTACACTAAAGTTAGACTTTCTTCCCTCCATTATGAATTCAGAGCAAGGGTAGAGGAAATGAAGCACACACTTGTATGAGTCATTTACTGTGGATCACACATCCTCTCCCTTACTACAAGCAGTAAAGGAACAAAGTAACCAAGCAAGTTCCCCCATCACTACCAAAATATCTCCCCACRGCTCCCTCCTTTCCCTACAGACCTTTTAAATATTTAAAATTACTTAAGCCTTTGTGAAATCTTTAAAAGGCCAAAAAGCCCTTGAAAATGCTTTCCGATAGTCAGTCGGACAGCAAAATTTGTCCTCCTAGAGATCTGGCAGGTCTGYTTTGCAGAATCACCCACGTTATTTTGCCTGAGCCAAACCCCTTCCRGTCAAGTTTTCAGTGCTTACTGAAAGAGCAGCTTCCTCAATAGATCCTTGTACTCTGTTTGGCCAGATTGCATTGCAAACCACGGAAAAACAGGAAGAGAGAACCAGGTTTGAACTAYGCCAGATTCAATGACAAAGGTCACTGCTGGGGACAGAGCTGCTAGTAGGGAACACCTGAAGCACCACAGCTAGGCTGAAAACAGAAATTCTCAACAAAAAGAGGGGAAGGAGATTCTAATTTGGTCACAAGGCGACGTTCCAGCACACTCTCCACAAAATTCAGCTCATGAAGGTCTCAGAGATGTAGCTACAACCAGGGACAATTTTCAGAACTGGACTTCCAGAAAACCACCCAGGCATATATGTAATCACATTTTCAAACTAATGCTTCTCCTTTTTAATATATTTTTTTCAYCTTGGCACAAACTCTAAAATAGACATGTGTTTTGTTGCTAGTGAACAGAATACGTGCACCAGCACAGTTGAGCCGTTAGAGACAGGCAAGGAAAATTCACGTACTTGTAGAAAAGCTAAGGCGGCAGAACATAATTATTTAAGGATGTATTTCCTCAGCATACTGAGGCTGGCACTTCTGCAAAAGGGAAATAAAACTTATGATTGGACATTTTCAGGACTCAGCTTCCTGTGTTTGTCCCTCTAGTAGAACAGTCTCCCACTCTCCTTTCAGGCATCATAGCATATAGGGGAAAAACCCCCTTTTGCAACACCAAACAACAAATTACTAATTCAATCACCAACACCATTTCTTACAGCACTGCCTCTCTTAGCTCCCTCTGTCTAAAAGAGATCACAGCCAGGTCTACAAGCTATAAAACAAAGATGATAAAAATGATAAACTTCCCAGCTGGCTTTGTACAACATCTGATAGCTCACACTATCATAATTTACATAATGCAAACAGCATTTACATGAAGAACAGAAAGAACCAGGCAAGAATACAGTAAATCGTCCTACAGTAACCATGCTTACTGGCACAGAAAGGTAGCTAGCAGGACATACCCACTTCTACCAGCTCTGTGCACAGTTACTGCTGCAACCCTCCTGAATACCCCTCTCACCTTTAAACATGAACCAGTCACCATCATGAAGACATTACTCTTTCCGCCTCCCAGCCTTCCCAC
Organism: Oceanodroma leucorhoa; assembly: GCA_030449065.1. NCBI lineage: Eukaryota > Metazoa > Chordata > Aves > Procellariiformes > Oceanodroma > Oceanodroma leucorhoa. Next base: position 988,272 of record JASVER010000113.1, read on the forward strand.
AAGGTTCCCGGTACAGACACAGCCACATGGTGAGAGCAGGAGAGCAAAGGATCRTTTTGCCCACCTGGGGCTTACAACCAGGTGGAAATCCTGGACAGGCAAACATTTCAATCYTTCTGCTCTTACACAAGAGAGATGCCCAAAACCCTGCCAAAGGATAAGAACAGATCACTCTGATCRCACAACAGGGTCTACAGAGCAATGGAGGGGGAAAATCAAGCTGCCATATGAATTCATGCACTAACAAGTTACTCCCTGGGCTACTAGCAAGCCTCTCCACTGCCTTCTGATCCAAGTTAAGCTGTTCCTGTGAGCCACAGCTGTCCTTGAGGGTGCAGGTTTTCCAGATCTAACAGAGGACCACAAGTTTAATTCTTTTCTCAGCACACTTTTCAACTTCTTCCAGAGGGGAAGAAGGCACTGCTTCCTCTCCAGTGCAGAGTGGTCAGAGTATCTGACTGAAAGGCTAACAGAAAGGAGTGAAAGAGTTGCAGGATGGGGGAAGGAAAAATCATGTGTGTGGGGGGAAAAAAAAAAAAAGTTAAAGCAATTAACTTAAAGAGTTACTCAATTCAGATAGGCTAAGTGATCACAACAAAGCCTTTTTCACATGAAGCAAGAACTGTGCTAGGGGAAATCTATGAAAACATTTTCCTAGTCTAGTTTCCATATGACAAGAGGTATAACAGTACAGTACCTAAGCAACTATCAGCACATCAGYGCATAAAGAGGGCATCAGACCTTCCCTTTAATCTCTGCTAGAACTAAATCAATCACAACACAATGCCAGGATAACTCCAAAATGTTCACCATCCCCTTCACGAAAGGCAATCACTCCTCACAATTAGTAAAGCCACTCCGTTCACCCCACTCTGAGCACTTGCAGGACATCTAGAACCACAAATGCGTCCCATTATCAGATTTCCCAGCAGAAACTCCCTGATTTTATAGGCATGACTGCGTTATGGTACTCGTAAAAGGTCTCAGAAACCTTGAGTTTCTCCATCTTCCCTTTCGAAACATTGGTAATTATAAGCATGCCTTAGGAGGAAAGCAACACCCTATAGRAAGTACATCTTTGCATTTCAAAAGGCTCGGCAGCACACTGAGGGCACACCTTCTACCTGCAATACCGCTTATGCTAAATAATAACCTTATCGCAAACACCTTTCAGACCTCCAAGGTTTTCTTTTGGCCCTCGGGCGTAACATTAACTAGCAGACCCGACGTGCTACATCCTCKGTATCAGCAGAGTTCTTCACGAACTAGGCAGGCACCCAAACACAGTTAAGGTCATTCCACGGCTCRCCCGCAACGCGCAAAACACTCAGCAGGAGGGGAGGGGAGGGGGGGGGGAAGAGACCGAAACCTGCAGCTAACAATGGAAGCTGCTTAAAGCACTGCCGAGGCTCCCAGCACACCCGAGACCACAAAGCCAGCCCCCTTCTCCACTAACTCCCTGGAAACAAGCGCCGAAGTGTTACGCGGTGGTGCCCGCTGCCAGCAACGAGACCCTCCCCCCCAAGCCCTGAGGGCACCCGGAGGCTGCGGAGCGCTGCCGCCCCTCTCCGCCGCGCCGCACGGCCCTGCGAAAGGGCTCCGGGCACAGCCTCCCCCCCCCCAGCGGCACCGCGCCGGGAGGACGCCGGTGCCGCTGGGAACGGGCCGGGCCTAAAGCCGCCGGCGGCGGCGGCGGGACRGAGCGGACCCGCTCCCGCGGAGCCGGCCGGGTGGGGCCCGAGGGCACGGCCGCCCTCACCCCGCCGGAGCGTCACCTCAGGGCGACCGAGCCGCTGCCTCCGCGCGCGCCGCCTTCCACAACCGCTTCCCGCCTCCGCCGCGCGCCCGCGCGCCAGGGCCTCTTCCCAGGGCTCGCGCACGTCACTGCGCAGAGGGGGGGGGGAGCGGCGCCACGGCGCATTGGCTGGGAGGCGTTCCGCGGGGAGGGGGCGGGGGCGCGCGGCGCGGGGGCGGCGGCACGTGAGGCGCACGTGGGGCGCGGGCGCCCCCTCTCACCCCCTCCCTCCCCCCGCTTCCACCCACCTCCCCGCCCCAGGCTTCCCGCCTTTCCCCCGCGTCACCTCCCACCCCCGGCTTTCCTGTCAGGCGTCGTGGCGGGACGGGGCCGCTCGCCGCCACCTTATCCCAGACTTCCTGAGGCGGAAAGTGAAGCGGCAGGAGAGGCGCGCCTCATCCCCAGGGTGACCGTCGGCCAAGGTCCTGGGCGGGCACGGACAGCACCCACGGGCGGGCCTGCCCCCGCCCTGAGGACCCCCCCTCCTCCCCACACCCCCCCAGCACAAGGAGAACTTATTTCAAGGAACTGAGAGGACACAGAGGTCAAGGCTGAGRGGCCTGGAGGACCCGGCGGCTGTATCTGTCCTCGTCCTTGAGAAGGAACGCAGGGTTGTTCAAGGGCGCCTGGGGTTTGGTACAAACCTGCGTCCTCCCCACTGAGGTTCTTCCAAACGGCTTTACGAGAGCCAGGGCAAATATTGTTACAGGGAAGTATAAATGGAGTGCCTGCYGACTTGAGTAGCACGCCCTGTCCCCCAAGAAGTGGGGGTATTGTGRCAAGGGGGTGTTCACCCTCACAAGTTTTGCCCTGGGGAGCGTGAGCTGCAGCTCACCAGTAAGAGGGGGAGCTGAGAAGGGGGCCTGGCTGGGGAGGTCTCATTCCAGTCCCAGCCTGTACTCYAGAGGGTCAAAAACTGGGTGAAAGGCTGGGGTTTGCTCCCTCGCTTTCTCTCTTTCCCTAGGCAGACACAGGCTCGTGACGGACGGTGAGTCACAGGAACACYTCACCAGCAAACAAACTCTAGTAACCTCTCAGTAGCTGCATTTCACCATGTAAATGGGGAAGTTTTCCCAAAGTCAGGAGAACTAAGCCACTAATTTCCTACCGGCGAGTAAGTGTGTCTCCCCACAACTTCAGGGCTTCACGATACGTATCCAGGTGCACCTTGAAAGGTTGTCCCAAACCAAGGTATGAAGCTACAATGAGGTATTAAAACATTTCTACCACATTTTACATTCAGACCTGTTAATAAAMCAAATTTGTTTTGACCAACACACACCCGAGACACACTCTTTTAAATGTGTAACTCTGCTGGAACTATAATCTGTGCGGACTCGGAGCAGAGCCACTGAGTGAAAAAGTTTGAAAGAGATTTAGTTTGTAATGTGTGTTCACACTATTATCCCMCCACCCATCTTTCATGCTGCTTAATAGGAAAACTGTTGCAAAAATCAAAAGAAAAAAAATAAAAATCCCATCATTGCTGAAATGCAAATAGCTGCATGGGTGATAGCACCAGGAATTTTCACATAACTTTGCCCCTGTTCTTAAGAAGTCGATTTTAACACAATGCTGCTTAGAGACACTCTCAAGTCAGGCTATACACGATCACTGGTGCCCTCATGCTGAAAATGMTGTGCTAGCTATTTACACTGAAGTGTCTTGTGCCAGCATCAGCTGAGTGAGCAAGTGGAAAAGCAAAAAAAAACCTTCCAAACGTTTCCTAAAGGTCAATAAATTGTTGATGAAACTGTTCCATCAAATTAGTAAAACCCTAACTCTGGGTGGTAGGAAATGAGATACCTTTAACAGAAAGAAAAGTGCATGTAAAAAGAAAAGAGCTAGTCGGTTTGCTTTTCTTATTTTGCCTTAAAGAGGCAGTGGATAGGTGCCACCAGATTTTATTAGCACCTCTTGACAAATCTCCCAGGCCAAAGCAGCGCAGCGTGAYGGGCACTTAGCTCCCCCCCGGTCTCTCGCTCTTTCCCTAGCAGARCTGTTTCACAGCCTACCTTCCCTTCTGTTTAGAGGCTGTTTACCTGCAGCTCATCGAGAGTGAAAAGCAAAGCGGCYGCTCTTGCTACCTTTCTTCCCATCCTTTACACAAGAAATTGGAAGAAGGCATTTCCACCTCTGCTTCCTGCCGCTCCYGCCCATCGTCTGCTGTTGTCTTCACCAGTCCAAATTGCTGCACCGTTTCATCAGCTACATCACTTAATCTGCTTGTCACCACGGTGCCCGCAATCTTGATTTTCTGGAGTGCTTTACATTAATCCTACAGGTTGCRTTGCTCAATGATTGCCTAACCACAGCCGTTCCCGAGCACTCCTGGGTGAATCACTGCGTGGTCGTTCCCATGTGTTGACATGGGAACCTGTAGCCCTGACACCCCAACCTTTCGCTTAAGCTTCACTTGCTCTCACCTACCCAGTGCCAGGCAGCAGCTTGATTTCTGCAGCACTGCTTGTTTCCCCCCTTTCTTTTTCTTTCTTCCTTTATTCCCCCCCGCCCCCGCCAGGCAGTCTGCATAACAACTTACAGATCTCACATGCACATCATGTACCATCACTTTGAGGGGTGACTGCAGACATGCTCGATGCAGTGGTCGCTGGCTGAGCCTGCCTTATGCCTACCAGCTCAGGAAGAAAAAAGCCYTTGCTGCTAACGCATACGTGCTGYCCAGGGTGGACGGACCCGTCCGCAYGATGACTGGTGGGGTCCGTGGAGCCCAGGGGAGGCACTGGGATGGCAGCAGTGTTATGGAGAGGTGGGGATGGCAGGGGAGGTGAGGCAGAGCGTTGAGGCTTTCACAACCCCCCTGTGAAATCTGTGCCTGCTCCTGTTCCTTCCTATCATTTTTGGCACTGCTGCAAAATAGATGTGATTAACGCTGCCTACTTTTAATTCTATGTAACTCTAATTTATTTTCTATTTTAAGATTTTTGGTGTCAGTCAGCCCAGGGAGTAAGTAGCTGTGGCTGTTTCTGATGCCTGCATTTATTGACCAGAATGATTAATTCCTTTAAAACTTTAAAGCCAGTCACCCGAGAGTCTCAATACTTTCACGTAAAGTATAAGTATGTCCTATAAGGAGCTGTTTAAAAGTAATAATTTCCCAAAATGTATGCACAATAGCAACATCCTAATGTATTAATGAAAGAGCTCCCTCAAGTGGTTAAAAATATTGTTAGGTTTCACTTAATTTTTTTCCTTTTTTAAAAAAAGTAACAAAATGACAGTAATGTTAGATCTATAATGTAAAGCCAGTTATAAATGTAGCAATGAATGGGCTTCCATTCTTGCATAACCAGAAAAAATGGTGTGGATGTAAGACTGAGGCCAAAACTCAAGTCAGGCAAGTGCTGTAGTTAAAAAAAAAAAAAAAAAAAAAAAAAAAGAAACTGTAGAGGACTTCAGCCTGATCTGATAATGCATGATTGAATTTTGGCAGGAAAACCAAAAACTAGCTCCAGCAGATATCACATTGTTGAGGATGCCTGAAGTGTTTATAAATCATAAAGATTGCTTTTTAAAAACTCCAGTTCAAGTTTTCACAGTTCCTGCTATCCTCTTGCCAAGATTTTGCGTATAATTACCCTTGCTCCTCTTTACTTTGTATGAGGCATAGAGTTTTCAAAATATTTGGTGAAAGAGATTCAGATCAGSAGACTTCGGAGGAAAGACAGAAGCAGCAGGAATTAAACTCAGACTTCAGCGAGCAATTCCTCACACAGTTACTTTCCAAGCAATGAAGTTGCTGGTTTTGCTGGCAGACCAAACAGTCGGAAAGAAACAAATCGCATCTCTCTCGGCAGAGGGCAGTGGTATCCTTACTCAAACATCACAACACTTTTTGCTACTGAACTGAAATCATCCTTTAAAAAAACAAATAGTGAAGCCCTACTGCCAGCCAGCAGGTTGCTGGCTTCCTCTCCAAGCTCAGAAATTCCACTGTTGAGCTTCTTGCCACGACCAAGCAGGAGGTGCAACAGCCAACTTAATTGCTGTGATTCCATTGCTGAAAAGGGAAGCTTGGGTTATTTTTTGAGGAGCAAATAATTTTTTCCTTTCCCTACCATTTTGAATTAATAGAATGAATCTTGCCAGCTGGGCCGGTGTAATAGTTGTTTTTTTGTTTGTTTAAATTGATGGAGGTTATTTCTTCATTATATTTAAAAAGGAGAAGATCCTTCTAATCTGGCTAAACATCAAATCACGAAAGGTATTGAATCTGTATAGGTAAAACTACTGTCTAACCCTGCTAAGCTGAACTGTGTTTTCTGAAACTGTTCTTTACCCTCTGCGACATACCAGCTTTCTCTTTMTGTTAGGCTCAGAAAGAATTTCAGCTGGGTCCCAACCACACGATATATTATCATCATTCTCCTTGTRACACCAGCTCAAACCAATCTCAGATTTATTTTGCAGCATATTCTGCTGCTTATTAAAATTGCATGAAAATATTGAACTGCCTCAATGAGAGGGTCTCTGAAGTTGTTTCAGCAGGAGCGCACGGCATTAAATGTGCAGTCAGCCCTGGAAGAGTGACTTCAGAGAGGTTAGTTCCAGAACAAACAGGTCTAGTTACTAGTATTGACTCTCCTGCTTATAAGGGCTTTCTAAATATTTTTGTGGAAACGCAGCACTGAACTTGGCCAGCGTCTCCTTCCCGTTCCTACAGTAGCAACTGTACATGTTCCTCGTGACTCCACAGATTGCCAGCTGTGTTACACAGCTGGGACCCTTCCTTGTGAAGGTAAGACACAGCAGGTGGAAGAGTATGCATTTTACACCTAGTTTAATGACTGCTTACTACTCTGTAGTAGTAATCTCTTCCTCTCCATATTTCATAAAAGTGTGCATACTTTCTCTTTTTCCTAAGTAAATACCATTTGCTGTTGCTATTGCTCTCYCCATAGCTGCTAAGGTGCTTGGTGGAGAAAACAGAGTAAGCCAGTATTTTCTACCATTTCGTTGTCTCCCRTTTGTTTGTTACAGTATAAACATGCTGACTGCTGATGGACATGGAAGAGAACTAGGGCTTATGGAGTGACTGGTCCAGGATGATTCCCAAGACAGTTGTTTGCAGGTAATGGTACACTCCTACCTAYTCTGTACTTTGCAAAGTGCAGGCTATGGGCTATGCAGGCTACTAATAACTTTCTGTAGTGGTTTAACCCGGCAGGCAGCCAAACACCACAGAGCTGCTYGCTCACTCCCCCCTCCCCCAGCAGGACAGGGAGAGAATCAGGAAAAAAAAAAATTCACGGATTGAGGTAAAGACAGTTTAATAGAACAGAAAATGAAGGGATAATAATAATAACAATGATAATAATATAATAATGATACAATATACAAAATGAGTGATGCACAATGCAATTGCTCACCACCTGCTGAGAAATGGCCAAAACGATCACTGCTTCCTGGACCCCCTCCCATTCATATACTGGGCATGACGTCACATGGTATGGAATACCCCGTTGGCCAGCTGGGCTGGCTGTCCYGGCTATGCTCCCTCCCAGCCTCTTGTGCACCTGGCAGAGCATGGGAAGCTGAAAAGTCCTTGAGTAGCAGATTACCTAGCAACAACTAAAAACATTAGTGTGTTATCAACATTCTTCTTATACTGAATCCAAAACACAAYACTAGGAAGAAATTTAACTCTATCCCAGCTGAAACCAGGACAGTATCCACCCCTTATTCTATACCATCTACGTCATGCCTAGGTCTCACATTTTCCAATACATTCCAATTAATCACCACCACCTTTCTTGTCTCTTGATATATACACACAGATACCATTCCCTTAGTCTATGGGCCTCTAAAATGTCCATTGAGTTCATTTAGTCCATGACTTTGGGCTCCATCTGTCATAACAGTCTTTCAGGGCAGGAAAGATGGTGTGTGGTGTTGGATTGTTGCATCCTGAAGCCAGTTCTGATTCTTTTATCGCTGCGCTCATCTGTATACAGTATACAGACAAAGTACTGGCCATTTTTCTCGCTCAGCAATATCCAAGGCCAGCTGGATGGCCTTCACCTCTGCAAACTGACKCGATTCACCTTCTCCTTCAGCAGTTTCTGCGACTTGTCGTATAGGACTCCATACAGCAGCCTTCCGCCTCCGATGCTTTCCCACAAGACGACAGGACCCATCAGTGAACAGGGCATATCACTTCTCATTTTCCGGTAGTTTATTATACAGTGGGGCCTCTTCAGCACGCGTCACCTCCTCCTCTGGGGACATTCCAAAATCTTTGCCTTCTGGCCAGTTCGTGATCACTTCCAAGATTCCTGGGTGACTGGGGTTTCCTACTCGGGCCCACTGTGTGATCAGTGCGACCCACTTACTCCATGTAGCATCGGTTGCATGATGTGTAGAGGGGGCCCTCCCTTTAAACATCCAGCCCAGCACCGGCAGTCGGGGTGCCAGGAGGAGCTCTGCTTCAGTACCAACCACTTCCGAAGCAGCTCGAACCCCTTCATAAGCTGCCAAWATCTCYTTCTCAGYTGGAKTATAGCRGGCCTCGGATCCTCTGTATCCCCAACTCCAAAACCCCAGGGGTCGACTTCGAGTCTCCCCTGGTGCTTTCTGCCAGAGGCTCCAGGTAGGGCCATTCTCCCCGGCTGCRGTGTASAGCACDTTMTTTAYRTCTTGTYCTGCCCGGACTGGCCCAAGGGCTACTGCCTGAACTATCTCCCGTTTAATTTGTTCAAAGGGTTGTTGTTGCTCAGGGCCCCATTTGAAATCGTTCTTCTTCTGGGTCACTTGATAAAGAGGGCTTACGATCTGACTGTAATTTGGGATATGCATTCTCCAAAAACCCCCAACGCCTAAGAAAGCCTGTGTTTCCTTCTTGCTAGCCGGTGGGGACATGGCTGTTATTTTGTTAATTGCATCTATTGGGATCTGACGATGTCCATCCTGCCATTTTATTCCTAAAAAATGGATCTCCTGTGCAGGCCCCTTGACCTTACTTTGTTTTATGGCAAAACCGGCCTTCAGAAGGATTTGGACTATTCTCTCCCCTTTCTCGAAAACAACTTCTGCTGTGTTGCCCCATACGATGATGTCATCAATGTATTGCACGTGTTCCAGAGCCTCACCCTGTTCCAGTGCGGTGTGGATCAGTCCATGGCAAATGGTGGGGCTTGTTTCCACCCCTGGGGCAGTCAATTCCAGGTGTACTGAATGCCCCTCCAAGTGAAAGCAAACTGTGGCCTGCACTCTGCCGCCAAATGGATCGAGAAGAACGCATTGGCCATATCAATTGTGGCGTACCACTTGGCTGCCTTTGACTCCAGTTCGTATTGAAGTTCTAGCATGTCTGGCACGGCAGCACTCAATGGCGGCGTGACTTCATTCAGGCCACGGTAGTCTACTGGTCGTCTCTACTCTCCATTAGACTTTCGCRCTGGCCATATGGGACTGTTAAAGGGTGAGCGAGTCTTGCTGATCACTCCTTGGCTCTCCAGTYGACGAATCAGCTTATGGATGGGAATCAGGGAGTCTCGGTTGGTGCGATATTGCYGCCGGTGCACTGTCATGGTAGCGATCGGCAYCYGTTGTTCTTCGACCCTCAGCAACCYCACAACAGAAGGGTCCTCYGAGAGACCAGGCAARGTGGACAGCTGTTTAATTYCCTCCGTCTCCAAGGCAGCTATACCAAAAGCCCACCGGTACCCCTTTGGGTCCTTGAAATACCCTCTCCTGAGGYAGTCTATGCCAAGGATGCACGGAGCCTCTGGGCCAGTCACGATGGGGTGCTTTTGCCACTCATTCCYGGTTAGGCTCACTTCAGCCTCCAATACRGTCAGCTCTYGGGATCCCCCTGYCACTCCAGAAATACAAATGGGTTCTGCGCCTTTAAAGCTTGATGGCATCAGGGTACACTGTGCACYGGTGYCTMCKAGAGCCTTATACTCCTGTGGGTCTGATGTGCCAGACCATCGAATCCACACAGTCCAGTAAACCCAGTTGTCCCTTTCCTCCACCTGGCTYGAGGCAGGGCCCCTCTAGTTCTGGTCATAGTATTCATTATTCACTTCYTGTAAATGCRAKTCAAGAATTTCTTCATTACAATCTGAAATAAAATCAGCCCTTCTACTCTGGAGAATTGTTCACTGGAAACTGGACCGTCGTGAGACAGGTTTTTTCTGAAAACTGGAGCAGCAATTTTCCTGGGAGAACCCCCTTGTGTGATTGTTTTTCCTTGCAACTCATGTACCYGTGCCTCCAGGGTCAAGGTAGGTTTTCCATCCCACTTCCTCATGTCCTCTGCGTGGTCACGCAGGTAAAACCACAGGGTGCCCCGGGGTCTATACCTTCTATATCCTCTCTCTTGAGCAGAAGAACGCTGACTCCTAATGGCTGAGATACTAGTCCGTACAGGTAAAGAGTAGGACATATCCTCTTTGAGTTGCTGGACCTTCYAGGACAGTTTCTCCACAGCCGAGACAAGGGAGGAAGAGACAGTTTCTTCGTATTCCCRGAGTCTGGCAAMCACGTCATCCACTGTTGGTGCTTCTTCCTCTTTCCAGCACAGTGTTGGAGATTTCCACGGCTTTCTCCACTCCCCAGCTGTAGAAACAGAAATATGTTCTTAGGTCAGGGCTTTCATACACGAGCTGTAATATATATWTTTTTTTGTAATCTTTTAGACTGTCTTCAAAAATAACATTATGAGGCTGTGGGAAAGGTATTGGACTTGGAAGGTGTGGGGAGAAAAACATTGAGGTGCTACGGTGAGAACAGATCAGCCTCTTGGAGGGAGTATGAGATCCTTAGGGTCATCAASGAGAGGTCTTACAGAGAAATGTCAYGTARGTAGCCAGTGTGCTTGCAAGRCACATGGGGAACACCCATGCACGCAGGAGCATCGAAATGTCAGATAGAATCATAATGCCAAAAATGGTTAATCTTTGTAATGAAAGACCCYCAAAAATATGAGGACATGGGCAAAAATAATCCCCATCAAAACCAGGACATATTTCTCAGAGRAGAACAAATATCTTCATAAAGCTATGGAAGATGGTAAACTAAGAAAGAAAACACGTTTTCAGCTTTCAGTGTCAGGCATTTCCTCTTTTCCACCTTGTTTTAATCTCTGCAAAGATAGATGACATCTACTGAAAGTAGTCCCAAGCAGGAGACATTTCTAAATCTGCCCAGCCAGCTCTTTGGCTGTTTCCATAGCAATGAGGCAGCGTGTCCTGCTGCTCTCCCTTCTGCGAGAGCCTTTCCCAAGCTTGATACGGACCGACAACGCCATGCGTTTGTAGCTCCCCTGCCAAAAACTTCCCTCTTCTCTGCTCAAGGCCATTCCCATCTGTTCCTTTCTGCTTCTCCCTGATTTTGGAAACACCTGGCTAGAGAGGGAATCCATCCATATGTTCGCTTCTCTGCCGCAATGATTCAGTCCAAGGAGGGACCGCTGCTGGTTATACAAATKGAGAGACTGGAGAGGGCAGTGGCTTCCAACATTCCTGCCTTGGAAAGAAGTTTTGGGTGATGGTAAGGGACAACACTGTAGGGGGCAGGAGCATAAACAAAGCAGAAAGAAAGAAAATCCAGATTTCTGTCTAGTCTCCCAAAAGAATCAGACTGAAACTTGGCACCTCTGGCCATAGCAACAAGTAGAGCAGTAAAGAATGTACAGACTTGGTACAATGCAGTGCTCATTGCAGGAGATGACAAGCGTGAAGGAACGCTTCCAAAACCCTGAATTCAGATAGATCTATGTCACAGCTGAGTCTCTGGCAGCTCTCAACAGCATTTCACTGAAAGTGAAAAAACTAAAAGTCAGAGTTACAAAGCTGAAAGAGGAGCTTTTGCTATCAGCTGAGGACTAGCAAAAATGGGAGGTTATAATTGAACTACACTGGGAGGTGAAGCAATCTGCCGGGTTTGCTGCAGTTGATCTGCATTGGGCTGAGTTGATGTGGTTACAAAAACATCTTTGTGCTCAGCACTATTCCGTTGTTGGCCTAGTGCCTTGAGGCTTACATGCTTTGGAAATATGGATGAGGAGATGAAAACTTGAGCTTGTTTAAAGGATTTAAATCTGAAGATGGCAGGCCCAGGAGAGGGATTCTGAGTTCAGGCATGTAGGTCATGCAAGAGAGGTCTTGTCTTCACTAGCAAGTTAATATGAAATATAGTAAAAGTGTTCCTGTTAGTTCAACCCTTGTCCACACAAAAAAATACCCTCATTGCATAAAGTAGCTGGAGAAACATGAATTGACAAACCAACCAGAGAACACAGTAAACCTTGAGTGAATTCACTTCATCCTTTACCACTGCCATTTCTCTACAGTAGGGACCCACATTGGCACCATAAAAATGACCAGCAGTGCTCACTCCCCACAGTTTTTCCACTTGTGCTTTCTTCACCGTCTGCTTGCTTCTTGCTTCCTATTCATGAGCTTATTCACCCAGTTGCAAAAGGCTTCCAGTGCCCACAACAATTGCCCATCTTCAGTGCAGAAGTCTTTGTTTTATTATTTTGAAATTGTGTCTAACAAGACCTCATTTTACTGTTGCCTGCTGATCAAACACCAAGTATGGGAGAAGCACTGGCGTGATGCTACTGTAGTCTATGATTTTAGGAGGAAGGATCCAGGCTGAAAGCTTTCTGGTGACGTTCCAAGTAAGCTGTCATGAGAAGAGAATCCAACACGCAAGACCTCAGTGCTGAGGGAAAATCAGAGGGTTTCATCTACTCAGAGGAGAAGTACAGAACTATAAATGCTAACTCAGTAACTCCCCAGGAATGAGCATGTGCCATGCTGAGACTGAATGCATCATTAGCAAATCCCTGAGGCCGGATCTCTATTTCAGTCTGTGCAGTATAACAGCTTCAGGGAACATACAAACAGAGGATGCTGATAATTTCACAGTTTCTGCTTCCCTGTGAGGCAGAAAATAGAAGTACTCTGAAGCTCTTTCCCGGGAACACAGAAGTAATGTTTTCCAGGGCCATCAAAAGCAGAGGAAGATAGGTGTGCTCTCTGCAAACTGGGAGAAAGGGAAACAGAGTAATCTGCTGCCATGGCTGCTAAAGGAGTCTCTCGGCTGATCAGGCAAGCTTGGTGGACTGAAGCTATAGAACTGGTCCCTTGCAGAAGAGATGTTGTGGAGGGATGTGAAGTTGGCTCAGGTAGACCGAAATCTCAGAAGCACGTACAATCACAGTGGATTCACACCATATCAACGTCTCTCCTAGCAGCACAGATTATTAATGCGCCTAGCATATCTGCCCTTTATCAAACAACCCATGGGAAAAACTTCCAAGACAGATGACTAAAGGTAATTTTGTAGTGTGACTGCATCCTAAGAAAGAGTAGACAAAAAGGGAAAGGCAGACAGCCAGGCGGTCTCTAGCACGCTGAGGTCAAATTCCCCTTTCTGTCACTCTCGGGTATGAGAAAGTTGAGGACGACGCAGAGAGGTAACAGACATACTCCCGTGTCTGCTGGCAGAGACGGACAAGGCACCAGGCAGACTTAAACATACGCTCGTGTGAGCACGACGATATAATCTCTGACTATCAGAAAGAAGATGCCCGGGTTTCACTCCTAAATGTCTCAACTTCTCTGCATAGTTCGGATTGCACAGTAAATGCCTCAGCTGTATGAAATGTGCTGTTGGCTCTGGGGAGGTATTATTTCAGGTTGGCTGCAGCTGGGAGTACGTAGCATGACTTCAGGCCTCATTAGATGCACACTTGACAAGTTTTCTGCACAAACATAAAGGGAAGAAAGGTTTTCTTAAGAAAACAAGGCTTATACAGTTGTCCTATGTGTGTGGGGAAGGGAGTGCCTTTCTGTCTGCCCCAGCTGTCTTTTTACCTCCCAATAACTTTTGAACCTGTTGGCCAATTTTATGCAAATCACATGGAGACAGAGRTTCCAGAAATATTCAGTTCCTATGAGTTTTGTGAAAAATTCAGCCTAGTTAGAGAACAGAGTCTTAATTAATGCTCTGAATGGAGGAAATCTGCAGATGAACTCAACTTTTATTAGAGTAAGAATTTAAATTGGCAGGGATCACTGRAGCCCATCTAGTCCAGTCTCCTGCTCGAAGCACAGCCAGCTTCAAAGTTAGAGGAGGCTGCTCAGGGCCTCATTTTGAAAACCTCTGAGGTGTCAGAGAATCCATTGTGGACCTCAGCTTCACAAAACAAATGCATCGAGTGCAACTTCTTTGGCTCTGCTGATCAGGGAATTAATTTTCCCCTCTTTTAAAGAAGGCTTAGAAATGGCAGCCAATGGTAAAGCCTGCAACAATCCCCACGCCAGGCACTCCATAGGACCTTGCTTATGTTAAATATATTTAACCACCAGATAGTTACTTTATTTTGGCATTCTGYGTTAGTTAATGATTAAAAGTACAAAGGTCAGACTCAGAGACACAAGGCTTTGTATATCTCATTGTTTGATTTACCAGAAGCTACAAGGGAAGGCGCACTATGAGTGGGAACTACAGGCTACATATCCAGCCTGACAAGCTAATGAGAACAAGTCATTCATTAACAGAAGACTTGCTGCTAAGCAAACACATACAGCTGGTATGGGAGAAGAATTTGGATGTGAAATGAGACAGTGTAGTTGGTTTTTTACACAACGTTTCCTACTTCAGCAAGTTTACAGTCTAAATAAAGACCACACAAAACACATTAAGAGCTTGATCAAAAGAAGATTTGGGCTTGTGTCTTTTCTGAAAGGTTTGGTAATGAGCAGAAAGGCAGCATTTGCAAAGAGAATGGAAATATTTGCATGTTTAACAGAAGGAACAAGTTTTAAATTTGTGAGATTTGATTACAAATGTATATGCTGCTGTCTTGGGTACCAGTCTATTCTGTGCACGCACACATACATACGCGTTCACAGAARCATCTTACAAAACCCTGATGCTTTCTCTTGCTTCAGTTGTACAATTGCATTTTTCTTTAGAGTAGTTTCATGCTACTAAGGATTTTTTAAAGAAATAACATTAAAGCTGGAAGCTGAAAAGCAGGGATATTTAATACTGTACAACTGTGTGAGGCAGGAACACAATGTCATTTGTAAATGATTACTTTATCTTTCAATYTTTGCATAATTAAATAAAAAAGCCTGCCAAGGAAGAATCTATCTGGACTTTGTAGAATGAAACAATAACAATATTTTAGACCAAAMTTTGACTTTAAAAAGTGATTTAATTATTTAGGACCATTGCATAGACCATGGCACCATTCATGGCCAGGGCACATGGGCATTTGCCAAAGTGGTCCAGAGCAAGGCTGGATCCCCGCCATCCTGAATTTATAACACAGAGCACCAATCCTGCAAGAAGTTGTACCCTCAGGGTTCCTTACAAGATAAAAGACTGAATTCAGAAGCGTGTACAACTCAAAACAATAYCAGGAGTGCAATCACAGAGAGATTAATTATTGTAACAAGGGCAGCTTTGAAAGACAGAGTTTTCAGCATGATTTAGARAAGGCAAGTGAAGGTGCTGGGAACTCACTGGCTGGCAAAGTATTCTGAGCATGAGTGACAGACAGTGTGAGGAGGCAAGAAGGTAGGGGTGAAGGAGGTATAAGGGGAAACCAGTACATGAAGCAAAGAGCATGGAGAGGATGCACTGCTAAGTCCAGAGTCTTAATGGTCTTTTCCAACCTAAATGATTCTATGATTCTAATTCCGTCTTATTTTAGCTACACGTCTTAGAAAAACAAGAGAAGGATATTTTTTTTTCTGGCTAATGTAGCCTTTATTTTGTTTTGGACTATCACGACAGTTATTCTAATTGAAACACAGTACAGTAGTCATGAGAGGAATCTAAGGTGGGATGAGGTCAGTCTCAGAGGCATTGATAGAGGTACTGCAGTACAGTATCATGCTCTGAAATGTTTGCTATCCCTTATCTAAATGTCAGCTCTCTGGCTACAAACCTCTCAGGGAGAGAAAACAGAAAACACAGAAAGAAAAGCTTCCATCTGCAAACTAGAGAACCCCCTCGCTGTCCAATGAGTTAGTAAGATTTCAAATTAGGAACCAAAAAAATTAGGCTCCAAAACATGAATTAAGGCAATCCTGGAACTCTGGTGGGAAAACACTCCTATTGACCCACCTGCAGATGAATGCCTAAAAGCCTGAGTCATCACCAGCGCTGTCRAGGGACCTCATATTACCTCAGCAAATGTACTTTATCAGTGATCACACTGTGCAAGCTGAGTACTAATTTGCAATTCCCAGCAGATGCAGAGACTTGTCATCATTTTTGTTTGGTAGAGGCAACATTTTCCACGGAAAAAGGCAAACAAACAACATTCTTAATGTTCTTATTAGCATACCCTTCTACAACCTTCTGTGCTTTAAACAGATGCTTGGGAAGGTGGCAGCTGTAGTACTTACAGAAATATATCAGACAGGAAAACAATTACAGAAGTAGTCCTATAATCTTCTTATTCCATGTCTCCCCACCTCTGGCTTTACTCTGATGGAGGCTGTGAAAAGGTTATGGGTTATACCATGATGGGTATAGTTCTTGCAAAACCTCAGCACAGTTAATGTGTTGCTCTTTACAGTTAATAGCTATGAACACAAGGACAGTTACGATCTGTGAGGGTGGTTACACAGTATACCTAAAACAAAAACACAGGACCAAATAAAAGAAGAATTGGGATGCCTGAGATGCTGTCTCTACACACAGACACTCTTATCTTTTCTGCTACAACACTGTACACCCAGGCCCCTTCCTCCCTCCGCACAGAGCCTTTCGTTTGCTTGCTCTCCCAGTAGGCATCAATGTTTAGACTAGTAGYTGGCAGTGTCAGAAGAGTGGTATGAATGAGGATAATGCTGAAGCAGCATCAAAGAGATAACAAAAGGTTGGTCGCATTGAGGAAAGGGCCAAGTTGGGTGGTGGGATGCAGTGTTTGGGGGACTGTGCGTGTGTGGAGTTTTTATTTTAGAATCATAGAATCATAGAATCATTAAGGTTGGAAAAGACCTCTAAGATCGAGTCCAACCATCAACCCAGTACCCATGCCCACTAAACCATGTCCCGAAGCACCTCATCCACACGTTTTTTGAACACCTCCAGKGATGGTGACTCCACCACTTCCCTGGGCAGCCTGTTCCAATGCCTGACTACCCTTTCAGTGAARAAATTTTTCCTAATATCCAATCTAAACCTCCCCTGGAGCAACTTGAGGCCATTTCCTCTCGTCCTATCACTTGTTACTTGGGAGAAGAGACCAACACCCGCCTCTCTACAGCCTCCTTTCAGGTAGTTGTAGAGAGCAATAAGGTCTCCCCTCAGCCTCCTCTTCTCCAGGCTAAACAACCCCAGCTCCCTCAGCCGCTCCTCATAAGACCTGTGCTCCAGACCCTTCACCAGCCTCGTCGCCCTTCTCTGGACACGCTCCAGCATCTCCATTTAGCTATGGTGGAAGAAAGAGCAGTTATTAACAGAGGAAATTCAATCTGTCAAGGGCTGCACRTGAACCCTTCTGTGCTGTTGCGCAAAATCTTTTAGAAAACCGTATTTCCCCAGAAAGCTTTTACATTCATAGACTGTCATTGAACGGACATGTGAGTACCCCAAGCTATCTTGCATGCACTGTACATAAAATCTAATTTAAATCATAGTAATGATTCAAAACAACTTTTAAGACAACACTGAAACACTACCTATTGTGCCATGAAATATTTGTGCAGACAGTGCATTTTARGAGCTGTCAGTCAGAGATGAAAGTGTGAGTGCTTGTACATGTTGCACCAAGAAACGATTCTCCTTTGAAATGGCTCAGCCCTTATAAGATTYCAATGTTTATTGCAAAGTAACTAACCTTGTGTCACAAAGCCTTTATCAGATTTTTAAATCTTTCCTTTTCTTTTTTTCTTTTTTTTAATGTCTTTCCCCAGAACCCCTCCATTAAGGCTAAAGGGTGGCTGCCTGGTTTTCACGCAGGTGAAGTCCTGGGTGTTACAGTGACACTGAGCAGCAATGCCACGGGCCATCTAGTGGACATTATACATTGCCTTTGCAGACATCCCAGGGGAGTTACAGCTGTCCTGAGCTCCACAACTTGTTCTGATACTGCAATAAAAGCATAAGAATCCTGACATGATATGCACATGTATCCCTTACTCTYGAGAACTCTCCAAATGCCTCAATCAGGCCTCTGTTGGTCTAGGCACTTAACAAACACCTTAACTAATACCATCCGTGTCCCAAATGTTTAAGACAAATCTGTTTCTCTGTGTAGCTTTGATACACAGAAGGTATATGAGCTGGAAGAAGAGCAAAGACGACTCCTAGAATTAATTTTCAAGCCACCAATAGAGTACTGCTACTTAATTTTTCCTAAGTTACAAAGAGAAACTGCCCAGTTGACTCAACACTTAATTAGGCTCAGGAGTCTCCAATTTGTCCACAGGCTKCTTCTGACACAGAACCCGTACTTCAGGCAGATGACAGCAGCACACTCGTGACATGTAATGCCGAGCACRTAAGCCTGCTCAGCCAGCACTTGATTGTGTGATTTTTGGAGCACACTGCGGATGTGGAGCAATGCGTTGTCAGTGCTTAGAAGCTTCATGAAATGGATATATGGTGAATATTTAAAGTCAGTTCAGAAGTGTTTCTAGAAATAACACATTTCTCATCAGGCACATTACTGTAACCTCAATGCTGCCTTTGTTCCTTGGTCCTTTTTATCCCTTACTTGAACAACTCATGAGACAGCAGATTGACTGGAAGCCCAAAATCGCCAGGAGGACAGTAACTGTTACTGATGCCTCATTAATGCACGGTGCCAGACCTCTTCAAAAGAAATTACCTTCTGAAAAACAACCTATTCCTGATACTACATGAGGCTGATAACATCGCAGCTGATAATAATAGGTAGCATTGTTACAGATTTTACCTCTTCATAGC
Source organism: Oceanodroma leucorhoa (assembly GCA_030449065.1). Classification (NCBI taxonomy): domain Eukaryota; kingdom Metazoa; phylum Chordata; class Aves; order Procellariiformes; genus Oceanodroma; species Oceanodroma leucorhoa. The sequence goes on from JASVER010000113.1 coordinate 1,006,999, forward strand.
ACTTTGTAATCTTTGCATGGTTAATAACCATGACACTGTGAAATAAATACTTATTAGCCCCCATTTTAACAATAAGGAACTCAGTGTCATCAGTGACTCAGTAGCACAGGGTCATTTTCAGTTTGGGGAGTTTCTTGTTTATAKCCCCATTGCTCTTCTAGCAGGCACTCTAGAAGAGTGGTCACCAACCAGGTCTCGGCATCCCCTGTTTATATGATACCGCATAAACAGTGCTGTTGAAAGGACCAAGTGGGGTACAGTCTGAGGGTAGGGTTTGTTCAGCACACAACCAGCAACAGCTGGGGTGCTGCTTTTGAAGCTTTTTTAATAGGGTACAGCACCATCTTAAAATACTATTATACAATAGCAAATGGCAACCATGCTGCAGCCCTCTTCCCCTTGCAACAGGCCTTTTTAGAAAGCCCCTGCCTGACTCCATCTGCAGTTAAGACGTTTCTGTGTGTCAGACCAGGTCCACGCAGTCGGACATTAACATAACCCACAGCGGGCTGCTGTATGCGCACAAGCTGCTGGTAGAGAGAATGAGGGATTTCACGAGATCTGAGGAATAAGAACAGTCTTTAAACCCAATTCTCCTTAGTGCACTTACGTATAATAGTCTCTTGACACTGGCATCTTCTTTTAAAATGCTAATGGCCTTCCTCTGGATAGTTCTTTAGGATCAGTGAGTAAAAGGCATTAGGAAAGAAAAATAGTATTTCCGTTGATTTTTAAAGTGGTTCTATCCCACATGGCAACTGCAAATGGCACGAGGGAGTTCTATGTTTGTTGTCTCTCTACAGTCTCCAGAGAACATATATTTTGTTTACAAGGCAAACCATTTATAAATGCCAAACCCTGCAAATTCTAGCTGGAATGAGACCAGGAAATATCTCCACTGCAGAGTTTACCCATGTGGGCCAGTTCTGCCCGAGACTGCCCATCCTGCAGAGACACCCTCTGCTCATATACACATAACCATGCCCATACAAGGTCCCGGACTTGGCAACGTGTACCCCATGCTACACCCCAAATGTTCCCAGTGCTATTTTAAGAAGTTTTGTTGTGTGTTATTAGCAAGCCTGTCTGTAATTCCTCATCTCCCCAGTGTTCTTAGTCCATTAATTTAGTGAGTTAGGGCATTTCTGGCTCCACGTGCTCCTCACTCCCATTTACTCCAGCCTGTGTCAGAGTACACACTAGCCCAGCRGGATAAGCCACCCCTATTTTAGGCAGAATTATTACTGCAGCAGGGTGCAGTTTGAGTGCATGTGACAGTATGGATAGCATTTTGGTAGCACCTCAGGACCCTGGAAAGCTAGAATATGACCTCAGAATTCCTGTCGCTAGGAATTTCATGCAAGAAAGCTGACTTTCATGGAACTCAGAGAGGAACTTTTCACCTTCCCACCCCAGGAATGCCACACAAAGGCTGAGCCAGCCACAGGTTGCTGTGGCTCCTTGGAAGCTGGCTGGCTCCGAGTGTTACCAAGCCAATTTGTCACTCTCATGTCAGTTCGCAGCGATGTGGTGAGGGYGTCCGAGATGAGCTGCATTGTGGCTCATCCACGATGAGGCAACATTGCCATAGCGTTGCTGAAATACTAGCTAGCATGGAGAGCAAAATACTTCCAAGTGCCTACGTCCTCTAAACTACAACAAGCACCATTATCTTTCAGGGTGAAACCTCCTCCTTTCTGCTTTGAACTGGAAAGCCTTATGCTATTATTACAGAAGCCAAAAGAAGACAGTTGACCAATTAGTTACAGAATAGAGTGTACATTCAGCCACCCGATGACAAGATGCTGCTGCCAACCACACCTGGCCACCAGCACGCCTGATGTTATTCACACAGCCGTGCCTTCCTCTTCCTCCACGCCCTTGGCCAGGAGCGCAGGTCCCGGCGGGAGCCCGSGGAGTTTGCCCGGGGCCTGGTGAGCCATGGAGAAGGAGATGCGCGTGGCTCGGGACAGGCCCAGCACCGCTTCCTCCTGCAGCCAGGTACACAACCCTGGCTTCACACCTCACGGTTCGTGGCGAACCAGCCCGGCTTTAGCCTCTGCGAAAGCGCATTCGGGGGGCCGGGGCTCAGCTTCGCCGTGAGCGAGGCAGCCTTGGGGCCCTGGCCTTCGGCTGGGTGGCCCRCGCCTGGCCTCAAACCGCGGCCAAGGCGGGAGAACCCTCCGAGGGCGCAGTCCGGCATGTAACCCGGGGTCTCGCTCCTCAGTCCACGCCCGCGCGTGCTCCCTCGTCGTGCCTCTCCTCGCCACGGCCACGCTGCCCGTGTGACTGTACCGGGGGCGGGGTGGGCGGCCTCCCTGGGAGGACCGGAGGTGGCTGCGGGAGCCGCTCTGTCCCCTCTCTCCCGGCGCTCTGTGGTTTAAGATGGCGGCGGGGGCTGAGGGGGCGAGTCCGTGAGTCCCAGGCCGGAGCGCCGCGGGGGCCGGCGGGGGCGGCGAGGCGGGCGGGAGCCGCCGGGCCGCGCCGAGGGGAGGAGCGGGAGGCCGCCTGGCCGGGCCGGGGAGCGGCGGCGGCATGTGAGCGCGGGCCGCGGCCGGGAGCGCGGCGATGGGGCAGCAGGTGGGCCGCGTCGGGGAGCCGGGCGCCGGGCTCCAGCACCAGCCGCCGCCTCAGCACCAGCAGCAGCCGCGGGGACTGCGGGGGAGCAGCGCGGCCAGGCCGGCGGGCCGCCGGCGGGAGGCGGCCGGGCGCACCGCCGAGGGAGGCTTCAATATCTTCACCCAGCACGGTGAGGGGCCGGGCCGGGGGCCGCGCCGCCGGGCGGGAGGGGCCGGGGTGGGGGGGGCGCCCGCCTGCGCTCGCCCCCCGCCAGAGGGTCGGGTGGGGGGCTCGGGGGGAAGGGACGAGATCGCCCTTCCTCCCTCCCTCCCTCTTTTGTTGTTGTTGGTTTAATTGGGGGAGGGGAGAGTTGCGGGAATTGCCGGGGTGAGGAGAGGCGCCTCTCGCAGGCGGGGGGAGCGGGGCAGTCCCTGCCGCTGCTGCCACGTCCCGGGGGATGCTTGCCTCGGCCCAGCCCGGAGCCTGGCAGCGAGCTCCGGGCCGGAGGAACTTCCCCCGCAGCTGGGGACGGCGACTCCCCGCCATCCACAGCAGGAGCGAGGTGGCACCACGGGGAATCAGAATTTGCAGTGCTTGGCAGCCGTCACTGCAGCGGTTCCTAGCTCCGGTTTTGTTTACAAAGGTAAATGTTACATGTGCTTTGTCTTTCTGTTTACTGAAGCGCTTATAACTTGCCCGTCTGGATCTATAAGTCTCTGTTGCTATATAGCTCCTGTCAGAGCAAACGATTTTGTTTTGACTGGGGTATTATAGCTACCATCTGATTCTCAGTTGAAGTTTTTGCCTGTCCACTTCTATTCTCATTGCTGTAAACTGATACCAGAAACGTTTAATGCAACGTGATTAGTTTCTGTAATCTCTCTTAGGAGGAGCCCACAACTTCAGATCCCCCTTTGTAACTGTCATTTTTTTATTATATCTATTTGCCAACATCTTAATATAATGCACAAGTTTTGGAAGGTACAATCAACTGAAACCTGTCTGCCCTGGCAAGCATGTTGGGAATAAATGCATCTCTAATCCTAAAGAACTGAATCTGCTATGGAGAGCTTGGCTGGTTTGGCTTTCGGTGGAGAGAGATGTCAGTGTTTATAGAGCAAGGCTGCTTCTGACAATACATATTTTCTTTTGCTCAATACAATAAGCATAGGCAAAAAGATTAAGGAACATGCAACCAGCAGTCTAAATGTAAATATCGTCTGCTGTGACTGCTGACACGTAAGTATCTATCAAAACAAGAGCGCAGCACTAAATCTGGTTCTTAAAATCTCAATGTTATCACAGCTTTTGAGTTCAGGGAGCAGTATCAATTTTAAAACCAAAACAGAACTCCGTGCTTGCTGAAACGCCTGACCGGCTATTACTACAATTAAAACTGAGGATTACTATTTTATTGCATCTTTCAACCGTAATATCATCAACTTCATGTTTTACTTTGTCATTTTTGTACTGTAAAAGGCGCTTCGGCAGAAACATTACTACAAAATAGTCTAACACTGTAAGTTCACAATGTTAGGAGCATATGTCAAGTTACGCATGTACCCTGCTTCTTTCAGTATGCTGAAGTCTAAGTCTTTAGCAGCAGAGCAAAATTGCTGTATGCACTGCTACGTGTGACTTAGCAGGCAAGAGCACTGCTGCTAATGACAAACTGTCTTTTAGTGTTTCGGTACCAAGATGACTGTTTGGTTGTTGCTCTTACAAAGCAAGGACAGAAAGGACGTTTGTGGGAAGTACAGTACAGCACGTGGGGACGTGTGGTTACTTCAGAATAACACAGTTGAGACTGACTCAAGCGCATCTTTTCATTTATTGTCGCACGTTTTAGTAGTAATTTAGTTCAGCATCCTGAACAAATCCTTCTAGCTCCTCCCTCACCTACTAAATTTTAAAGGTAGAAGATAGGGAGAATTATTTACGTGTAGCRGCAGGTAAATGGAGAGAAAAAGCTTCCTTAAGCATGCATACACACCAAATAGACAAATTATGTGCTCTGCTCTGTCTTCCCTAGACCTAGAAACAAGAATGAGCCTGGAAAGGCAACACACTCTGAATAAAACTGTTCAGTGGCATAAAAAAAGAACATTTCTCTGTGATAACAGCAATTGTATCTTTTAAAATAATTACTGTTTATATTGCTTAGATTATATGCTTCAGTGGCAAGGTAATGAATATCATTTTACTTAGGTTTTTGTTGCTTCTGTTATTTGCTTTGCAGACTGTAAAGGGAGATGTGTCTATTGAAAATAAGATACAGCTTTTTATTCTCTTAGATTATGTAAAAGGGGTGGGTTTTTTTGGCAATCCAGTTTTTGAGAGTTTCAGGGCAGGCTTCAAACTCCCATCCCATCGTGGTGAATACCTCAGCCGTGTTAAATTGTTCCCTGAGTCTACGCACRTTTTACTAGAAAGGAGCGAACAACTCACTATTAATAATCTATAGCAAATGCTAATCAAAGTTGGGTACCTGTTTAAATGCTTGTCTTGGGCAATAACCAAAGATGTTTGTCATGTTCCTGAACCTGGATTTCACTTGCKTTCTCAGAGAAATTGTGTTCWTGTGATCCTGACTCCCCTTGTCTGAGGGAATTYTTTTCCTCTTAACTTCTATTCTTATTTTTCATTTACTGACTTTGTTCTCCTCTTTTACTTAACCTRGCTTTCTGCTAGCTTTCTTTAAGTGCTGCGCTTCTTTTGCTGAGATGCAGTGGTTGCTGGTGATACTGCGTGATCCACATTCCTCTTCTCTAGTCATTTCTTTCTGAACTGACCCTTCCATCCTGTCTCTAGGATATGTATTCACAGTGTATGAAAAGTGGTGGAAAAAGCACAGGATTACAGGCTAGCACTCTTGGACCACTGACTAAACCAGCCAGTCTAAGGATGAGCCTGGATTATCTACACTCCTTGGCTTTCCTTGATACATTCTTTGATGTGAGGAAGACAACCTGACTGGTGCTAGACCCTTACAGGTATAAATCTCTGCCTCAGCTCATGTTGGCAGATTTCATGCTCTACTGTGCCAGGAATGACGTGAACCTTACTAAGTACTCTTGCCAAAGTTCATTTTGAGGGGTTGCTTCTTCTGGATTGCTGATGAAAAGCATGGAAKTAAACTATGGTTTCAGCCTCAGACCCATTTTGCTACAGGATTTTGAAGAACAGGTTGTGTCAAATCAATATAATGTAAAATCTCTTACACTAAGGCTACCAAAAACCTGAGACGAGCGTTTKTACGCAACTAACTTGAAATGTAGTTGCCCTTGAAAAATCGAGGGATTGAGTTGAACCAGTTTGTCCCAAGCATGTTTGCTGTGTTACAGTTGTGTAGGAGAAGCACTACAGGTATACAGGTACTACCTACTTCAGGATGTATTTTTGGAAGCAGCGAGGAATTTGAAGATGTTTTCTGCTTTATGGAAAGAACAAGGAAATCTGTATTGTGGCATCCCACTATTCTATCATGAGAACAGACACGTAGACTCCTGGGCACTTTAGGTCATTGTAGTACTGAATTCTGTGAGCACTGCTGTATAGTTGRGCAGAAAAGTTCCAAGCAAGCTGATACATTGATGTGATTTGTCAGCCGTGGAGCAGAGTGCTCCAAGATGCAAAAGATAGTTGTGGATTTTRCAGCCTTTTGCAATTACCCCTTCAAAGTGCCCCACTGCGAGCATTCCTAGCACACGTAATCTGTGATTTATAAAAGCAAGTAATGGATCATCAAGCATGTTGGTGGCTAGTAATGTACTAGGAAGGAAGAGTGTAAACAGAAGGATTATTCAAACACTGGTGTTCCCATGTACACTGCCTCAGAATTAACTACTACCACAGGGACAACCACTCAAGAGGGAGAAGGTGTAGCGAACACTAGTTATGATCAAATTCTTACAGTTCAGTGCAACCAGAAAAGATAAGTAGTACTTGGTGCTATTACGGAGAAGCTTGCTTTCCCTTTCAGAGAAGGAACAGGGAAGTAGGTTATCTCCTTATCCTTTCAGTAGTTTGTTTGAGGGAAGGGGTACAACTGATGACAACCAACAACTTCCAAGTTGCACGGGCTCTGCTCGGCTCCTCGTATGACCTTTGAACAGTGACATGCTCTCATTTTCTTTCTGAAGAGCAGTGATAACTGCCTACTGTACCAAGATATTTTTTGGAATGGTGTTAGCATGCTTTTCATCTCCGAAAAGACTTGCTGAGTGTTGTAGAAAACACACTGAAGGAAAATCTGATTATTTAAATCCTGGCTAGGAAGCCTTTGCAATACCTGTTTGCAATACTGCTACAGTTGCCTTGGTGATATATTTTGGGGTAGCGGAAGGCTCTGCCATGCTTGAGCTTTTGATCCAGCAGGCGCAGGACATTTGTTCCCTGTTTTGTTTTCTAGAGGAGGAGTTTAGCAACCTTTTACTATGTGCATCAAGGTCAGGCAAGATAAGCCTATACTTTTAAAAATAAAATTATCATTAAAGCTCCCCTAAGGCAGTTGGAGTGCTATGCCACATGATAAAAACATTCTAAAATAGGAAGAAGCATAAATAACACTGTCCCTTTGAAATTCAGTGAAACTGAAGGGCTGGATACAGGAAAATGGAAAGAAGGAGAGGAAATAGGGTCAGTTTAACAACTGCACTTTGTGGGCCGCCTAAAATGTTCTTTATTTTTCATCCCAGTGAAATGCAGCAAGCTCGGGCCAGAACTACTTGCCTGCAGACTTTCCTGTCAGTAAATGCCCTGTGCAGATGGAATATAATCACTGTATTCAGTGCCTGACTCTTTTTACTGTAAATCAGAAATCTTGTGGGACCATAATGTATAAATAACTTTTAACTAATTATTTGGGGAATAAAGGATAGTTCAGCTGAGTGTCTAGAGGAACATCTCCTGCAGAACATGAAATTATAGGCGTGTTCTCTATTGCATCATGCTCCATGATATCTAAATTATTCCGGCAGATTCAGTTGCATTCAATACTCATTTTTATACCTTGTCTTATGTTGGGATTTTTGCATACTGTATTTCGCAAATGAGAGGACTCTACCAACTCGATGGAAGGGACAATATAATACAGACTACCRATCCGTTATAATTCCTGGCGTACGTATATTTCCTGTGTGCTTTTCACATAGACAGGGGAACATGGTCTGAAGAAGGTAAGACTGAAATGAAGTTACTTCAAAAGACGTTAGTCAGAACTAACTTAAAAATCACATTTCAAAGCCCAGACAGATCTCTGATTTCTCAGTTCTCCACATGTAGCAGATGGTGTGGTACAAGTTGTTCTAGCAATATTTCACAAACTTGCTATTGCTTGCAAGTGCAATGTTTTGCAAAAAAAACTTGTGGGATTTTTTTTTGGAAATAGGGACATGGCCAAGTGAACAAATCGGTGGCAAGTGAACGTGTAAGCTATTGGACACAAAAGCAAATTGTCACAAGTGGCTTAAATCATCTTCTTTAATCTAGCGGGACTGACAGCTCATGTAATTAGAGTTGGAAGATAGTTGGACTATCTCCTAGAGATGCTGTAGCAGGGTTGGCTTCAGGAATATTTTATGGCTGGTACTAATTACAGATTCTGGGACAGTAGGCTTGAAATCGTGTTTTCACTGGTGTTCAGGAGAAGTGACCTGTTCTGTGACCCACTTACTTCAGCATATGTCATGTTTGTTTGTTCTTAAAGCAGGCCAGTCCTTGCTGAAGTCAAATCATACTTTTTAGATCTTTGTCTTATAGATAAAGGCAGATGATCGTTAGCGTGATTTATTCTAGCCCATTTCTTTTAGTTGTCACAACTTAATGTTTCCAGTATACTTATTATCCATAAACTGTTTTCTGAATACTGCTGACAGCTGACTAGTTCACACTCATAAGAAACTATGTTAAAATCCAACTAATATAAAACAAGAAACAGCAGTTTATACTTATTCCAGTAGGGATGCGTGTGAAAGTTATTAAAAGTAATACAGTTAGGTTTTGTTTAGTGACTTGCTGAGCTCATTTTCACCTGGTTGTATTTCAAAAARCCAAGGATGGATGACCACAGACTGAAGCCTCACCTACACTATAACTGTTTCAGAATCTGATATCCTCAATCACAGCTTGCCAAACGGTTAGTAGTTCTTTCAACGGTATGTAATTATGAATGACRCAAAGCTTGCTAGCTGTAGTGCAAATGGCCCCTTGATTGGCTTTGCAGGTGAATCTGCAAAGTAGGCATACAGGTTCTTCCTTAACAGCATTTAGAAGAGTGTTTACTGGTAAAGAAGTATTTTTCGTAGTCATTTGGACCGCCAGCAGTCTCTCTTTCCCTCAACACAGCAAGAAAGAAACAAAAGCTCGCACTGAGTGGGGTAACAGGCTTGACTTGTTGGGTCCAAAGTAATGGTTCTCTCACCGTTACTGCATCATCCCTGACATTTCTCTGGTTTTGTGGTTATGAAATACTTTATTTTAAAGGCTGATCTTGGTATTATCCGTAGAGATTATTCTCTCTAGAATAAGTGACTGTTACAAAACCATTGAGGCTTCCTGTTGGTAACACTGTAAACCACAACAACAAAGCTTAGTTATATTACCCATATCTGCTTAGGAAGTTTCATGTGCTTTGTGGGCTTTCTATAAGGACATGGGCATCTCCYGATACGATGGCTTATCTGCCACTGTGTATAAATCAACTTTTTAATAGATGACTTTCAGTATCAGCTAAATCAGCATAGGAATGTCAAAAAACAGTCCAAAAATAACTTTGCCTCTTTTGAGGGGGAGACAAAGATGCACAGAAATACTTCACTAAGAATTGAATTGGTTTTATTTCAATCTTCTAGTGCTCTTTAAAGGCCATTTAAACATATTWCTTTCAAGACTGAACTTTTTCAAGAAATTCCTTTCCTCTTCTCCTGTCCTTCCCTCCCAAACCTTGTCCTTAGGATCTTAATCTTACTATGATRCTTCCATTAAAAATAATAACATGTGTTAGTAAAATTGGAGCTTCACTTACGTTGATYTGAAAGCATTCTATGACAATAGTGATGTGAGAATTGGGACTACAATTATGTAAGAAAAGTAGCTCTTCAATGAGGGAAAACTCATTTTCTATAGGACAGTTCATCCTTTAATTTGATAATGTTACTGGTTTGGATTTTGGGCTCTTTCCTGGTTTGTTTGGTGGGGTTTTGTTGTTGTTATTTAATACTAAAGTGAAACTGAAGTAGCTTCTTTTTACAAGCTATAGATGGCAAAGTCATAGGAACCATCTCCTGCTGCTGTTGGGGTCAAATTAGGAATCAAATTAGAGGATGGGAGGATGAGAACATTCCGGATTTGTGACCCTGTGCACRTCCCAGTCTTTCTCGGTCCTTTCTCCTATGATAATCCCAAAAACAAAGCATCGAGCGTGTCTCTGCGGTTCCTATTTGTCATCATCTCAACTAAGGTATGTAGGATGAACAACTATGGAGAAGAGTGTCTCCAGAAAGATAGATGATGCTGGAGAGGAAAGAATGTGGATAAGGAAAGACCRGAAAAAGAGGAAAGGGTAAAAGATGATCTTACATCTTCTCCCTAATAGTGCATTTCGGTACACTGGAGATTGTATTTCGACTGTTCAGCTTTGGAGATAATGTTTTAAAATACAGTCTTGGGTATATTTAATAATCGTTGAATGAGACAGGGGAGCCTTCTAAACTGATCTATGGTAAGTTAGAAGTGAATTACTAACCGATGTCCCTGTAATGGGTAGCATACTGGTTGGGGGTTTCCCCACGCAGAGTAGACTAGACTATTTCAGTTGGAAGGGACCTACAACGATCATCTAGTCCAACTGCCTGACTAATTTAGGGCTGATGTAGCTGATGACTGATAACAGGCACAAAAAGTGGAGGAGTTGCAAGCTCCTGGAGCACAATCAAATGTTAATTTGCAGGACTRTTCATTTTGGGAAGGAAAAACCCACCAACAAGATCTCCTCCTCCTGTTTCCTTCTTACCAGAGGTAGAATCAAGTACAATTGAATAGTGAATACACATATACACTCTTTAGAGYTCACATATGGGATTTACAGTGGGTTGGCATAAGATACCAATAATAGTTTTGTTGCAGGTGAAGTGTGCTCAGCACCATGGCTAATTTTGAAACAGGTATCAGGCTTGCTTCTGGTTGAAAGAAATTATATKAATATTGGCTACTGTGGTGGTAGTATGTAGCTTCAGGTCATGAAGTGTTCCTGTTTTTTGAAGTGTTCCTGTTTTTCAGATTCCATGTTCAATTAGACCCCTAATTTTTTGGAAAGTTGACTGTAGAGAGTAGTGTGCCTGTACACTAGAAACACCAAAACATATAGGAATTGCAAAGTGAAGGAACACTTCCTCATCACAAATCTGTGTACACTCCAAATTGGTCTGGCCTAGAAACTCGTTTAAATATTGTCAAGTAGATTAGTATCACCTGCTACATTTACCCTAAACATCAGGGGTCTAAAAGGTGTTTACAGAGCACGGATCTATATTCTAGACAAAAACCGAAAACATTTGTACTTTCTAATTTTGTAGCCCCTGAATTGTGAAGATAACCCTTCAAACCCAAGCTGGAGTGTAAATTAATATAATGAGGCCTTCCTTAGCTTACAGGGTCAACTCAGTTTCTCAAGATTATTTCAAAGTCTTTGCTGCTCAGGGTTCATTTTGCTAACCAGCAGTGTCACGGAGTTAACAAGACTGTTCAGTTTTGCTGCTGCTATTCAGAAACCTGTGGGAGACTGTGCAACTGATGAGAATATCAATTTTGTGTTTCTGCTTAGGAAAGCCAAGAGCAAAAGTAGAGACAAGATACAGCTATACTAGTTATCTGTGACATAGAAGAAAACTGGAAAAAATATTTAGATTAGCCTTGAAGGGATTTAAAAAGAAATAATTTTAAAATGTTATTTCTGGTCCAGCAATCTAATATGTCAGAACTTGCCAATTAATGAAACTATGGTGACTGTTTAACAATAAAAAAAGTCTGTTTATGCAAATTTTTTTAAAATTAATACAAGTTATGTCACCTAGGAAGAGTGAAACGGACTCTTCTTAGAGATCTGAATAACCTTGAAGATCTTTTTAAATAGTTAGTGGCATAGCTTCCTTCCTCCATTAAGTTACTGGGTGCAGCAGAACTCAAGCTTGTACTGGCCTGAGCTGGATTGTGTAAGCATGGTCTTACTCATTGCTTGTGTTTAATATGCAGTTTTTTCTTAGAGCACAGGTTTTAATTGTAAAGCTTTCTTTATGTCCAACCACCGTTCACTTCAGTACAAGTGAAAGAGAAACAGCATCCTTTGAGAGCTSATTTGTGGTTCCTTTTCTCCTATAAATTATTTTTTTTCATATTTTCATCTATAAATCGGCAAATAAAAAAATTCAGTCTAATAGTTGCCAGCTCTTGGGCTCAGATTTAAGATACTGAAGTTAAAATAGCAAGTTCTTCAAACTTGAACTTTAAATTGCTGAATGTCCTACATGTGCTTTTTAGAATATTGTTGATATTAACAGAGTTGAGTCTTGGTGAAGTTACTTTTAGAATGGCACCTTGATCAAAGCGTAAAGGCTGTGGTATAGGCAAGACCTTGAACATATGCTGAGAAAGTTGTTCCTTTGATCACTTTGTAGTGGTATCACTCAATTCTGGTTTGTTTTCAAACCTGCTTTTTTACTGACTGGATTGGCATCAAGTAAGCCATGATGAGCTTTATCTTTTGTGGCAATAACATATATAAATAGTGAGAGCCAGCTCTCTGCAGGCCCCGGAGAATTCTTGTGCTTTCTCCGGACTAGGAAGACGAGTGGGGTTTTGGTAGGTTTTATCTTCTTTTTTTGAGGCAGGGAGACATGTACAGCTTGGGGAGGGATGAACAGTGCTTTTGTAATTGATATCAGTGTGAAACCTGTGCTCTGGCCCATTACCCAGTGAAGCACAGCAAACTACTTCTCCACTAATCATAAAYTGTATGCTTGTTATTCAGGATGATATTTGTTGGTTTTACTTAATTTTGATTTATGGCTTTTTTTTTTTTTTTAATCCCAAGAATAGACAGAGACAGCAGAGGTACTTTATCAGATCAAAAAGGCTTTGTCTAGAGAAGATGCTTAGAATAAATAGGAAAATGGTATCTAGTGTCTTGCGGTGCTAGTATTTCAAGTTATATTTAGTTTTTTTCTTCAAAAAAACCCTTTCTTCTCAAAAAACCTTGTATATTAAGGTTTGTAACATAGCTGTGAGGAAGGAGCTGATTTTTCACGTTAGAAGAAACTGAGATCTATTTTTCTGAGTAATCTAATAAATTTGAGTCTGATAYAAAACTACAGGAGAACAACCAGCCCACTTCTCATAATTTTTTCTTCCAGAGGAGAAGCATTGGATGGCTTAGGATTGATGTGCAAAAGCAGTAGATACTCAAATGGTGATTTGAGTAGCCTGCCAKAGCTATCCTGTGAAACAGAAGCCTAGCAGGTTTAATTCTTGCTTTTGTCATACCAGTACTAAATCTGTTTTGTCAGAAAATTTTTTCATTTTCTGTTTTTAGGTCATCATAATTAAATATATTTATAACTTCTTTAGGGGTAAAATGTTTTAAGAGAGCATTGCCCTCTAAATCAGAGCCATTTAATTGCACGGTAACTCCTGCACTTTAGCACCTAGTTAGAAGTACAGATACATTTTGAGAAGTTGAAATAGGCCACACTCTTTAAGTCTGTCAAAGCTAAGCTTGTTGATAGTCTTGTACAGAAGTTCTAATTCCTTCTCATTTTGATGTGAATAACTCCGTATAGCTTCCAYCTATCTTTTGTCGAATGGTTAAGCTAAATTTGAATGAGACACTTGGTATGTATGCATCTTTCCATCAACACACAAGCTTGCACCATGACAGTAGAGGTGCAATGACTTTTTATGTGTGTGCTTTGTTAGTATTTCTGCTAAATAAAATGTTTTTCTCATTTTAGGGGTTGGTGGCAAAGCATATAGCTGCTTCTAGGTGCAGCCTAGCTCTAGAATAACGCTCAGCTGGCCTCTCAGGACCTGCTCAGCCACAGGTGGATGGTCTTAGCCCTGGTACTGTACTCACTTGGGTTGTGGGCTRTGGAAACTGGCATGCCTTAAGGCAAGATAATTATAGTGTGTTTAGACTCAGGTGAGCTGTGCTAGTTTTCTTGCTTTACAGATGGGGGAATGGTATCCCCAGGTGCTGGTTATTAGCATGTTTTCTGTTGTGCATCAGTGTTACAGAATTACACTGCAGCTGGTGTTGTGAGGCATTGCCAGTAAGTATTTTGTTCCTGAACAAGAACAGCACTTGACTATGAGGAACCTCTTAGAGAGCCTTTCTGCTTCCTTTAGCCTTCCCCTCTCCACACAAAGCTCACCTTGTTRTGTTCGAGCAGGGAAGCAGGCTTTGAAACATGCACTCCGTTGTCAGCGGGGAGCAGGTGAGTATGAAAGAGCACAGCCTCACGCTGGGCAGAACTGCCACGTTAGCTGAGGAGCCTGGGCAGCACACAGGAGGGTAAAGAAGGTAAAAGGATCATTTGCAGCTGCTTGTGGAGAACATGATTTTCCAGCCTACCACGAGAGGGTGCTACAATGCTTTGACTTAATTTATCCATTGCTAAAAGGTTTTTCTGTGAGGAAAAGTGCAGGAGTTTGTGGTTGTTTGTTTTTTTTTTTTTTCCTTCAACATAATTGTGTTATAGTGAAGAGTGTTTTAAGTAACTTCTGATTTATGAAAGCAGGCAAGATCCACATATCAAAAGGCAGATGTAGCTGTCTTAAAATTTAAGGGAATACATGTTTATTTTGCTTTTGCCTTTAAGAGCTGAACTGCTTCCTTTTTAGTTGTTTTGTTTCTGTTGGGCTTTATCCTAGATAACTTCATTTGCCAGTAAGAGAGGTTTTCCAACTYGTTTATGTATAAGTATGCAGGCAACCTTTTGTGCATGAAAAGACATTAAATCTGATACTTCTGCTAGGTAATCTGAGCCCTCAAATTAAGAGTCAATTCTCATTGCTTCTGTGCACTTCTCTGTAAAATGRCAATAATGCTTGCTTGTTTTATGGAGCTGTTTAGACTTAACTTTTGCATAAACAAACACAGAAAAGCTGTCTGCAGGCTAACCGTTCAGTCGTGCTCTCTTGTCTCATCCTGTAGGCTGTTAGAGAAACATGTGTTTGTTGTGGTTATAGCCTGTATTTCAAAACACTTGTGGCATGGCAATAGGTCTGAAAGAAGGTTAGTGTTTGTGTTAATTGTTTGACTTGCCTTGAAATGGAAGCTCAAAGCACTGTGCTTTGCTGAATGTTATCTATCAAATATCCATAAAGAGGCTGAAGCTACAGTGAATTAGCAACAGATAGAGAACTTTAGCATACTGTCTTTGGTTGTTTAAAAATAGAGCAATACAAACAAGAGAGTGAATTGCACTAAGCATTCGTGCAGTTGGGTTGTTGGCTGAGAGACAGGATCTCTGCAAAGAGATCCGAAACCTGGTGTTTAGGGCTTAGGCATGTAAGTACAAAAAACTAAGATCACCTGACACTGCTGTGATGTTCTTCATTGACTGCTCAGCTGTGAGGTAGTTACGCTAAATTGGGATGCATTTGTGTTATTCTAAAAGTCACTGACACTTTAATACTAGTCAGTGAAAGACCACATTGAAAGAAACACATTAACCAGTCCTAAAACAGACTACTAAAAAGGAGATATGAAAATCTCTTTGAAATACAACCAAGACAGACTTCCTGTCTTGCATACTATCATGTAAAAGCAAAGGCATGACTTCTGGTATGCTGTAGCTGTCCTTTTTTTCTCCCCCACACTTTCCAATTTTGTTATGATGTTGAGATCTTACATGCATTTCAGGCCTTGGCATCTGGCTTTGTTACATCCACCCATCTATTATTTCCTCTTGCAGAACGAGTAGAACACCATCACATGGTTACCCCCTACGCTCCACTCCCTGAGCCTACAGGGAAGTGGGCTTGTAGTTTTTGAAACCATAAAAGCTATTATAGAAGCAGCATCTTGATTTGTTAATATGGAAGCAGGCTTTAGTATATAGAATAAACTGCCCTGGTACAGCAGTGCTTCATATCACCAAACTGAAGSTTACCCTTCCAGGGATTGCTCTTGTGCTTTTAGAAATTAGATAATGATCCTGTGCGCTGAGAAGTGTCATTCCATGGTGAATACCATGTGAAATGAGGTTGTCTGAAGCTTAAAGGGAAATAGAATTGAATGTCCAGGAATTGGTGCTGGTGACAAACTAGGAAGAACAACTGTTCCCTTTCCTATGAGAATTTACCATTCTTACTCAGCTGCCTGTATCTTTATTTTGAGCCATATCCAATCTGAAAGTGAGACAGGTAAAATCATAGCAAAGCAGCTTAGTCTGATCTTTCTGTTATCCTGTTCCTTTGCTGTATAACATTCAACTCTGTACTGTGGGGATCTTCTATTATATTCTGCTGTTCTACTTTTCCTTGCTTTAAGCCTATTTTCTGCCCCTGCAGTTCTTTTCTGTGTTGTTCAATGTACAAGACCTTCTGTTTCTTCTGTGCTTTTTATCCTTCCTATTGTTTGCATAACTTACTTTGCCTGTTTTTTCCTCATGTTTTATTGCTTTCTTGAGTAGGCCCTCTTCCTTCTTGCCCTGTTACCACGGTGTCTTCCTATCTGACTCTCTGTGCTCTTGGTGAAACAGTTTGTTCCCCAATTCCTTGCCTTTGCTGGCAGGCAAAGGATGCCAGCTCTAAAACCAGGAGTGCAGCCATGCAGGAATTGAAGAAAATGGTTTCTCCCCATGAAGGTACCATCTTTGTTTAAATATTTAAAAATTGAGATATTTACATGAGTAAAAATCCCTGCAGTTAAGAAAACTATTTTCTAATATCTAATGCTATTTATTTAGCTATTTTTTTTTTCCACTGGTAGGGTAGTAAGTTTATAAAAGGAAGGCAGTGTTTTATCGTACAGATAAGCGAGAGGCATGAGTACACAAGATGGTTTATGCAAGAGGTCTCTAGCAGAACTACCAATGGAGCACCCTTTCCACAGGACCATGCTTTCTTTTCCAAGTTTAACTGTAGAGGCTTTCTGTTGTGCTTTGCCCTGTGACAGATTTTCTTCCCTTTTTTGATGCTTGAACTTAAAGCAACTTGTTTTAATCCTGCTTCATTAGTGTAAGGAAGTGTAGGAGGGTTTGTTTAGAGAACAACAGTAGTTGARACAGTAGCTGTTTTCAAAGTGTTTTATGTCTTTGTATTGAAAGTGTTACTCATTAGAGAGATACTGTAAGGATTTTGTAACCAAAGCTCTAAGTATTGTACTTTAGGAAGGATGGCTGATCAACACCAGTTTGAGTCATGCTCTGCTATAGCTTCTAATCTGATATTTAGCAAATGACTTTGTTTCTTTGCTTTAGACCTTCTTCTGCATAGTACAAATTTTACTCTACTCTGTAGGACTGGCAAGAGAATAAAATATCAAAACTGTGAGGCACTCTATATATCAAGTGCTACAAAAATATCCCATGTASTATCAAGTCATAATATTAGCATGCCCTGACTGAGAATGTTCTGTAGGCTGTGAATTTAATGCATGCGAGAATAAGCATTTACTGCTAGTGAAGGGTACAGCATGGTTAGCGCTAGTGAGGGCGGTCACCCACAAAACAGGTACAGCCTCAGCAGAAGGCTGGGATCTGATACATCGTCTTTCTCTTTTCTTCTTAAATTACTAACAAAGTGTTTCAGCAAAAATTGTGGATCTTACTGTTTAGTTGTAGACATCTGAGCAGGCTAGATGGTTACCTGCTAGAGGGTTTGGAAATAAATCTTACTAGAACTCATATCCTCATTGGAAAAATATCGTTGCATCTTGCCACAAGTCTGGAGAACAATTCAACCTCCAGAGAGCAATTATCTGGATTTAGAAAAACTTCACTGTTTGGGGTGAGATACTCAGGCTGCTGTTAGCTGACTGCCTCTTGTGTAAAAGAACAGGCATATCACTGGATGACACGTGTTCGCTCTCAACTTTGCATGTTAGCACTCCTGCAATTTTAAATCTGAAAAAAATACGACTGCGCATCTCAGGCCTGGTCTCTGAGGAGGAATGCCGAGTCCTTTCAGCAGCGTGCCTCCAAAGACAGCTGCGCAGTTAGCATTCATGTCTGCCAGGGTCTGTGCTCTCCACAATGATCCCCACCCCAGATCTCCAGACAAAAACAGGAGATGAATCTCAACAGCTGCAGAAGGCTCAGTTTATGAATCTTAATTAGGGTAAGGACTTATTTGAAGTGTTTCTTTTCATAAGTCTCTAATGATGGTTGTAAGGGCTACATATCCCCATTCAAGTTGTCAAGATAATGCTAACCTCTTTATAGAGGTGGAGTTCTGGTGGTCTGAGCCTGTGTGGATGCCATGTCCCTCTAAACATAAATAATGCTCATATAGACCATAGTGTTTTTCTGTGCTCTACCAGTGTGCTCTCAGTTCTCCTTCCTCTTTTCCCCTGCCCAGGTTGCACCTTTTTTGTGCACGCCAACTTTTCCAATTGTATTTTTTCCTTGAGTAGGCTACCACCCTTACGTGATATACTGCTTTCATAACATTGGCAAAGTGCCCAATAAAACTGGTTTGAGACCTCCACACCCAGACCTGAATATTTTTCCTCCCCAGTTTAAAGGAATGACCTGCATTTTATGTATTTGTCTTAGATTACAGCAGCCACCTTCATGTATTAAGAACAAAGCCAAGACTGTCGGTTTCCCCATAATTATATTGTACCTGTCACTACGCAGGAAGCCCTGCCCTTTCTTTAGAAGTAAAATCATTAGAGTCCATATATTTTAATTGGGTGAGTCATTTAGTGTCAGTCTTGCTGCTAGAGCATGCGTCTATTGTGTCTAATGTAATTTCCCCTTAATGAGGCCAACAGTAGCAGTACCAGTAGTATGAAGTCCGTTATAAATAATCTGTCTACAAGATTCACAATATGTAATTTCCAAAAGATTCACCAGGAATTTTCAAAGTAAGAGTACTTGCATTAATTTTTTTCTATGATGGAGAGGGTTATAAGTTGATCTAGGAAATCCTTAGTCTTGAAGTAAACTTTTACAGGATATAGCCTGTTTGTATCCTGGTTATCTGAATTACAATATGATAAGTCTGAATCGATGAAAACTCATCAAAAGAAAAGCTTGTCCCCACCACCACCGTGCTCTTTCTTTACCAGTACTGGTTCTCGTCTAGCCCTGTGGTGAGCCGGTCCAGGGAGCTAAACCGACCGAAGACTCTGAAGTGCTGGTTTGGTTTCCTGACCCAGCTTACGTGGGAAGCAGCAGAGGAGGCAGCTGGGAGCAGGGGAGACAACCACCATCTGGCAGCAGCTGCCTGCTGGCTTCACTTAGCCACATGGTCAGTCCGCACCCTCAAAACCTTAGCAAAATAGTTCAGTGGTTTTGTCTCTTGTGCCTGGGGGAGGGCTTTGGTGAATCCGGTTTAGGATTACTAAAAAAAAAACCCAAAACATCTAATAGCCTGTAGGCATACTTAGCATTGTATCTCTTTAGCAAGGCAGCTATCTGAAACGAGCCCCTGAAATTTGTCCTTTTAGAATCTTTGAAATTCAGAAATGAGTTAACTCAGGTGCTTAAAGAGTCAAAGGCAGTATCTCTTCATAAGAGGTAACTCCCCCAAGTTTCTAAGAATAGGATCACCTCTTACATGGTTTAAGGGTGGGTTTTTTTAACACGTATTTTACTTCAGTGCTTGCTGAGTTCTTGGCTTTAATGGCTTTCTGCGTGCTACACATGTATGCCTTGAATGAAAAGCTGATTATAACCCAGTGCCCATGATCAACAGCTCTTCATTGCTGTCATTGAGTTGGAGAGACTGACGGCTAAAGGAAAAGGCTGGCTGTCCTTCAGGCTGAACTAGGTGTGAACTTAAAGTTGGATTATTTGACCAATATTTCTGCCAAAAGAGTCTCAATTCTGTGAATAAATCTGTTAGACTAGTTTCTCTAGTAATTAGGAATTAAGTTCTTACACTGGTAGTCTGCTGCATTTTAATTAGACCCAATTCTCAATATAGAAGTTTTACTAAACAGTCACATTTGACATTACTAATAAGAGAACATGCCAACCTAGATTAGTCAGTCCTTTTGAGGGCTGATTCTGCTTGGTGTATTTGATCACATCAATTTGATGTTTGCCATTACTCAGCTTTTCTGGCTTCAGAACCTGAGGTGTGACCCTGCATGTTTATTTCACTGGTCTTTTTAGTAAAAAAAAAAAAAAAAGAAATTCATACTCTAAGGTGTCTGCTGGATTTTCTCCAGGCTCTTATCTTTTGTATTTCGGTTGTTGATTTGTGTGGTGTTCATCTTCATGGGTGCTTCACTTGGTGGGTGCTTTGGAGGTTTTCTTTTTTTTGGGGCACAGGCAATCTACTGTTCATGATGGAAGCATGACCTTAAAGGGTGTTTGCCCTAGAATCTCCGCTGCAGCTTCATGCAGGAGCTTCAGCATCCTCGCTGGAGGAGCTTAAATGTGCTGGGTGCTTCCAGGTTTCTAAATTTCAGCTCTTGGTTCAGTTTTTCAGGGACTGACCATACAGGATTTATAAAAATTTAACATTGTTACGCTTGTATGGTTTATTCTAGATTGTAAGAGACTTAGATCTCAAAGCAATAATATGTCCATATAAACATCTTTCCTTGCCTCACTTCCCTCACTGTTTTTGACAGTTTGGCATCCGCTCAGTTCTATAACCTATCCAGGAAGCTGTTACTTCTAAGCAGCCCATGCAGCACATAGTTATATTGGCTTTAAGTGCTTAAAGTAGCTTGAAAGCAATGGGAAGACTGTTTCTGGCAGTGATGTAGATGAACAGGAAACATATCATTAATTCTAAAGACCCTTCAAATAACTTTCAAATATTAATTAGCTTCTGATTTTATAAAGTCCTTCTAAGCTGAAAGATGCATTTTAAACTTACATGGTACAGCAGCTTTCAATCTGAAGTTAATCGTATCTGCTTCTGATGCTCCGTTGCTTGCCAAATAGCAACTCTTGAGCTGAGGCATGTCTCATAGTTTACCTTAAGGGTACTTTTTCAGAGAAAATTGAGAAAAACAGTATGGAATTCCAATAGAGAAATGCCCTAAAAGGCAGGATTTTAGTGGCATCTCAAGAAGCTGGCAGCGGCTGACTGTCTGGCAGTAGTGCTAAATAAGAGGTCTTCATAAGGATGAGATAGAGAAGCCCTTGGCTGGAAGCAGTATCTGCATGGGATGGTAAGTGTTCTGCTTTATAACTACTGCACTGAGGAGAGCTACAGTTATTTTGAAAACATTTACATACAGGATTGCCATAGGTAACTGCTGTAAATAGTAGAAATGTAGCTGAAAAATCTTCTCCCAAGCTGCCAAAAGCCAGAGCTGCTTTAATTTCTAGTACCTGCACAAAAGGCAGAAGACAGCATTCTGTCCCTTTGCTTTAAGAGGCTAAGTCATAACTGAGTACAAGTTCACCATGCTTTTGGTTACTCAGACAATTGATTTGGAGTAGGTTTGTGCTGTAAGGGGCTCAAGAGGGAGAATGATTTTGAGAGGAGCATTTGCAGGACTGCCTGTTGTCTTGGAATTTCCAACTTCAAGACGGCACCTGGTGCGCTGGTATCAGCCCTGTAGTGAGCCCTGTCCCAAAGGAAGGACTTAGTGTGGCTGGTTCTTCAGAGGGTACAATATAGCCCTGTGTAATCCAAGCAGTCAGCTGTCCTGACAACCTATATGGGCCAGCAACAACTGGGAATGTTTTTCTGTGGAGTGGGAGGAAGAAGGAATGAGGTGGAACTCTGTCGAATTAGAAAAGAAAAAAAATCTTAATTTAACAAGATAAAGGCACCTTTCTTGGCCTTTCAAACCAGAAGATGTGGGGACGCTGCAAGCAAGTTCCCTTCTGGATGGCACAGTTAGACTTTGGTCTCAATCTCGGTTCAAAATTTACATTTCATAGAACACCACTCCTAAATGAAAAAGCAGTTTTTCTTACCTCCCGCAAAGCAAGCTGTCTGGCATGACTGGCAAAAATCTTGCCATGAAACTGAACGCAGCTAATGTTCTTTTGTCAGAGGTCTTACTTTCTAGTTTAGGTTAAGTCATCTTGCACTTCATTAATTTCCCCATTCTCTGATTGATGGTGATACCGGAGTACAGATACCATTCTTCCTGTGGGCTGCAAGTACTCCTATGAGCTATATGAATGGCTTGATTTCTATGATTTGTATGACTTAAAGTCATATTTTTGTCTTGTTCAAGCATGTCATGTATCAGTGATAACTCATATCAACTTGAATGGCGACTTCTGTGCATTTCTTCTTGTCACTGCTACCATTGCTGCAGATGTAAAAACTCTTATCAGTGCCACAAGAGGCAAGGTAATATTGATGCATCCTCTCAGTTTGTGATGTGCTGTTACTATCCACAGTAAAATCCACAAAACCTGATGTTATAGATGGATGCAATTTAGGAACTAATCAGTACTTTACAGAGGGAGAGGAAATGAACTGCTGAGTGAGCCGCAATGTTAGACCTCCCACTGGGAATTTCCAGCCCTTTCCCTCTTCCTTCCTCCCTCAGAATATATATAGTAAATAGAGTAAATTAAGCATTGGCGAGGTGGCACCCGAAAGCAGAAGCAGTAATAGAGGCTAGAGTAGTCTTCAGTTAAAAACAGCTGACAACATACTGACCAATGCTCTGAGCATCCCAGTCGTACCACCACAAATACTGGCAGCAGGAGAGATGTCTCAGACAGCTATGGCAGTATTAAGTGGGAGGAAGGCTCTTTAAATAACTAGCAGTGGGTCTTACTGTGTCAACACTGAGTTGTTGTTTCGCCCTCTGAACAGGAAAAATTAGTCAAGTGGCAAGCAAGTGACAAAATGAAGTAATTTGTTTGCTTTTTGTAGTTGCTGGATCTGTTTTAGAAGGGAGTGAATACTTTCCTTGTCATTTTGCATTTCTGTTCAAAAACCTCTAAGCAACATGATGAAAATCAGAACAAAAGAAGACTAGATTTGGTTAAAATTGAGGGAGTAGCACTCAGTTGAACTTCATCACTGAAGCAGTCCAGAAGAACACTTGTCTATATGTTGTTTTTAGAGCATCTGCATTTTGCGGGGGCTAAGGCAGCATTAGTCCCTTCCCCTCTCATTGTTAATCTTAGCATGCTTTTAAGTTACTGTGCATAATCCAGTCTTGAAAAGCCTGCCTTACTCTTACAATATAGCTTACATTGTCTGTCTCCTCTTATTCCAGGTGAATAGAAGGTTTTGTTGTACAAATTCAATAAAATAGGATTTCATTTAGTTAGGATTGCCTCAAAACACTTTACGATCCTAGATAAATCCATACAATTATTTTCCTTTTCCACATTTCACCAGCACAAGGAGGGAATCTTTGCAGTGTTATAGAAAAACAAGCTGTTAGTGTTCAGGTTAGCATTGTCAATTGGCAACAGATCTTGGCTCCTGTAGGGATTTGTCTTTTGACAAATTATTGGATAAATCTGCAATTGCAGCTACCTCCTTTGGAATGTTTATTTGTCTATAGATCAGATTCTGTCCTTGCTAGCCTAATTTAAGGTTAATTTATGCATTTTCCATGCAGTTTCTGGTTTTTGAAATGGCAATCTTTAACCCGGTCAGAAGATTTGGCCTGATATTTCTGGGGAATTAAATCACTCATTTCCACACATTTGTACTTTGTTTGCTTTTCTTTACTGCTCTGAAAACAAATTAGTAGAAAAAACATCATCTACAGGATGTTTCTGCTCTGTTTGCATCCAGGCGCATTCAAGTTTTCCCATCTCCTGCAGTATTTCTCCCTGGGGCCAATTATACCTTCTTTAACCAGTCTTCTAGTTCAGCAGTTTCCCTTGCAAAGTCAATTTTGTCCTTTTTTTTTTTTAATGCTCCTCACCTGTATCTGATGGCTTAACCAGATCATACACTGTACTAAGTACTAATTATAGTATATAACTTGCTGGAATGCATTAATGATTTTGAGTGAAAAGGTGCTAGAAATGAAGCAGCTATCAAATAGGAATAAAGAAAATGTCTTTTACTCAACTTTCCAACTTTTCTTCAATTCACCCCTTTTTTAATTAAAAGCTGCTATCAGACTATGACAAATTATGTGAAGAGGAAGAAAGCAAGTAACAAGATGGTAAAGTTGCTAATAATAAGTTAAAGGCAGTAGAGTCAAAAGTTGACTGAAGAATTGCAGGAGGTTGCAGGTTGAAGTGGTACAAGATTCAGTGTAAACATGTGGAAGGTAGTACACAGAGGAAAATGTTTTTAGCTTTGTATATGAGGTATTTAGCACTGAGCTGACTGCTACAACAATAGAAATAAATCTTTGAGTGGTAACAAGACAGTATCATGACAACATTTAGAATTATAGTCCAAAAAGCAGAGTGTTAGGAATAGAAAAATACATAGTTCTGCCACTGTACAAAGCTATGGTTTGAATACTGCATGTGATTCTGATCTGGTTATCTGGAGGGGTGTATGGTAGAGCTAGAAAAAACTCAAAGGCGGACTGTTTAAAGGTGACCAAAGACAATAACAACATCAGACCACCTAAGACAAACTCTTCAGCTTGAAAGAGAGGTGGCTGAGGTAGAATAAGATAAAGAACTGTGAAAGTCACAAGTGGCAGGGAAAACACCAACAGGTAGTGATCGTTCAGGATTTGCCACTCTGCAGACTGAGGATCATCAAATGAAACGAACAGATGTCATGTTCAAAGCAAGTAAGAGCCTGTTAGTTATTCTACAACATGCAGTTGAGCTATTGGTGACATTGCAGCAGGATATTGTCTATGTGACCAGTTTAGTTTGCATTACTTCAGACAGCAACTGGACAAAATAATGGAAGAAGCCTGTTAGGAAGTTTAACTACAACAACGCCAGCTCTGGCTCAGAAAGACCTTGAGCTGCAACATGTTGGAGGCACTGGAATATCATCATTACCCTTTCCCCAGGCAACTTCTGTTGGCAACGGTAACAGGAGGATGCTGGGCTATAAGTGACCCGGTATGGTGGTTATGTGACTGAAGAATCCCAGTTGTCAGCTAGCTGACTTGCTTTTGACATAATCTTAAGTGTTCTGCTAAATCTGAGAGGCAGGACTTGTTTTTCCTATCATACTTCCTTTAAATGTTCTATAGTTTTGATGTTAACAATCAAGAAGTACTTGTACTTCCTAAGAAGAAAAAATAATCTCAATGCCTAACTTTACAGTAGATGTTACTACTACAGTAGCAGATGTACATAAAATACACATTTGTATCTTAGCTGCATAAAATTCCTTCAAGTTGAATATATTGTCTAGTCTCACCTCTCTCCAATTAATTATTTTTAAAACACTTATTATTCTTTCAAAAAATATCAGATCTCTACTGAATAATGTCAGTCACAAACCTATTTACTTGTTTTGGCGTTTTCAATCCAGATCCACTCAACTTACTAATAATATTTGTCTATTAATTTACAGTTACCCTTCTTTGTAATAAAACTGATGTTATTACTACACCAACAATTCGAACAGTGACTTTTTTGTAGCTTTGATTACTTCTAGAATAGGACTATTGAAGTTGCTTAGTCTCACTATTATCTCTTTTCCTTCAAAGCTGTATTTATTCTGCCGTAACCCAGAAAGGATTTTCCAAAAACTTTATTTCATTGAGTACATTCTGGTCTTAGTACTGGATTCGGACACACGAGGACTAAACACCGCTGTTAGTAGATTTGAAAAAGCAAATGTAGTGACACAGCCTGAAACTGTGCAAAGCTGTCAGCGCTGAGCTAGGAATTCTCCTTCTGCCGAGGCTGGGGTTTGTGTTACCCTGGTTATTTAGCAGCTGTTGGAAACGGCGCTGGTGAATGGAGTCCCTTGTCTGGTCAGCGGAGCCAATTACAAGTGTCTGGGTTTCACCAGCGGGAAGTGGCACAGCAGCCAGTAGCTAAGTTTAGTGCGATGGATGTGTTTTCTCTGACTTCATACGTGCGTGTTCGCGCTGCCCCCCACAACAGTGAAGCAGCCCGTAGGGCTGGGAAGGAGCAAGACAACCAAAACTCCCTCAGCCAGGGCTCAGCTGGATGTCAGACTCTGGGGATCTCCTGACAAGCATCCACATTAAGAGTTTTCCCTGGTTCTGAAGTTAACAAGACGGCATGCAATTTTTGGGCAAGTATTCACGCTAAAGCTCGGCTTTTCTTGGAGGAAAGGAAACGCTGGTTTATTTTCTAAGAAAAATATATTTCAAAGGAGGCAAAATCACAAGAGTGTTTTAGTCAAATGAAGTAAATATTCTAAAAAGGAAAACGCTTCTTTGTTCAAGAGAAGAAAATGGCTGTGGACAATGGCTTGAACAGCATATTGGTTGCTGAGAAATGAGGTTGACAGTTTTGTGATTTATTTTTAGCTAGAGAATTTTTTTAAAACAGAAGTACTGTGTAGCTTTGGCAGTTGCTGCATATTCAGTGTGGGTGGATGGAACTGAGAAGTCGCATCTGTGCTAACAAGCATTTTGGGATTGTATTAAAAAATTAAACTCATGTACTGGAAGCTGAAGCTGTATCAGCTCACCTGGGGAGCTCTGCCCTCCGAATATCCTCCAAAAGGTAAGCAGTGCTGCCTGTCCAGGGTACTTGCAAAAGTAATTACTTGGGCCTCAAGTTGTGACATCAGCTCAAATTTGGGCTGTTAGATTGACATTTTCTTTTACTCCTGATATTACAAGTCAGTGAGTTAGGCTCTACCCTCTCCTTCCAAGTTTTCCCTCTAACTAGGAAGGCTAAAAATAAATTTCAAAAAGCCAGGCGAGAAACAGTTTAATGTGGTCGTTGTTCCAAGTGCTGAGTCTAAGGAGAGTACCTAATACTGTAGGACTTCTAATAAGATGTAATTATGTCACTTGAAAAGCAGCTTGGACATTTATGTCACGTTAACTCCGAGGTCTGGTCAGTTAGTGCTTTACATCTGCAAAATAAACCTCTCACCAGCTAGACTTCGTTAGTGTAGCTATTTCTGGCTTGCTTAGAGGTTGGCTGAGCCATGATTTCTCAAGTATTCTTTTTGCAGAAGAGCCCTTACTGCAAATGTTTGTCTTAACGCTGTGTAAGTAAGTACCTATTCATTTGATTTGCTTAGAAGTAGATAATATCTTGACTTTGATCTGGCCAGTATCAGGACTCCTCAGGAATTCTGTTGGGAGTGAAGTGTAATCCACATTAAGCAACTTCTCTCCCACAGTACTGATCAGAAAAAAAAGCTAAATGACTTGCTGTAAGCTGTCATAATGTTTGGCCATCCCACCTTTCCTGGAGAAGGAGTGGGTGACCTAATCCTCCTTACCCTTCATACTGGAGAGGTTTACTGGAACTCACCATGGCAGAGGAAGAATGTCAAATAGACTTTGGATCTACATGTATGCAGTTTCCCAGTTATCTTTGAAATCCGGCTGTCCCTTCATAGCACTCCTTTACCTAAAACTGTTATTGTGGGAGTAGTTACTGTCCACTGTAAGCGGGATTCAGAGGAACCAAGATTGGCACTTCATCACCTCAGTACTCAATGGAAGGAGGTATGTAATACAGAGCATCTAAAGTTGGTGGTCTCTCTGCTTGTTTCTAGATAGCAGCAATTGCAAAGCTGACTAGCTTTATAGGAGCTGAACAAATCCTTAGTAATTAAGATAACAAACGCTTTGATACAGTATTCAGGATTTTGCAGAGACGTTACATTTGTAGCTTTTTGTTCTAAAATCCTTTTTGTATATCATTTTAATTGCATTAAAATCTCTCTTTCACTTCAGGAAAGTGTTTTTCTTATTATCTGTTATGCTATTAGGTTTTGGTTCCTCACCCTTTGGTTCCTCACCCAGAAGCACATTCAGAGAAGTCAGATTGGTACTTTGAGTGGATTCTGGTGCTTCTGACCATTCCCAGTACCTGTGACAGGAAACATCCGTTGCACCTTTTAATAACTGCTACGTCCAACTCTCCTGTGCTCACATGAGTTCCTCACCCTAAAGTGTTTTTCAAATGCATCTAAATACCCGCATCATTTTGCTAGCTGCATTGATCCCAGAGTCACTTTCCTGCCAAAGTACTGCGAGGACAGAAAAATCTTAGAGGTCAAGAGAACCAGTCTATTGAGTTGGCAGTGTTTGTACTGAAGATGATCAATACTTCATCTACTTTGAAATTCTCTTAAAACAGCAGTGCTACCAAATGCTTCAGCAAAAGGTTCGGTCACTTACAGCCTATACAGTTGTTGAACTATGAAGAGATTCATGCATCTTGCATTGAACGAATGAAGATTTTCAAATTAATACTTTGGAACTTAAGCTTGATTTATTTCATTCTGGGTTCTGTACCAAAAAGATACTACTTTACCAGGAAGAAGTTGAGAAAAAATAGGAAGTGCTGCGTTAGGTTGATATCGGGAGAAATGGTGTACCTATGTGTTGCTGACATCTGAGCAAGGAAACAGGCGGAGGGACACCTCTGAATGTTTGATAGCATTAATAACAAAGGAGGAGGATAATTGGAACCAGTGAAACAGAAGACAGGCAGTTCCTTCTATCAACATCAGTTTGTTTTAATCTTAACATAGCTAACCTCTTGTCATGTTCAGGTAGATAGACAATGTCTTGAATTCTTCATACACTGGTGTAACTAGTTGAGATCAATCTGTCTCTCTCCTTCTACCAATTAAAATTCATTGACACCAAAACCCCAAACCTTGTCTTCCCTTGGATTTTTATATCAGGCTAGCCAAAAAGCCTCTCTTCTTGGTGAAGACCCACCACTTTAACCATGAAGTAAGTGCAGGGGAATACCTCATGTTGTTATGTTGCAAAATAAATCTGCATTTAAGAAGTGAACTGTATGGAGAACTTTTAGATTGCTCCATATATTTCTCTCTCTGATACCAAAGATCACTTTTATTAACTTTTTCTAGTTCAGATATATTTTGATAATCGAGGCAAGACAGTGCTACCAGCTTGGCTTGAAACATTTCTTTTTATATGATGTGAGCTGTTCATGATGCAATTTTGTCGCTGACTCTGAAGTATCCTCCCATTCTGTCTCTCCCAGCCTGGTACCATAAATAGAAACCTATCCCTTGCCCATCCCAGCTTCTTGGCTTGGAGCTGTATTTCTTGGCTTTATTCAGTGGGTTGTTTACAATACTTAAACCTTGCATCACTCTGTGGGAGGCCCAAAGACTAACTATGGATCCGTGCTTAGCTCAAGCAAACCACGTTATTAAGAGTCTGGTTGCTTGCAGGAGAGGAACACCTAGGAATGGCATTTAGTTAGGTTGCCTGCATTTTACCAAAGCCATATGTGAGCTGTCTGAACCCTTTTAAACTGATGTTTTTCATGCCCACATGTATGTCGGCAGAAAGACTAGGTGGTCCATTTAGGTAAGGGCTGAAGTCTGTTAGAGGGTAAAGAAAGTTCATCGGTCTGCTTCCATGCTACCACATTATTAGACAGCAGGAACTTGGCCTCTTCAGCAGTGGTTTGCTTTTTAGTATGTAGTTTGCCTTGAGTATTTTTGGTTCATAGGAAGTGCTGAGACTTGGCTTCAGAAACAAAGCTACTGTAGAACTTGATACTGTTCCAATCGTGTCAGCAAAATAGGAAACCCACTTGCTGCTGTGTTATCAATTTTGTTTCCTCGTATTCATTAAGGCAGAAATCCTCCCACTAACAAGCTGGTTAAAGATCTTGAAGTCTAGTGATGTAAAGTGATGTACGTTTAGAAGATGCAGTGGAAAACACCAGTTATACTAGCAGTCGTTATTTACTTGATGGTCTACTTTCTATTCTCTAAGTTGACCAATGACTATTCTTTGGTAGTCTTAAAAGCAAGCATATAAAAATGAGTCTGTGTGTAAAATAGCATCATGGATATACATATTGGTATTTAGTTTGAAAACTCAAAGTGAAAATAAAGTGAAAGATGTGGCACATGCAGGGATCTTGGTGGCCTTGTATTTAAGTGTCCCTTCCTGAAAAAGAGGCATGTGAGAAGCCAGAAGATAGAATACCACGTGTGTGTGTGTATACACACACACACATATACACACCCTATGGTTTTTGATGTAAAATGCTAAGATACCAGCTTAAGACTGTATGCAATAACCAGCATTTACCCTATAACCCTTTCTTTGTCTCTCTTCCTTCCATTGACAAACCAGTCCTTTTGGCCTGCTGCCAACACCACCAAATCCTTTTCAGAGCTGTATTGCTATTTACACATTCTTTTGTTTAAGAGACATTGACAGTTCGTTCATAAATTCAGAGTACAGTGAATTTTTTAGAAGCTCCCTGAACTATACATTTCAGAGTAGTGCAGTCAGCAAGATTTCCTTATATTCAACTTTTTCCCACTGCTGGAAGAACTAGGGAAATGCTTCTAAATGGATGATTTAAGTTGTACAGGAAGGGTGACCACTCTCAGGAAACGGCTTTGAAGGGCACCACAGGGAATAGTCTAAAGAGCTGGGAAGAGCTGCTGTGCCTGAAAGGTGGATTCTTCCACCGAGGAAGTTGAGTATATCAGAATTAAGATTTTATATTGTGCACTTACTGTGAAGGGAATAGGAGCAGGATGCAGATGTGGTGGGTGCAGATGTCAAGGTGATGGCCTACAGTGTAAAATAAACTATCTAAGAAAATCGGTTGTAAAAGAAAGAATGCTCATCTAGAAGGTAGAAAGATGCCTGATTTTATTCTGCCTGGGTGCATTTGACAGGACCTTATTAACAGCTACACACTGTGCAGGGACACCCCATCTCCTTCCCACGGAGAAACACCTTCAGGAGGGTGGCTGGAAGGGTGCAGGGACAGAACTGCCTCTTCCAGGAAGCTTACAGCAAAAGTGTTACTCGCCCATAATGCTGGTGCTGGCCACTACTTGATTCACATCAGGACCTCGTTAACAGACCAGACAGCCATTAGGTTTGGCTAAGGATACTCTTCTGACAGAGGCTAAAATTGAGAGGTTCAGTAGATATATTTGCAAGTTATATTCTCAATCCAGCCTAACTTTCTGCTAATCCTTCTTTGTTCCAGAGATACCAATTACTCATCTGTTGTATTTTAACTAACAAGTAAATTGGTTATTAGCTTTCTTAACTATTAAAGCTAAGACTGATTTAGTCACAAATCCATAAATAGCTTGCCATTTCCTGCGTACCATTTCAGACCCACCTGAAAAGCTTGTTTGTCACAACACTCATCCACATGTTTCTGAGGCTATGCTGTCTTTCCCTACAAATTCTGCTTATTCTTTGTGTTTTAATAGATAACACAAAGGTTAGTACAAATACCAGTGTAATTAAGAATACTCGGAGCACTTAAGAGAGGGGAGAAAACAATAATCTGCAAGAGGAAAAAACAAAGGGGAAAAGAGATAAAGCCTAGGAGCTTGTAAGTAAAGGTATCTCAACCTATAACTACTGAATAGCAGGCTTCAGGATGCACTGAGCTTGGTTTTACAGGAGGAGGAAAGGAGGTCACCCACTTGTCAGAACTTCAGGAAGGCAACGGTATGTGGGTATCCTAAGGTATTTTCTTTACTGGTTACTTTTTCCACATACATTAGGTGATGGTGGCGGGTAAAATAACTCACATCACAGGCCATATGGGGAAAAGCAACTCCTCATCACCACAGCATATCCAGAGTTTTATATAGTGTTTTTCCACAGCCTTACAAAATGCAAGCATTCAGAATAAGCCAGGTTGCTCCTTTCTTACCTTCAGCCTGATCAGAGTCCTCATCACGTGGTGCAGCTGCCTTTCTCACAGAACGGTGGAGTTAATGGATTATAGAAATGCTGCTTTTTTTCTTGGTGGGCTGCAACAGCTCTTCCCCCCCTACAAATGGCCAAACCACTTACTTCCCTTTCCCTGCTCCCTTTTATACCCCTCTGCAGGCCCACCACCCTCCCAGGTGTGAGACTGCCATGGTGATGGCTTGTTCTTTAACCCTTCCTTCTCCACGTGTTAGGAGGAGCTTGTCCTGCTACAAACCATACAGCCTTTGCTAGAAGATTAGGGCTTTTAAAGAATTCATCCAACAAATCTTACGTTTTTTGAGAGGTAATTTGATGGTGCACTTTCGGAGAGCTGTCCTGAGTCTTACTAAATCAGCAAAAAAGCAGCTCAGACTGGGCGTACTGTACTGCCCTCGCTTTCTGTTTCTTTCTGAAATCTTGAAATGTTCAGGAGTGTTTACTTGCCGAGTGCTTGTGCATGTCTTAGATGTGTATTTTCACTAACGTCGTTTCCTGTTGATTCACGTAAATAGTGCTCCAGCAATGGTATGTGGAGTGGCAAAATGAATCAATCTGGGCAGTCCCCTTAATGGGTGATCTGTTTTGTAATTTGTACAAAGGAATTTCTCCAAGGAAACTGTTTGCTTTCTTCCCAAACACTTTGTTGCCTAACTCTTAGCGAAACAAAACTCTGTCTTTATAGCTCATCTCAAAATTGTTTCAACTTGCAGTCCAGTCCCCACATCCTCTGTTTCTTCAGCGTTCCCTGGGAAGCTCCACCCTCGCTTCCAGCTAATAACCATGTTAACCCGCAGCTTGATTTTTCCCAGTTTCTCCTTCGCCTGCTCGGCAGCGCTTTCTTTTCCATTGGCCAGCCTTGCGAGCAGCGATCGTCTGCACGTGGTGGCGTTCGTGCTGGCAGTGGCAGCCCAGGACTTCTCCTGTCAAGCAGCCTCTTCTGCTCGCTGCGAAGCACAGCATGATTGTGGGGACGGTCCTCTTCCAGTCTAGCAGCTATGGCAAAGAGGGCAAGCTGCTCTGCTGCCTTGGGGAGGAAACCTCTGAGCCTGGCGTGAGTTTCACAGGTATGATGCTCAGGGATGTAATGCTGTGCTATCCCTTTCCTCTATTTCTCCAAGTGCTTCAAGGAGGGTGTGGGTCCTTTCAACTCTATCTTCATCTTGTAGTACGAGACCAGCCATGGCCAGGACTGAGATTGCCTGCTTTTGTCTGGGTTTTGGGATTATTGAAATGCTTGATTTTTATGAGCAGTTACACAGCATTGCAGAAGTAGAGACCACTTCAGCACTTGGTGTGACTCTAAAATTTAAGATTTAGCGTATACTACCTCCTGCTCTCGGACCAAAGAGATTGGTAGTTGCTGTGTTGGCAGCACAGGGTGGGGGACAAAACACCCCTTACATGTTGGCTGAATAGGAAAAGCGTTCATATCCGGAGAGACACAAATTGTATTGTGGGAATAAAGAAAAGGAAGGAGATGGATGAAGCGTAACCTCCTCGCATGACTGTATATTACTTGTACACTAAATGATGATGTAAGTTTTCCATTGTATAGGAAATGAAAGTGGTAATATATGATTTATGGTTAGCCTTTAAAAGGAGCTGATATAAAACAGAACTTCCCAACTCATTTCCTTACTCTTGGTGTGAATAGAGCTTGCAGATGATTCAGTTGGAGGGGTATAATTTCTGATATGTATCGGTTATCTTAGCTTCCTTAATGAGGTCTATGTGATTATCATGTTTCACTGACCTTCCATATCCTTACATATTGGATGGTATAGATCCTACCCCATATTGAGGAGCATAGGTTATTATGTAATAATAATCTGCAATAGGTACTTTTATGTCCTGGTAAATTCCCCTTTAGTAGATATTGGGTAACCTTTACGGCTACTTAAGCATCCAAGTCACTCTAAAAATGAAAGTGAAGGAAGTTAGTGAGACATGAACGCTTAAAAGCATTTGATTTTTAGGTAATGTGATTTTTAGGTAAGCACTGTAGCTAAGTGATTGAAGCTCCTCATCAAACATTAACTTCTGCCGGCTTTTTTTGTACATAAAGTGGGTGTTGAGGACATGTGCCCAGCCTCCCAGGCATTCCCGAGGAAGTGGTAGTAGTCCCACATCTGCTTTGAATCCTCGCTGGCAATGCAGCACAGCACCACAAATGGTTTCATGTGGGCAGAGCTGCTCAGCGCTAAGCAGCAGGTGGCATTTCTGCTGGTTTTGCCTTGGCTGAAGTGCCCGCTGCTGGGCAGGTCACGGGATTTGCTGCGGCAGCCCTGAAGCGGAGCTGATCCTAGGCTGCTTCAGGCTTGCCCATCGACTGCATGGTTAAATGCTTAACTCTGTGCTGTCTGCTAAGTAGGGGTGGGGTGCTCAGTTCATGAGCTTTTCTGGCTTGAGAAAGAAACTTCGAGTATGCTTTGATTTAGAACAAATGCTTATATTTTTATTTAAAGCCTTTCACATTTCGACAGATATGTAACTGAAAGTAAGACGTTATTTAAAAAACATTAAGGTATTTTGGAGCTGAAGGGTCGGATATTCTTTGGAAACACTGCCTACTTTTGTGTTTGCTCCTTAGCAGGGATGCGTAAGTCAGATTTCTTGTACAGCACATTTGCCCAGTGACTTTGCTTAAGGCACTGAAACACTCTCTCTAATACAAGTCACTGTAGGAGTATAAAGAATGTATTATTTCATTAAATACGTATTTTTACTCCATAAAGAGAGCTGGATGTAGGAACTGGTGTTCTTTGCTGGTGCTTAACAACTGGACGTGCATACGCACACACCCAGCCCTAAAAAATTACGGTGGGATGTTGGCAGCCACGCTATGATGTAGGTAGCTGAGCAGACATTGAGATTTCCTCTCTTTTCCATGATAGCACCCAGTCTGATGGGTTAGTATATCGTAAAACTAATTGCAGTTGATGGTTAGGAACAAGAAGTGTATGTAAATACTGTATCTGCACATAATGAAATCAAAGAAGTGACATTTTGGTAGCTTAATCTCTGTCACTTCTGTTCTTGCCAGGAGAACCTTGATAGGGTGCTACTTTGGCAAGGCTCGGGGGGTAGGTTATTAAGTAATTGCAAGCTGAGCAGGTTATGCAAGCAGTATAACTCTGAATTGATTACCAGAAATGCAATCAAAAGCCCCTTAGCTACGTGTTTAAAAACAAAACAGAACAAACCTCAACCATTTACTTTCTCATGTACCTACAACACAGTCAAAAAAACGGCATGTAGGTGCTGGGAACCCCCCTATGTCCTCATTTTCCAGGCTTGAGCTCTGCCCTGTGACACAGATTTGGCATATGTTTGCCTGTTACTTGGCACAGGCCTCTTCCTGCTTTGTGTCTCGCTGACTTCCCAGTTTTCCCGTCCTGTATTGCATTTGAGCTCTTTGTTCTCTTTTAAAGTGCCTTATGGACTAGCTCTCGCTCACGAATGTAAATCTCACGGGAGTGCGGGGAGGGGGGTATTATATACACACGTTCTCTGGCAGTGGTCTGCTTAAAAACATCCCGAGCCTGACTTCTCAGCCCCTCAGAAATGGGCCACAGCAATGATTGCAAAGTGAAGAAAGCATCCAACTTTTTAAAGAGGATTTTTTATGTTTGGTGCATTTAATTAAATCTTTTTACAGTGAATTTCCATAAGTAAGTTCAACAAGAGAGTTTGGAAATATATATAGGGGCAGGAACTTATGTCAGTTGTGCCATCAAAGAAAACATTTATATCTTTACACTTTCATATTTTTTTGCCTCCTTGAGCAGCCCACATGTATGAAACTACATCATCGCTCTCTCTCTTGTCTTAATATTGAAGTTTATTCTGCTACATATTCCTGGAAAACCTCTCTATGGGTTAGAAAGCCGATGATGGTCTTGGCATAGCACTACCATGAAGTGTTCAAACAGTTTTGCTTTTTACTACAGTTCTTTCCAAAACCCTGTGCATTTAGATTGTTTTCATCATCACAGGAAGTGTGGGGACTTTTTTCTTTTGTCTATAAATCAAGTCTGATTCTTCCCCCCACTCCCTTGAACTATCAAGTTTGCATCAGTTGTCCTTTGAAACAGCAAAATGGAACTGCCTGGATATTCAGAAACACTGCTGCTAAATACCTAGCATGACCCTTTCTACTTTCTCTCCTTGTCAGTTTTCCACCCTCTTATTTACACAGTCTTGAAATGTATTACAAGTCACCATCATTCCTGCTAATACTGAATCAGTTACTGTCCCAACCTATAGACTCATTTGTGTCATAATTCAGTCTGTCTTACCTGTCTTTGTAATGGCGGTTTCAGATCCAGGCTAGCTACTTCAGCCACAGAAACATTAAAGACATAAACCATAACATTTTAGTGTCAAAAGGTTTCCTTCACTACTTCACATAATAAAAAAAAGCACTTTTAATTTCTCACCCATTTTTTATCTATGAATGCTTAAACACCTTCAGATAGAGGTGTATATAGATAGAAGTATATATAATATAATAAATATTAAATAGAAAATTTATATATTTAGCTTGCTACTTGGTATATAGGCAGTTAATCACCTTCTCCAGCCTCTGTTAGAAGTAACCTACAGAACGAAGAGTCAGCAAAGTGGGGATTGAAAACCACTGATCTAAGATGTGCAGACGTGGTGTTCCCTTTCCGTAAAGAGCATATCGTGCAGTAGGAGCTTCGCTCTGCTGTACACTGGGTTTTGAGCTATTTTCAATTGTACACAAAGTAATTTCCTCTTCTGTTCTTTCTTTAGAGGCCCTGCACCGCCCCTATGGTTGCGATGTTGAACCCCAGGCACTGAATGAAGCCATCAGATGGAGCTCCAAGGAGAACCTGCTTGGAGCCACTGAGAGCGATCCCAATCTCTTTGTTGCACTTTACGATTTTGTAGCAAGCGGTGACAACACGCTTAGCATCACCAAAGGTAAGGCTCTGAATCGCAGAGCAGCTACTAGGTTGAAAGCTTAGCAACAGAAAACAGAAAGCAGAATCCTTCTCCGGATAGGAGTAGGAATGAGTGCAGTTAGAGGAGATTATTGTGCAAACCGATGACTGTAAGCAGACGGTCTCTCTCTCTGTTGGGTTGGAGAGACACCTGCCGGGCAGTTCTCCTAGTCCTGACACAGCTTTGTACAACACTGACAAACAGTCTAGCCCAGCTACGGCTGTTCCCATTCTAGGCTCCCCAAATCACCAGCCCGTTCAGACACCTGTTTCAGGGAGGGGAAGAACCTTTACATTATCGGTGATAACAGAATTCAGCACTTTCAACTGGGACAAAATCAAGAATTAAGAATTGCCCAGAGTTTTTCTATTTCTGTTCAGTACATGTATCAGAATGTGACCTGCTGCAGAACTGTTCTAAATCACATGCCATTTAAGGCTTCAAGAAGGAGACAAACCTCATCCCTCCAAGGAAAAAAAAAGTCTTTCTAGTCTAAAAAGCTGGACTACAGGAAGCTTTTCGAGTTATCAGTCACACTGCAGTAAATTAGGGAACAGTATCCTAGGTATTCTGTCTGAAACTTTACTTCTTAAATACTTCATATATGGCACTTTAGTCCCCTGCAGATTTTTGTTGTTAAACTACAAACCCAGGCTTAGCCAGCTGATAGCGAGACCCAATAGATTGCACTGTGCTTATTTTGCCTTTTTCTTTCTGGTTGTAGGTGAGAAGTTGCGAGTCCTGGGTTACAACCAGAATGGTGAATGGAGTGAGGTACGTTCGAAGAATGGGCAGGGCTGGGTACCAAGCAACTACATCACACCAGTGAACAGCCTGGAAAAGCATTCATGGTACCACGGGCCAGTGTCACGCAGTGCAGCAGAGTATCTGTTGAGCAGTCTCATCAATGGCAGCTTCCTGGTTCGGGAAAGCGAGAGCAGCCCAGGGCAGCTATCCATCTCGCTCAGGTACGAAGGACGTGTTTACCACTACAGGATCAATACCACCTCAGATGGAAAGGTAAGGATCTCTGGGTAATGCTGTGGGGAGAGGAAATAAGGATACTAATTGAGAGGTGGCACAGAATCTCAAGTTGCAGACTGTTAAGATAGGGGTGTATGTGAGAGAAAACAGGTCCGCTGGTTGATTAGTATAAAAAAAGAACATGTATGCCAAGAGTTGG
Organism: Oceanodroma leucorhoa; assembly: GCA_030449065.1. Classification (NCBI taxonomy): domain Eukaryota; kingdom Metazoa; phylum Chordata; class Aves; order Procellariiformes; genus Oceanodroma; species Oceanodroma leucorhoa. The sequence goes on from JASVER010000113.1 coordinate 1,044,657, forward strand.
TAACTCACCGAACACCACTTTGGAAGAAGTGCAGATAGTACTTATCCTGGCTGAAAGCAGCTAGGGAGCAAAGCAGTTATGGTTTGATGTGCTATCTTTCCATTTATCCACTTAGAACAAGCAGAGCTTTGGTAAGTCAGCAGTTTTGATCAGCATTTTAAAACCTTGGTCAAATAGCAGTATGATGTGTTGAACGATGCGGAAACTGGCCTTGCGCTTGGCGACGAGAATTCCAGTTTGTACTCTGTAAAGCACGAGGCAGGAGACAGCACTGCTCTCAAATGATAGCTTAAATCTAGCTGCCTTCTGCAGGTCAAATTCCCACGGATTAATATTAATTTGCCCAACAGTATGAGAACAAATACTCTAAAGTCTGGTTCCATTACCTTTTTTTTTTTTTTTTAAATCTTGCTAGAATGTTTTTACTGTACCTGTTTTCCAGTGTTACTGAAAGCTTCCAGCTGCCTTCATTTAAGTAGATGCCTGGTTTGTTCTTAACAGGTATATGTGACAGCAGAAAGCCGTTTCAGCACACTAGCAGAGCTAGTGCACCATCACTCAACAGTAGCAGATGGACTCGTGACAACTTTGCATTACCCAGCACCCAAGTGCAATAAGCCCACTGTCTATGGAGTGTCCCCCATCCACGACAAGTGGGAGATGGAGCGGACTGATATCACCATGAAGCACAAACTTGGGGGAGGGCAGTACGGCGAGGTGTACGTCGGTGTCTGGAAGAAATACAATCTCACGGTTGCTGTGAAAACATTAAAGGTGAGTTTTCAGATTGTTGTGTGCTGTTCATTTGGTCACCATTTATGATAAGGGTAAGGAAATTGTATTGCTCTCAATAATACCACCTAATGATATGAATATCAGAAAATGGAGTGACCTGCATAAAGTCTATGGTTAAGACTAGCTTTGCAGAACAAAGTTAGCTTATCGAACTTGCACCAGTGCATGTGGCTTAGAAACAATTTGGAATTTTGGCCCAGGAACTGCATGTCCAAGTCAGATCTGTAGAAGTGGTTACCAAGTCTACTTCCCTTCCCTCAGAAAAGCTTTGGAAGCTTTAAAAAATGAAAGGTGTTGGAAATACCCTCTACAGCATCTCCCCTACTCCTGGAAAAATTCGGCTTCTCCGTTTATCTTTCTTTTCAAAGCCTTCTGTTTGTTTCAACATTAACAGCTACAATTCTACCTACCCCCTAAGTAAGGGAGCTTTCAAGCTTAACTTCTATAGTTAGGCAGGGTAACTAAGTCAGTGACCCTGAGAGTCTTCCTCTCACCAGCCCCAACTGCTTTGGTAGCCACAATAGCTACCAAAAAAGAAAGCCTAGCACTTTTTGGGTACTGCAGATCTGTCACTTGGCCATGCTGCAGGCCAGCCAGGCAGCTTTTCAGGGGTGTTATAATTTGCTTTGATAAAAGCCAAAACAGCAGAATGGAGATAAGGATGCCATCATTTATATTCAGCTTGGATATGTAGTGTTCAGCAGACCTTGGTCATGAAGATGATTTTTCCCTTCTTTTGCTTCTCTGTTTATCTAGGAAGATACCATGGAGGTGGAAGAGTTCTTGAAAGAAGCTGCTGTGATGAAGGAGATCAAGCACCCAAATCTAGTGCAGTTGTTAGGTTAGTGAAATTCCTTGCTCTTTCTCTTCTTACTTGAGTTTCCGCCAAAATGAAATCTGTCTTGTTCAAAAGCAGTGGCAGATTTTCTGTATTTATATAACTTTTTGAATCAGGTCAGGTTATGGGTATTTTTGGTATTTTTGACAGCTTACTCCTTTATGATATAGTATTGGAGCTAAGAGACACTCATTTTAAATAAAACATCAAATATAGTCACTTACATTAGTAGACAACTTTGCTATTGAGGCGTGACTATGCATTATATAAAGTTTGTAGTATCAGCCTCCTGTTAGTTTGTACCCTTGGTCTTAGACATGCTCCCGCATTCAGTTATCAGGATCAGATTCCTTTTGTGTTGTGTTAAATCAGATTTACAAAATCGTTTTCCGTGACTTATTTTTCTGATAGAACATAACAAAATTATAAGAAAATTCAAAGTGAAAGAAAAAAATTATATTGGAAGCACAACAAATACCATTCTTCATACTTCTCAAATCAGAGACATTTCTAGAAAAAGCTGCACTAAATAGAAGAATCAGTCCATAATTAAGTAGAAGACGACCAGATCGCTGCTGTTGTAAGGGACCCTGTGTATCACCAAATAAGTACATGAGATCAAGGCAGTGGAGATGCAAGTCAGATCAAACAGCACATGAATGGAAGAAATCTGCAGGCTTTACAGCTTGGCTGTGCCCTGTTTGTCTCACTGGCAAATGCACGATATAATGATCACTATTAAATAGTCTGCATAGCTGTTAATTCTACATGTACAAAGATTCTTAAGGAGACACTCTAAACCAAACTAGTGTTCGATTGCCTCTAGACTTTTGCTGCTTTCAGGAGCAAAGCTGTCAAGGCAAGCCTAGGATGAAAGGAGAAATGTGAAGAATGCGAAGGCTTTTAATAATGGCAGCTATTCTGTACCCATTTAAAAAATGGGCACAGATGAAGTGTCTGCCCAGCCCTGTCTGGTTCCAGGAGTAGAGACAAAGATTTCTCATCGAAGAGTTGCATTTTTGCTCTTTCTGATGCACAGTGTAGTTGTGTTTCACTCCTGTATGTGCGTAACGGTATAAACAGGCATTCAGCAGTGCTGCAGTGGGAGTTCACAGAGATTGGACATGAGTATCCTGTTGCCTTCCTCCTCCGCTAATACATACTTTGTACATAATTGCAATGACTGTAGCAAGTAGTCATCTGAGGAATGTGTGAGAATGCTGCTTTAGGAGCAGGTCCCACCGTGCTGATCACTTACCCAGCTAGCACACATGGGAGTGCTTCACATTACTCTGTAGTGACATTTCAGTCTGGAAATCTTGCCAGTTGACAGGTACCTACTTCCTACTCTTCAGCTTTTTGAAGGAGGAGAGGGGAAGAAAAGCAAATCTTATGTGTTCAGAATAATTCCTATTTCATTCTGTAACCCTCCAAAGAACAGAATTACTTCTTTATGTGTATTACATAGGAATAGACGTATTTCTCTCTATCACTTCATGGGTAGAGGTGGGCAGATAAATAGACAGAAGCACTGAATTTTCAGCTGGGCTGCATTGATCTGGGTCTTGTAGATGGAAGTCATCACTTTTCAGAGAAACATTCATCGGTACAAAACGTGACAAATGGATATTAAATCAGGAATAGTGGTAAGGTAGGGAAGAAAGGGAAGCTTCATTCACATGCTCCCTCCTCCTCACTGCTAGGTGTATGTACCCTGGAGCCACCCTTTTACATTGTGACAGAATACATGCCGTATGGGAACCTGCTAGACTATTTACGGGAATGCAACCGGGAGGAAGTGAGTGCTGTTGTGCTACTCTACATGGCCACCCAGATCTCCTCTGCTATGGAGTACCTGGAGAAGAAGAACTTCATTCACAGGTGGGTAAAAACACATTGAGCTGGTACAATCTCAGATTGCAGTGATGAATGGGCCACCAGCATGGGTGGTGGAAAAAAAGCATCCTTTTGGGGATGTTTCTTCCAGATCTAGGTTTCACACTGGGTTATCCGTTGGCTGTTTTGGTTTCAATACTGTCTTGCAATTGCTTCTCCCCATGACTTTCATACCAGACTTACAATCTTGTGCCCAACTGCCTGACAGCTATGAAAGTTGCTGTTGTCCTGTTCTGATGTACCCCCTTTGTGCACGGCATTGTCAACCACAATGTCCTATTTTAATCCGGTCAGATAAAGCCGTGCCATAAAGCTGTTACCGGTGTGTGATGAGCTGCTGATCTCATCCTATTCTTAGGAAACATAAACTTCTCATCATAACAGCTATCATTACTGGAAATTTAATAGAATTTAAAGAATGAACCCTAATCCTGACTTACCTTGTTGCTCCTAAGAGTAAGTCCACTCAGTGCCTGACACTGTTCAGAGCAAAGCTCACGTTGCCTTTATCTGCTGTATAGAGAGTGCTTCCCAATTCAGAAGAGAAGGACAGGCTATGCAACCAGGAGACTATATTCAAAAGCCCTGCTCTTGCTCCAGTAAAGGAGTGTGCTTTTTTCCTTTATACAGGGACCTGGCAGCACGGAACTGCTTAGTTGGAGAAAATCATGTGGTGAAGGTGGCTGATTTTGGCTTAAGTCGACTTATGACTGGAGATACCTACACAGCTCATGCTGGAGCCAAGTTCCCAATCAAATGGACTGCTCCTGAGAGCCTGGCCTATAACACCTTTTCAATCAAATCAGACGTGTGGGGTAAGAAAACTCCACTTCAGTGGTCTGTTCTGTTTCATTTTGGTTTTCTTTGCCAGCCTAGACAGTAACTTGCTTTCTGGCTTGGGCAGAAACACATGGGGAGGAGACAGTCACATGCCAGGCCACAGCTTCATGAATCGATAGCATTTTTAGCATGTCATGTCTCCACCTAGACTGGCCTGAAATACCTGCAAGAAAGAGATGCTGCCTCAAGCTGCAGTACAGGCCACAAGGTAATGACAACACAAGAAGAGGGCAGATTCATGTCATAGTTTAACCCGGCAGGCAGCTAAACACCGCACAGCCGTTTGCTCACTGCCCTCCCAGGGGGATGGGGGGGAGAATAGGAAAAAAGGTAAAACTCGTGGGTTGAGATAAAGACAATTTAATAGGACAGAAAAGGAAGGGAAAATAATAATAATGATAAAAGAATATACAAACCAAGTGATGCACAATGCAGTTGCTCACCACCCGCTGACCGATGCCCAGCCAGTTCCTGAGCAGCTGCCGTGGCCCCCCGGCCAACTCCCCCCAGTTTTTTGTTCAGCATGACGTCATATGGTATGGAATATCCCTTTGGCCAGTTTGGGTCAGCTGTCCTGGTGTGTCCCCTCCCAGCTGCTTGTGCACTTCCAGCCTCCTCGCTGGCAGGGCAGTATGAGAAGCTGAAAAGTCCCTGACTTAGTGTAAACACTGCTCAGCAACAACTAAAGCATCAGTGTGTTATCAACATCATTCTCAATCTAAATCCAAAACACAGCACTATACCAGCTACTAGGAAGAAAATTAACTCTATCCCAGCCGAAACCAGGACAGTTATGACCAGGAATTTTGTTTTTCTCCTTTTGCAGCCTTTGGGGTGCTGTTATGGGAAATTGCTACCTATGGGATGTCACCATACCCAGGCATTGACCTCTCTCAGGTGTATGATCTGCTGGAAAAGGGCTATCGGATGGAACAACCCGAGGGGTGCCCTCCAAAGGTTTATGAACTGATGAGGGCATGTGAGTATCTTCTTCCAGTTTGGGGGACAAAGCCTGTGAGGGGTGGGAGAAATCTGTAGTTAACTCTGAAGTCCTTGCTTCTTATGTGCCATTTTGTTAGCTAATGTGGAAAAGGCCCCGCCAGCCGAGACGTACCTGGTTACTGATGCAAATGAGCCTGGTCTCTAGGGAACAAGAATTCACTCTCAAAAACTGTCATCTCTGAGTACAGCTAGATAGCACTTTGTGGCAAATTGTACTAGTATTTTGTCAGTAGGACACTCCTACTATGGAATCACCAAATTAGAAGGAAATTTAGTTCTCTGAAAACACAGCACCTGTGCAGGAGACACATAGTTGACAAGGTTGCACAAAATGCATCTTCCAAGCACACCATGAAAAGCTCCTTAATGCTCCATAACAAATTGAAAATCTACTAATAAAAGGCCAAAAGATACAGTGTGCTACAGGAAGAGAGCAGCAGAGTCTAAGAGCATTGCCAGTTTCCTTCAGTCCCGCAAGAGCAGAGAAATATATTGGGCAAAAGGCTGAAGATCCTAGGGGGCAAACCAGGCCATGCCATTGAGTAAGGTAAGCAGCTCTGAGCAGGGAGACCCTGTCAGTGTGACCAGGGTGGGAGGAGACTCCTTGGTGCTAACTCAGGCAATCTGTGTGGCCCTCAATGTACAAGACAGACAAACCAGGCCTTAAGAGGCCATTCTACAGCCTGTCTCCAGTGGTGGCTGATCCCCAGCATGTCAAAGAAAGTCAGAGTGAACTTCAGTTACAAAACAAAGAAGCTAGGTAATGATGGAAGGATGCCGCTTCAAAAAACCTTCAGGAAGCTGACAAAAGCCCAAAAGCAGGGAATTCATATGATATTATTGCAACCCAAAATGAGCAGGATGCCCGTCACTTTCCAGACCCTGTGGTGGTATCAACAGATAGTGCTTCCAGAATACATACCCCTAGTGCAGATTTCTAACTACAGAAATTACACTTTTCGTCATGAATACCCCTCTATAACTTTCCAAGCTCCATCTTAGATCAATGCACTCTCTTCCTCTTTCCCCCACAGGGTGCATACATGCTCCTTTTGGAAGGCTCTGCCCGAATTTCAGTATTAAGAGCATGTGAGCAGAATGTTGCCTGGAGCTTTGCACACGCAGTTATCTGTGACTGGGCTAGAGGTGTTCAGTCCAAACAGCCAGGGTAGCAAACATGGAATTCTCCTTTGCCCAAAAAATTCAGAAAGAGGGATAGGGAGATCAGAAAAACCTGTGGAGTTGGCAGAGAGCTGGGATTTTTAGAATTGGTCCCTTCCTCTCAAAATCTGTTTGTTAGGGTACAGTAGGGTGACTGACTGCTGCTATGAATTAGTATCTGTGAATGACTCTAAAGCCTGTTTAATAGTAAGAGATCAGAGTCTGACTACAGTTGAGAAAGCTTAGGTATTTTCTGTCTCCTTGGACAGAATAAAAATTTATCTCCTACCCGTTTCAGGCACTGAGACTTACTCTGCTTTCTCACATTGCAGGCTGGAAGTGGAACCCACCAGACCGACCTTCCTTTGCTGAGACCCACCAGGCTTTTGAAACCATGTTCCACGATTCGAGCATCTCAGAGGGTGAGAGCCACTGTTGCTTTACTTCTGAAACAGTACTGGAGGTTATTCCCCAGAGTGCTATATCTTACGGACAGGCCCTTGAGGCTCATCTGCTAGCAGTGGAGGTTGTGCTAAAGCTTCATCCCTTCCTTAATTTCTTAACCATAAGTGGGTAAATACATTCTCTTACTTGCTGCACAAATACTGAATAAGCTTTAGACATATACCAGTGCAGGGGACAGTATAGTTTCATTTAAGCACTAAGATGCTGAAGAGTTAATTTAAAGAATATTGTCTCCTCTATTAGAGGAAGCCTCTTGTTTCCCAGACGGAAGAGTAAGGAGTAGCGAGTAACGCTGAGAGAGAGAGAAAGATGTATGCATGTCACAGTGCCTTGCTGACTGCAGCAATTAGGTCATGAAATGTTACTCTACCAGCCTTCATTTTTAAAAAGTGTGCCTTAATCTCTGGATTTTCTACTTAGCTGCTTCTAGGAGCAAATCTGTGCAACTCAACTCTCAAGTATCATCAGCTAGGAGCTAAATACTGGTGAGAAGTGTGATACAGCAGACAAGCAGAAATGTCTGAGCATTTTCTAAATTTTTAAATTAAATATGAAGCTGATCCATGCACTTTCCTACTACAGAAAAAACACACCAGATAGAATTCTACCAGGGAGAATCTATAATAGGCACATCAGGTGGCCCACACAAATGCTAACCTGGGTGTAGCCAGGAGGTTGTGGGTTGTTTTCTGTTTTCTTTTTTTCAATCACATACCTTGTGTTGATGTTGGAAAGGAAACATGCAGTCTTCATTTCTAATCGGGAGGTGCAGTGCTTTGCTTCAAGCAAAGCAGCTTAGATCTAGATCCAGAAAGGACACAACTTTTGGGGGACCCCAGGAGCATCAACAGCAGGCACCTTAATTGAAAACAGAGGCAAATGCATTAGTGCTGGCTTTAGCTCTTGAGCAACCCTTAACCCAGCAGAGAGCTAGACTCATACTAGACCTCATGTACAGATCCTACCACTGGGGATTTTTGCTGAATTTATAAAGATGTAAATGAGTTTGAAAGCATTATGAAAAACATCTTACCCTGAACACTTCCAGACTTCAGCAAAAACTAAATCCATGAACTATGTATTTCTCAGTCATCTCTTCTTGCCAGTCTGGGTTTTCAGTAAAGACCCAGATTTTCTTTTGCTCTTCCTCTGCTGGTCTCTGTTCCAACTATTCCCTTTTTGTGTTTTTTTTCTCTTACAGAGGTAGCGGAGGAGCTTGGAAGAACAGCCTCCTCCTCATCCATAGTTCCTTACTTGCCCCGGTTACCCATGCTTCCCTCCAAGACTAGAACGCTGAAGAAACAGGCAGAGAACAAGGAGAACATTGAAGGAACACAGGATAATGTGGAGCACTCAGCTTCCAGCTCAGCACCAGGTACGGGCACGGGGACAGTGGCAGTGAGGCCGTGTGTTCTGGGATAGGCTTGCTGCCGGTGTAAATTGCCAGAGAAACAGAAGAAAACAACAATGTGACATGGGAAGGTGCTTTGCGCTATGTCATTAGGGCTGTTGGCCACCTCAGCAGCCCAATTATTTACTAGCAAATAGAAAACACTGCAGCTTGTTCAATGTTCTTTTAGTAAATCCCATTAAATTTAAAAGAAAAAAATACAGTTTTGCTGCTTTTTTTTAAATGACAGCTTCAAAACTGAAGTTGACAATGCAACAAGAGATTTTCTTTTAGACTTGCGGTATTCGGGGAGGGAGGGCAAAGCTACAGGAAGGGAATAAGAAACTGGAAGAAAAAAGCAACTTCACTTTTTCCTGAATTCTCTCCTGATTGGCCTCCTCAGTATAGACAACAGACAAGTCATGCATGCAGAAGTGGAAAAAAAGTTAAAAAAACAAAACCAAAATCACCCCAGCCTTGCACAATGATAAAAGTGGTAACTTCCTCTCTCAGTCTGTCTCTGCAGAAGCTGGGCAGCTCGTAAAGCCCACTGCAGGATAGGGAGGTGGAAATGGAAATTGGTTTTGTAGATTCACAGTTGTTTCTTCCGTCTAGGTTTTATCAGAAGCACACAGCCAACTAGTGGGTCCCCCGCACTGCCTCGCAAGCAGAGGGACAAGTCACCCAGCAGCCTGTTGGAGGATGCCAAAGAGACCACTTTCACCAGGGACAGAAAAGGTGGCTTCTTCAGCTCCTTTATGAAGAAGAGGAATGCTCCCACGCCTCCCAAGCGCAGCAGTTCCTTCCGGGAGATGGAGAACCAGCCCCATAAGAAATATGAGCTGACGGGTAACTTTTCATCAGTTGCTTCCTTGCAGCATGTGGACGGGTTCTCTTTTGCTCCCACGCAGCAGGACGCAAGCCTGGCACCACCCAAGTGCTATGGTGGGGGCTTTGTGCAGAGGACCTTCTACAACGATGATGGCACTGGTACCAGCAGTGGTGGGGGCGTAAGCACTGGTGGTGGGTGGTCGGGCATCACTGGTTTCTTTACGCCACGCTTGATTAAAAAGACGCTGGGTTTACGAGCGGGAAAACCCACTGGCAATGAAGAAGCTTCAAAGCCTTTTCCAAGGTCAAACTCTACATCTTCCATGTCCTCAGGGCTTCCAGAGCAGGATAGGATGGCAATGACCCTTCCCAGAAATTCCCAGAGGTCAAAAATCCAGCTGGAACGGACAGTGTCCACCTCCTCTCAGCCCGATGAGAGCACAGGGAGGGCCAATGACCTGATTCCCAAAAGGTTTGAAGAAGGCCCTGCTTTGACCAGAGAGAGACCAAAAGCAAAACTCTTGCCGAGGGGTGCCACAGCACTCCCTTTCCGAACCCCCTCCGGATCGGAAGAAAAGGAGGGTTCAGGGCTAGCAGCAGCTCCTAAGGGCAAAGAAAAAAACAGTGGCCCACGGCAAGGGGCCCCTGAGGATGGTGAGAGACCGGGGTGGTCATCTCCAGTAAAGGCTGCAGCAATACTTCCAACCACTCATAACCACAAAGTGCCAGTCCTAATCTCACCCACTCTAAAACACACTCCAGCAGACGTGCAGCTCATTGGCACAGACTCTCAGGGTAATAAATTTAAGCTCTTATCTGAGCATCAGGTCACTTCTTCCGGCGACAGGGACCGGCCCAGACGGGTAAAACCAAAGTGTGCTCCACCTCCACCACCAGTGATGAGGCTCCTACAACAGCCAGCTGCCTGCTCAGATGCAGCAGAAGAGTTGAGCAACGTGGCGGGAGCGCAGCACGGACTGGAATCAAGCGAAGGGAGTAAGAAGGCAGCAGCAGCAGCAGCACCTGTTGGTGGAAAATCTGGGAGGCCCGTGATGCCTCCACCTCAAGTGCCTCTGTCATCGTCTTCCACCTCCCCGGTGAAAATGGCCAACGGCACGGCTGGCGCAAAAGTAGCGCTAAGAAAGACCAAACAGGCAGCTGAGAAAATCTCTGCAGACAAAATCAGCAAGGAAGCCCTGCTGGAGTGCGCAGATCTTCTCTCGAGTGCCATCGCCGAGCCGACACCAAACAGCCAGCTGGTGGACACAGGGCACCAGCTGTTGGATTACTGCTCAGGCTACGTGGACTGCATCCCGCATACACGCAACAAATTTGCCTTCCGGGAAGCCGTGAGCAAACTGGAACTCAGCCTGCAGGAACTGCAGGTGTCCTCAACAGCTGCTAGCGTCCCTGGGGCAAACCCCGTCCTTAATAACTTATTGTCATGTGTCCAAGAAATCAGCGATGTGGTGCAAAGGTAGCTACTGTCAATCTGGGTAAGAGAAATACACACGGGGAGGGGGGGACTTTTTTCTGTACTGATGCTTTCAAAAGGAAAGACTGATACTTGAGTATGTGAAGTACCTCAGATCACTGAGTTCTCCTCACGTTTACAGGTTCATCTCAAAAAATGGGGATGGAAAGGGTAGGTTAAAGCTGTAAGGGGCAGAACATTCAAGTATTTGTCCCTACCTAGTCAGTCTTSGTCTGGCGAGGGAAGAAAGTTCCTTGCTCCTCCCTTGGAGAGGCAGGAGAATCGATAGCAGGTTCTTGCTCTGGGAAGGATGGTTTGATGTGTGATAGCTGGAGTACTGGAGTGGCTGCAGGCCACTCGGCTGTACGGAYCCTCCCCTGTCTGCACTAACGCATGCTTTGGCCTCCTGAGAAGGCGAAGGAAGGGCACTGGGGCTCCGTTGGTACCAACTGCCGAGCAGTCTGAGCTGGAGTAGCTCTGAAGGGGGAGGTCGCGTGCGGTTGGGGGAAGGTCTAATGCACTGACAGTATTCAGAGCTGCTGGAGGTGGATGCACTAGCCCGGATGGCTTACTTCCACAGCGCTGTTGCTGCTGTAATGAGAACTGCAAAATTAGTTAATATATGAAACTATCCCTTTTCCCTCCTGTCCACCTCATCCACCACATGTTCTCATCTTCCTTGTATCGGAAGCGTCAGGGATGCTGGGCAGACTTACCACTGGAATACCCCCTTCCCCACCACACAGCCTTCACTCAGTTGATACCTATTTCTAGTGGTCTAGCAYGGGTGCTGCTTGATGGTCTTTTGTGAGTAGTTTGGGGCTCTTGCACAACTTGCCAGTGTTGTTATTGGGGTGGGTGGTTTTTGGTTTTGTTCTTTTTTTAAGCTCTAGATTGTTTTTAACTTGTTACCGGGTTGACTCCCTAATTCAGTTTCATCACCTTGAGGACCCATGGTAGGTAAGGCAGAGCCTCCGCCACCCCTGGCTGTTCTCCACATTCCTTTAGCAGTCACAGCCCTGCGGGGCCAGCTGGAGAGCCAGAAAGTACAGCCTCGCCTGCCCGCCACGCACCTCGCTGCGGCAGGATCCCCTGGACCAGTCCTTACTCTTGGCATAACGCTAACACTTCACACTGGGATTTGTTCTAGGGCTTACTGGTCTTGCAGGCTTTCAGCTTCCCTGCATATGAAGGTGACTAGGTATGTCAGCRCACGGGGGAATCACAGCCATCTTTTTTTTTTTTTTATTTATTCTGATATTTTAAAGGCTAGACCAGAAGCTCATGCTGTGGCATAGGGAACATGCACATATACTGTGCATGCCAAGCATTATGGCTCTGCCTCGGCGAGCTCCTGCTGGGTTATGGTCTCTGATGTCTGACGCCTACTGACAATCCCAGAACGAAAGCMGTCGTGTGGTTGAAGTTGTCTTCCTTGGTCCTAGTGCTGTTTGTAGACTGTCATGGCCTCAAAAAGCCRGTCTTCTGCGTATACGCACAACTCCCTGAGATGTAAATGTACTGGCAAGTAGGAAAACCTCAAYTGTTAGTTTGAGAGAAGAAAACAGGCCGGATACCTGGCTCCGGRTACATGTTCCCCTGCATGCTGCTGCTCACCTCACACTATTGGTGATGATAGAGGATCTGGCTTGCTTTGCACCTTAAATCTTTTATTTTTTGGCTRAAATGCTTTTTTAACTTGTTTTTAAAGTGTGACTGTGCTGCTTTTAGTTTGAGCATTTGGAGTGGAGCTGGGGCACAGGTGTGAATTTAGAAGATGGGCACTTCCCTCTCTGTCTAGAAGCATTGCCCTGTTGGTGCTTGGAAGTAGGCTGGGCTGTCTCAGTGAGTGTCCCCGTTTTCTCCATGGAGCATAGCGAGACAGTGGCCTGAAAAGTCTTTAGAAGTGGGCTGGTGTCTGAGAATCCTCATTTTATTACTGGTCTGTGGTAAACTACGTTGTGTCACGATGCATGAATGCACACCAGTGGAGCAGTATGCGAGGTAAAACGCACCATGTAAGCCACACTATCCAAGTGAAATGGTGAAAAACAGAAAAAGTAACCCCCCTCCTCCACCCCCACTGACAGGCATTAAAGTGAATTAATTATTCGTACGAGTCAGTTTTACTCCAGTGAGCTAGTACCTAAGTGGAGMTAAATGAAAGTACAGTGTGGGTTACTCATCCTGACTTAGCAGTACCAAGCCCRCCCAACAAAGCTGCTGTCTAGTCCTGCCGTAGGGTTTGCAGCGTGCCCAGGCAGCGTACCACACCGTTATCTTGCAGACTTTGCTGAGGGCTTTTGTGGTTTACCTTCTATCTCCTTCAGTCATCTTTATTGAAGGTGTACATCGCTCCATTGCCTTTGGAAAGGTGACCTGCAAAGGGAAGGCGGCTTGTGGTATTGCTTCACACGGCCTTTTAAACAATCAAAAGGGTTGAAAAGGTACGGGAGCTTTCTTTGGGGCAGAAAGGCAGGTCTTGTTTGCCCTGGCAGACAATCGCGTGGTTTCATCATTGTACTACTGCTCAGCCTAGGACAAACGGACTGAAACTGAAGTGATTCTCAGGGGAAAGGTATTTTAACCAGAAAATTTTAAGACTGTTAGTCCAGTTCTGATGAGTACTTTGAAAGCAGCTTGCTTTTTTTTTTTTTTTTTTTGTGAATGCCAGTCTTCCAGAAAAGCTCCAGCAAAAGTGATAGAATAGCAAACAATTCCTGGAATTTCTAACTACTAAAACTCCCCTCTTTCAGCCCTTTCTGAAGAAACTAACTGTGCCCCAACGAAGGACTGGTTCCCCTCCACTGGTCATCCCGGCTTCCTTTCGGATGCTGCCATCAGGTGATGGGCAGTGGGAGCGGGCAGCGGGCAGTAACACGGCYGAAGCAGCCATCTGCTTTGAGAGTCACAGGAGGGCTGAGGTGGGAAGGGACCTCTGGAGCTCACCTGGTCCGACCGCCCTGCTCAAGCAGGGCCACCTACAGCTGCCGCCCAGGACCGCGTCCAGACGGCTTTTGAATATCTCCAGGGATGGAGACTCCACGACCTCTGTGGGCCACACAGAAGCCCAGTCAGTTCTGATTCCTCCAGTGGAGGGAAAACGCAGAATAGTGGAATTCGGGGATTTGCCTGTCAGCACTCCTATAGAGAGTGTTTTCTCTGCTCTTACCTATTGTCTTACTCACATCAGGTGGGTAGGTGGTACCAGAGGTAGTGCTGACTTGAYGCCAGGGACTTTTTTCCCCCTAAATAGGAGGCTGCAGAATTGCTGCTGCTTCTGCTGCCCAACAGTGTTTTATTTCCAAACTGGAATTCTCCCCTGCCCTCTGGCAGGATAGCAAAAGGGTGGTCTCTGGGATAAATCACTGTTCCGTTGTTCTTCCTTCTACAGCCATGCTCCCAAAATTGTTACCGTTCCTTCTCCCTTTTGCTAGGTCTGGCTTTCTGTTCAGCCTTAAAGGTCTCTTCTGTAGCAGCTTCTCTGCTTTCAGCCTTGCACCTGAATGTTCGAAGTAAGGCTGGTGAAGCCCTGTTATTTGTCCCAGTGAAGAGCACCCCTCGCTCCACTGCTTAGGGTAGGGACAAGGCGTAAACTGTTGCGTTTCCTTTCCTCAGCACTGTCAGGCGGCCTTGTGTGGTAAGGRTGCAATTGCAGCCGGGCTCTCTCACTTGCACTAGTATGGGCTGGAATTTGAAGTAGTCTTCTTTGCGACGGGGGATGGCATCACGTAGGGCCTGGTAACGCCAAGCACAAAGCATGCGCTCACAGGCGTGAGCTGACGTGGGGCACKTTCTCTTCCAAGCTGCTGCGGGGAATTAGCTGACTCACAGGTGCAATTCTCTTCTCTTCCTGCACTGGGCACCCTTTTTAACCCCAGAAGTGGTGCACTCGGCTGTCTGACTGGCAGCACTTCAATTTAATCATAWTTTTCATTAGGGTGGAGAGGGGTGAAGCTGAATTAAGAGTCTGGGTCTWGGGACTGCGTCAAATTTAGCCGCGGGGAAAGTGGAATTGAACGGAGCAGCGCTGGTGACGCAGAACACGATGGGGAAGGGGGGGGCTCTCTGTTCCCGTCCTCCTCACACAGGATGTTTCTCCTGAGCACCACGGGCCTCGTGTCAGTGAGTCAAACRCGCGCGGTGACATCCCGTCAGGTGTGCTTATGCAAGAGCTTCACGGCGCACCGCGCTCTGCGGGCAGCAGGAGCCAAACCCCACAGCGCGGGGCAACAGCTGCGCCCAAACTGCCGGGKTAGCAGCGCAGCCCCTCCCCGGCGGCAGCGGGAGCGGGGAGGATGGGTTACACTGTGCAGCCATAAAGAAACCCAGGCCCTGATGTCCGTACCGCTTCCCCGAGGCAGGCTTCCCCAGCAGCTGCGGCGCTCCCCACTTCGCTCGTCGGTGCTCCTGGGCAGCAGCAGCTGTGACAAGCACTAATGAATCCAGAAGAGCTTTTTTTTTGCAAATGTAACAGGCTGCTGTCTTCTCTTTTAAAACACTCAACCCAGCCCTGCTGCTAATCAGCAGCTGGCAGGAAAATGGAAGGGTAGCGACCGCAGCGTGCTCGGAAACGTGCCACTGCAGCRCGAGCGGCCCCATTGGCACGGCCGGGCGCCGGGGCTGCGCTCCAGTCACCTGTAGTGTAGAACAAAACCTGGTGGTAGGAAATAAGAGGTTATGGGACACCGGAGTTATTTATAATCCCTACACGGTAAGAAATGTCTGTACCAAAGGAGGTCAATTCTTCCAGATATGTCTGTTGGGCACGGGAGKTGAAGCCCGATCGGCTCGGCCCACTGTTTGTATCAGTAGTGAACTCATTGAGGGCAGGAATGGATTAAAATGAAACACGTTAATCACCAGTCACTCTACCAGTGTTGTCAACTGTTTTTGTTTTTAATTGTTATTGTAATATATTTTGGTTGTTTTTCTAATTTAATTCTCTCACTATCGTCTGACTGTGAACTGCAAACAGTGTTAAACTTGATGTAAATAAGGYCCTTTGAAGGGCCTCTTTGCCTGTCGTTCCACAAAGTTTTGCCAATTTGCATTTTGTTTTAAATAAAGGTTGCAATATTTTATTGGCAAAAAACACTTGAGTGTGTGCTGCTTTTTTTTTCTTAAGGAATATTTGAAGCTGCTCGGTACTAACCTGAAGTTTGTTATTTTGGGTAGGAAAGACAARAGGGTTATAGACCTGTTAAAAAGAGAAATAATTTAATTTTGCCAGGTTGCAAAGAAAGGCAGTATCTTTATTTATGCCTTTAAAATCAAACTTMATGTTGCTGTGGAGTGGTCAGAGGAAAGCGGTTCTTGCTGTTGGGGTTGCATAAGCAAATGCTCACTTAATKCTCAAACATAGATGTGTGTGACCTGGCAGAGCGCAGGTCTTACATCATCGGTTTGACAGTTGCCCTCATTAGTAACACCACCACCTCCTTAATCAGTAACAGTAAGAACTGCTTGACATGCCAACCCCATACCAGCCCCGCACTGGTGGAACGGCTGACAAAGAGACTGCCGCTCCAAACAGCATCAGTTTCACCTGGACAGCTGAAGATTTTTTTTTTGTAGTTAAATCATAGGTCATCCTGGCTTATACAACCTTCTAAGCAACTAACAACTTTYTGCCCAGATTATAAAACACAACCCGAGTTGTGTCCTTCTGCAGGGCCGCATCCTCCCTTCCCGGGCACATCTCCCTCTGCTCTTCCCCAGGCTGAAGCTTTAGGCTCGACACTTGCGATTCAGAGGCGACCCCGAACCGCCTGACCACGGCGCACGCTGGTGCAGGCCCAAAGGGCCAGTCTAGAGACAACAGGTAAGTTTAAACTAACTTTGCATCAACTGAGCAGTAAGAAAGCAGCTGGCTCGTCTTCCTGCCTTGGACTATGGAGCCTCGTTAGATAACAAGAGTCCACGTGCCCAGAGGGAAACGCAAATTCCAAGTCTGCAGGATTAGTAAGTGCGTTTGGTCAATCTTTTCCCAGAGGTCGTGCTGCTCATGGCGGGCACCGCAGAGAGGTTCAAAGCTGAAAATAGATCAAAGGTCCGCAGGCGGGGTGTCCGGGGCGCTGAGCCCTGTCCTCGGCATGTGCTGTTTCACCTCCTCACCCCAGCCCAGCGGCGTTGGAAGGGAGCTTTGACCTAGAGGTCACAAAGTGATTCCCGTAACACTGTTGAAATTTTTTGGTCCTGCTGGAACATACTTAGCACCTGGCAAGTACCCAGACAGCAAACAGCCCCTTAGTGTAGTAATGCTGATACCAGCCAAAAAAACCACAGCACTGAAAAAAGAAAAAGAAAAAAACCCCAAGCTTACTGCATCCCTGAAAACCCAAATTCAGCTGCAGCCTGTTCCTTCAGCCACCATCCTCCTCCGCTGCCCTTTCCCCTTGAATTAGTCTCCCCTTTTTTCCTCATGTTGCAATGCAGCAAACAGGCTCTTCACCAAACTGCTTAGAAAAAGAATTTCAGCAGAATTTCACCTCATCCCCGCAGCTGCTTCCGTGCAATGAAAGACCCCAATGAGAGGAGGACACTCCAAAGCRAGAGGCTATGGATTTGACATCTCCAGAGGAGATACTCCGTCATCTTCTCTACACAAGGGCCTCCCTGCACAACCRTGAGCCCGAGCAGCAGACGCCTTCCGAGTGCAGGAGTACTCCAGCTGAACAGTTTTGTGCAATTTGAGAGTTTGTAAAGTGACCRAGAAAACTGGGGACAGGGATGAGGACGTGGCTTTTGCTGGACTATCTTAACAGGACCAGTCTGTCCGAGGCTTTCATTACATGCTACCAAACCAGGGACTTGGATGTCCCGGGTCACGCCAAACAAAGCGGCTGCCAGCACAATCAAATCACTACTTCAGGCTACTGCCTGCTAAAAGAGGGGACTTAAAAAACACCGGACAGACTTCAAATGCAGCGGAGCGCAGGCTGTCCCCGTGTCCCAGGAGTGAGGCTGGGCAGGGTGTGCCTCCTCCCCTGCAAACAGCCCTCGGAGTCACAAGGGGTTAAGTCTCTGTCCCTGCGCGAGTGCGTGGCTGGGTAACCCTCTGGCCTGGCCTCCGAGGAGAGCAGCTCCTAGTGCGCAGAACCACCTTCACCACCGGCGTGGTCCCACCTGGTGCTCAAGGGAGGAAGTAACTGATGCGCTGGGATACAGATTTACAGCCCTGTGCAGAGAAAAGCTTCTCCTCTTTGGGGACAAACACCATCATCCTGGCCACCTCGTCRAGGACTGCCTCGGTGTACGGAAGTCCACGGGCCAGGAAAGCATCCCGCGCGCAGAGCTTCACGTGGTGGTACTCCAGGGGCAGGAACGGCACGAAGAAATCAATGAGGTTCTCTTTGAGSAGGTGGCTGTGGGCGTAACCGCTCTCTAGCAAAAAGCAAGACAAAGCAAACTTCAGAAGCTTCATCTGAGAGCTGGCACCCCTCTGCGAGGGTCTTTCCGAGGGGGCTGCCTTGGCTCATCCAGCCGGATGCAGTGGGAGAGACACCCTTCCACTTGTACAGAGCTGGCCAGCACTTAGTCTGACCACAGAACATSACCAGGGCTTGCCCACCTCAGGCCAAGAGGGGCCTGAATCCCCAGAGAAGCCTTAATACTCTCCTCCGGGCTTCTYGCAACCTGGCCATTTTCAGGGCTGAAGGGGCAAGGAGGAGTCAYGGCTCCCTCCTCCTGTGCCCCGCTGCCGCAGCGGTGCCGTGCTCGTGGGGCTTTTGTGGATGAAGGAAGGGGCTCACTCTGCAAGTGACCCCGGGGAGGGTGTTGGAATACGAGGTGCGGCGTGAGCGAGGGCGTGGAGGGGCAGGTTTGCGGGCAGCCTGCCCACAGCATCCCGCGAGCCAGCCCAGCTCTTACCTGCAGGCTCCAGCAGCTCCAGCCGCAGCCGCTGCTCCAGGAACTCCATGGAGATCTCCTCCCGCGCCCGGCCAGCTCGCCAGAAATCCAGCGTTACCTCATTGATGGTGTTGCCGCCGAGGTTGCTGCAGACAGAAGGGAAGTCCCTCAGCTGAACTGCTGCGAGCCGCCAGCAGCCTCCCTACAGACAGGCCTCAGCAATTGTCAGCAACGAAGGATTGACCGTTGCAGGATCAGCATCCGAAACATGCGCAGAGGAACCCGCTTTCTTCCCAAAGAGCCCCTCTTTATAGGCATCTATACAGCTGTCTTCCACCTTGCCAGCCCAGGCCCTGGGGCAGCTGCTTCCTCTCCCAGGGCAGGACCAGGAGCCGGCAGAATCCTCCATCTCYGTCAGTCCCCTGTCCTGCCTTGGATGCCATCAACCTCGCAGGTGACACTTGGCCCCACACCAGACTCTTAACAAGCCACCCCTGAAAGTCCCAAGTCCAAGTTGGAGGGCAGAGCACATGGCAGGAGTCCCACCAGAAGTAAAGGTCCAGGGCAGGGGTTCAGGTGGCAGCCCAGGACTCGGCAAAGCATCCCCTGCCCGAGGGCCAAAGCAGCGCAGTTCCCACGCGAGGACTCCTCTGGGCCCCCACCGTGGGGGCAGCTCCGTGGTGGGGGACGCCAGGTCCTGACAGTCATTGAGGCTCCCAGGGCAGCCCCTCGCCTCGGAAAAGCGGTTCAAGGCCAGGCAGCCCCCCCACGTGATGGTGAGGGGTTTGCAACAGCCTCAGACAACAGCCCCCCAGCCTCCAGCACCCCGCCATCAGTGAGCTGGTGATACTGGGAACCAGCTGGCTGCAGGGCTTCTGTAGGTGGGAGGCCGAGAGGCACCGGGACACACACATCTTGCACCCGCCTTGTGTCAGAGGCTCTCGACCCATTCCCCAAATGGAGGGGAGGCAAAATTAAAAAGCCACCACAGTTCCCCCCCCCACACCACCTTGTTCGGGGGGAAACAGCTTGTACTGATCCTGCTCCCACCCAGACCACGGGAGAAACAGCTCCTTTGGACTGAGGACGGCCAGCCAGTCCCACCCCATCCCCATCACCCAAGCCTGGGTGAAGCTGCAGGACCAGGCCGGTGTCCAAAGGAGCCCTGGGGCAGAGCCAGCCCTCCTACAACAGGTCTGTGTCACGCTGCCACCGGCTATGATGAAACCCCCCCCCCAGGATTACACGCTGCTGCAGTTCAAGGCACCCTGCTCCCTTCTGCTTGGTGGCACAAAGGGGCTGATGGCCCCCCCCAGCACCTGCACGGCTTGCCAGGTAGGACACAAGGTCAGCTCAGCGCAGCCGGCGGCACGTCCACCCTGCCCCRAGCAACAAGGGAGAATCTGCCCCCCTCCACCACGGCTCCTGCCGGAGGCCCACGCAGGTAGGACTGAAATGCGGTCAGCTCCACAAGCACCCGGCACAGGTACGGGTCTTCCACGGGCAGAGAAACRTCCCTGGGCAACCAYCAAGCTTGGAGGYTAGARCACTYGCCTGGATGGTGGGAGATGGAGAAYGAATGCTCTGCCCACCTCCAGCCTGTGGGAACACCTCTTGCCAGAGCCAAGCTGAAGGCTGTTAAATCCTAAACCGAAGGGGGCCCAAGATGCCTGTCTCTCCTTGGCGTTTCTCACTGGCTACTTCAGGCGTGTGCTCACCTCACACCTCGGTTTTGAGATGTCCCGCTTCTCCCCCCAGACGTGTCCCACCTAGGCCTGGGTCAGGGACAGCACTGGGGTGCGCACAAGCCAAAAACCTTTCTCCCTCTGGATGGGAAAGGAACTAACCTCCAATCACTAAACCGCCGGGCGAGCCGATGCCAGGATCAGCCCYGACAGCACAGCAGACGGATGGCACCTCCGCCTGCAGCCACGGCCCGGCCGCGGGAGCTCCCCACCTCCCGCTCCCAGCYAAYGGTRCCACATCGTACAAGAACTTCCCACSAAGACCTGCAGCCCYGGCTTTGCTCACGGGAGTGTGGGATCTCCCCGCTCAGCTGCCCAGGGTGCAGGGTGACACCACACTAGCTCTGATTTCACTGGTTCCTTGTCTCAAAGCCTAGACACTGGCTCAGGTGTCCCAGCTAAGCTGGACCTCAGCTCCTCCTGCAAATGCCCCRGACCCAGGGAGGATGCCCGGTATCAATTAGCAAAACTGACCAYGGAGGCAACCACCCCTTGGAGGAGCTGGACATCTCTTTCCCCTCCTCTGCAGCCTGAGCCCCTCATATCGCACACCTCAGGGGATAAACTCCATCACCTTGTTCCTCCCCATCCCTTTGGGGGCCCAGAAATCACCTGAGGAAGAGGAAGATGGATCTCCGGTAATCCACCTGGCCCTTGTCATCATAGTGAGCCAGGAAGGGCCTGATGGCATCCAGGAGGCTGAAATGAAGTTTCTCCGCCTCATCGAAGATGAACAGGGACTGCTTGCAGAGCTGCACAGTCTCGCTTATCTGCTTCTTCAGCTGGGCCTGCAGAGCAGCAGGAGGGGTGTGAGAAGCCCGGCAGCAGTCACGGCCACCAGATCATGGTGCAGGGGCTGGGCCTGGATGCGGTGGGTTAACCCTGGCTGCACAGCTGCTTCCTCGTTCCCTCCCACCCAGCCGGAYGGGGCAGAGAATAGGAAGAGCAAAAGCACRTAAACGTGTGGGYTGAGATAAAGACAGTTTAATAAGCGAAGGAAAGAGGAAGAAGAAAGAAAGAAATCAAAGCAAGTGATGCAAAGGCAATCACACCTACCACTGGTGCCCAGCCAGTCTCTGAACAATGGCTTCCTACCCCAAAACCCCYTCCCCTCAGTTTTTATTGCTGAGCAYGACATTGAACGGCATGGAACATCCCTTCRGTCAGTTGGGGTCAGCTGTCCGCTGTGTGTCCCCAACTTCTTGCACACCCCCAACCTACCGACTGCAGGGGCAGAGTGGGAGGAAGAGAAGGCCTTGAGGCTGTGCAAGCACTGCTCAGCAGTAGCCGAAACACCGGTGTCTTATCAACACTGTTCTACTCGCAAATCCAAAACACAGTGCCCTAACGGGCTGCTGTGAAGAAAATGAACTCCCTCCCAGCCAGACCCAGTACCCTGGACCATCCCCACAGCAACACCACGCMGTCGGCTCTCACCTTGTACGAGTCCACGTACTTGTGATGGGGGAAGTGGAAGAGCGAGACGAACACCCTGACGCACTTGCTCTTCAGCCCATCCCGGTACAGGTGACTGGCCAGCATCCGGGCCACAAAGTTCTTGCCTGTGCCGGACCAGCCGTGGAAGGAGAGGACCAGCGCCTTCTGCGGCCGTGGGCTCTGCAGGAACCCTTGCACTGCCCGGACGACGACTTCTTTGGCCAAGTGCTGCCCRTGGAGCTGCCCGTTGAGGTCTGCTTCGAGCCCTGCAGGAAASAGAGAGCAAGAGCTCAGCTTTAACTTGCAAGCCCAGCCGCTGCTACTGCTGGAGGTGGGAACAAGAGGAGATGATGTGGCAGGGCAGGAAGCTGGCACAGCCCTGCTGGCGGGGCTGCCGGTCCGAGAGGAGCCTGAAGCGGCATTAAAGCCACAGGGTTAGCGAGGCAGGCTGCCTGTACCCTGCCTGCATCAGCCACTGACCGCAAAAAGACACAGATCTTCCGCTGACTCCTCTTCTCCTTTGAGAAGTGGAGGAGGTATTTGATGACTGCGGAGAGCACGGAAGCCCACGGGCCCTCACGAGCTCCCAGCAGAGGCTATGGATASCAGAGGTCCCAGGACCAGCAAAGCGCAATGACACCTGCGCAGGGCTCACACGCAGCTCTCGGTGCACCCTCCCTCCTGGGGCTCCATACTGGGCCAGTTTGGGTCCCACTGCATATGCCTGGCAGCTACCGGGTGAAGGCAGGGCTGGTGGCAAACCGGAGCAGATACGCTGAACGTAAGGAGCAGATACACTGTACGTAAGGAGCAAACTCTTTTGTGGTCTCAGAGCTACAAATGAATAATGGGAAACAGGACCTAGCTCAGCCCCTCGCCCTCCCGCCAGCTCAGCCCCCTGCTCAGAAATGCCCTTTACTTACATCACTTGCTAAAATACACTTTTTGAAAAAGAAAAAAACCCACAAACAAACAACAGAGGAGGCAACAGGGAGAGGCAGCAGAGACAAGCGCTGCTTGGGGTCTCCCAAGCACAGCGCAGCACCCACCTGTGATATTGTTGACTATCCTGCAGTCTCCCGTCTTGCAGCACTTGCCGAAGCTGCAGTACCAGGCGGAGAGGATCTCCAGGTAATCCTGGCCCACCAGAGGCAAGCTCCAGCCTGGAAAAGGCAGCGGTCTGAGCAGAGACGTGCCAGCAAATGTCTTTTTTTGCATTTTGCGTGAACGCTCAGCTGAGCCCGGTTAAGAGCAGCCCCCCTCCCAGGTGCAGGGGATCAGCCCCTGCCAGGCAGCCGGGGCTGTGGGGAGGGGTGTAAGCACCTAACGGGCCCCAGCTGGCTCAGGGGGACACGTTTGTGGCAGCTCGGGGTATGCTGAGCGAGGGGGGAGATGCCCAGGGCAGCGACCCTTGGGAAGGGAAGGACAGCGTCCGCAGGGGCTGGGGACACGGACCCCTGTGCTGGGGGAAGCGGGTGTTTGGACCCGCTGCTGATCCTGGGGCACGGGAGGGGGAGAGAAAGGAGGAAGGTGCTTACCTGGGCCAGGGCTGGACTCTTCCTCCTYCTCCTCCTCTTCCTCCTCTTCGCAGCCCTTTTGCCACACCTTGCACACCAGGTACTGCCAATACTGCTTGGAGAGGGCAGCCACAGCTCGCAAGTGCTTCTTCASGGCTTCGTACCTCGTCCTGCCCCACGGTCCTCCCACCGCCAYGGGGCCCTGCTCGTCTTCCCAGGGCGCCCGCGGCGTCCCTCGGCTCCCCGGGCCCCCCGAGCCCCCCAGCAGCAGCAGCAGGCAGCAGGCCAGCCCCAGGAGCCTGCCCTGGCCCATGGCGGTGGGTCGGGGATGCCCGGCGGGGTGGGAGCGGAGCCCGCTCCGGCTCTGCTGGGTGTCCGCAGGCTCCCGGCCTCCCTTAAACCGCCCGAGCCGTGATCTCACTTCCTGGCCGCCTGCAATTGGAGTCGCTGGGGRAAAGCCGTGGGTCGGTGTCACCGCCACGCCGGCATGGCCTCGCGCCCGCCTGTCCCCCGTCCCACGCGCGGAGACCCCGCCGGCCTCCCCCGCGCTGGGCTCGGCACGGCTCCGGCCAACGCCACGCTGCAAAACCCAACCCTGTTCCCAAAAGGAGGCACCGGGCACCCCTCCGGTGTCTGTTTTGCAGGAAAACTTGGACCCCGTCCTCCCCCCAGGCCCTGCCAAGCCTCGCTRGGACGGGAGGCGAGCGGCTCCTCTTCCAGCCGGGCTGGAGATGCCCAGGGAAGCTCCCGGCAGCGCTACCAGCCCGCTCCCCCCCAGCTGCACCACCGCAGCCCCCCACGCCGCGGCACCAGCAACAAATGCCTGGGGAAGGCAAATTAATCTGGTTTTTAAGTAGCCCGGTGGCCCAGCTGAAGTTTTGCTGCCACGAACGCAAGAGGCATTGGCAGTTGTTGTTCATCGGGGTCATTTCCGAGGGGACACAAAAATAACAGGCATGGACATGGGAGCCGGAGGCGGGGGGCGAGTCAGGCCGGCAGCGCGGGGAGCTGCAACGCTAGAGAAATGGTTTTGTGGCTGGCTGTGGGACAGGTTGCTGTGTGACACTGGATGCGTGCCGTTCCTCATCTCCCCCAAGAAGCGCGGCTGTCTGACACCAGAGCATCTTCATACTCCAGTACGCCCACACGTGAGCACGGGCAGGGTGGGCTCCACTCAAGCAGCCAGGGAAACAAAAAAAAAAAGTTAAGACCAGCACAGAACCACCGTGAAATCGCACACGAGAACCGAGGTACAACTCATTACCACCACTAAGCCCACCACCCCCCCCCCCAGTTTTCTCCAACAAGCTGTAAAACCCCTCCTGTGCAGGGAAGCAGCCAGCAGCCGTTAGGGCGGGCTGCCCAATGCTTTGGCAGGAGATTCTAGGACCCCATGCAAAGCCTGGCTTTGATTTTGGAAACAGGTACACTTCAACCCTCCAAAGCACAACTGGTAGGTGCTGCCATGCTAAGCGCACAAACTCAGCTCTGTGGGGGAGATAACAAGTGGGTAAGCCCCATATAACTTGCATTTTACCTTAAGCTGTATCCACTRCTGGCTTCCTATAAGAGACTAACACCTCTACAAGTTACTGAGCATCAGAACAAGTGCACCCACAACTTATCCTGAGACGAGGCCAAGATGCTTTGGACACAGAATTTCAAGGCTAYCCCATGTGCTCAGAAAAATAAAAATAAGGACACTAAATGCAATTCATCCAGCCTGGCAATTCACTCGTTCAGGTGGATGGGGAGCAGGATCCAGCACCGCCAAGGCATGGAGTGGAACACATCACCATCTACAGGTGGCTRTATATATTACACATCGGCATTAAAAATACTGGTATTAACATAATTKCCTCCTCCAGCTTCAAAAATAATCAGTGAGGCTAAAACCTTAGCATCAGCTGCAGTAACTTAAACAGAACTAAAACCTGTGCGCATTAAAAAAAAATCAATTAAAACTCGAACTCACTGTAGCCATCGCAAATTAAACTATCAGCCTTTCTGAAAACTAGTTGAAACATCTGAATTTGAAGCATTTTTATATATTTATAAAAAAATTCATAGCCGTAACATTCAAACTCTACCCTCCCAGGGGTAAGTGCTTTAGCTGAAGAGAGCTTATCAAAACGGACAGACTTCATAAAAAATAGATGCTTTCATGTTCCAAAGGAGGAAAATTTGAGAAAGCAAAATTCTGAAAGATAAAAGAACTGAGTGTCCAACACCACACCAGCTCCATGGTACTACGGCGCAATTCCTGGGATGTCAGCTTCGCTCAAACGTGGCATGTCGTAAGAGCTAGAGGGGAAAATAAAGCAGTTGTTTAATAACCTGCCAACTATACCTTCTTTGACCTGGCTCTGAGGTTAACAAGACACTGAAGTAGGGAAAAACAAAGAAAGAAAAAACAAGTCACCGCCCCCAAATAATTCAATTCCCTTTGCAGGRCCTCAGGGAGGAAATTATCCCCACGGATTAGAAGGGAAGCTGCAGGAGACTGGAAAAGATCCTAGTGCCCTACACTGAGGAGAACTCGYTCATACCGGACTTGGGAAGGACGGGGCTCCGAAGCAGAGCTGTCAACGCCCTAGTAGAGCTTGCTGGGATTATATCCCCCTCTTTTTGTTTGCTTCCTCTGCTGAATCTCAAATTCAGATCGAAATCACTATAGTATTTGCTAATCTTCAGCTACCAGTCTTGCAGCAAGAGGCTGCATGGCCCCAGGGATGATACTAGGATTCACGGCTTTTCACYGCACGGCTGCTTATTCCAAAGCAGTCCTGGTGAGCAGCAACCGCCTGATTAAAAATCCATCATCTCGGGTCCAGTCAGGTCTTACAGTGGCAGGTATCATCTAAAAAGAAAGAAAAAACAGCACCACGGAAATGTGGTTATGCCTGGCTTATTCAGCACCCCTAACAACCCGGTACAAGCAAACACTCGGAGGGAACCTTGCAATCCGGGATTTGATACTACAGGCTGTATCGGCCGGAGAGGGAAATGCCATGCATCCATCCTTCTGYGGTGTTTCCAGTTCCCCTACAGCAATTCCTTCTGCACGTCCATAAATGAACTCTGACAGAAGGCARGAGGAGGAGGAGAGTCTCTCTCCAGAGCTCAATGTAACACAGCTATGGATTAGATCACTAAATAAAAGGAAGATCTGGAATAAAGGATACAAGGGGAGTCCTTTCCCCTCTTTCCTTTAKTTTTTTCCCCCACAAAGTCCGACCCCCAGTCTCTTAAAAATATCAAGAGACTCCACAAAGAAAAAACAGCAGAGCACCAGTCCCACACTTGGGATATATGAACTAAGAACTTCTTTTATCGCTAATTTTTAGAATCAATAAAAATTTGTAGGGAAAGAATTTGAAAGAAATTCAGGCAAAGTGCTAATTTTCAAAACCCTTTGGTTCTCCATTGGCTCAAAGYTGTTTCTGTTCATTCTTCTGTAAAATCATGTTCATTACATAATCAGAAACACTTTAAAATCTTCCAGTTATCTGAATTCTCACCCTGTTACTAAGGCCAACCACTCCAAAATTACCTAGCAGTAATACAACAAAGTGCTTGTAAAAACAGCTCTCAAAACTAGCTAGTTCAGCCTTTCAAAGCTTAAAAGCACTGTGCATTCTGCAAGTTGTTGAGCTGCTTACACACAAGCAAGAATCCTGTCCTGCTCCTTGGGCAAACTGGCACCTCAAAAATAGAGATGGAGGGTATRAAAATTATTGTCGCCACACAACGCTAGGAGACAAAGAAACTCCAGAACATCTTCCCCCCACCCAAGCCCCCAAAATAAAACCCAAAACCCAGTTCTTACAAAATTCAGCCATGCTGAAGTCCAAAGTTTCAACTGAGAAACTCTAGTTTAAAAAACTAGATGCTCACRCAGGCCTCGGACGCACACAGCAGCTCTCGGTGGCTTCCTTGGCTTCCAGATGCGACATTCAGAACCGTGAGCATCACCTCCTACCTCTGAAAAACTCACTGCAGTGGGTTGTTAAGCAAACCAGCTCTGATACAGGCAGATTAAATCCCTGCACTCTGGGAACAGATTTTGATGGCTGTTTATTTGTCCCGTCTCATAAAAGGGCTTCAATAAAAGCCAACCATGAACACCTGCCAACTCCATATACCTCTTGCCAACTCAATATACATCCCTCGCTCCCTATAACAAAGCCAACCCTATTGGGACACAACCAAGAAATCAGCCTAGGTGCTTGGCAGATGCAGGGCCCTGGGACGCACTTTCAAAAGCAAAAAATATTTGCTCTCTGAAGACCACTTAAAGCTAGATGTGTTCTTCTCCCATATCACTTTGGGACACTCTTAAAGGCATCTTTCCTTACCATCAAAGCTCTTGCAAACAACCTGCACATTTGACCCCGTTCTTGGAAATACGTGACTGGAATAAATGCCATTGATAACTATTAGGGAAGGAATAACCRTGAAATATCAGTAGCAAAACACTTTAAACATTCAGCCCACCACATGTTGGAACAAGAGAGAGACAGACAGGAGAGAGAGAGAGAGAGAGACTTAAACAATCCATCAATGTTGCTTTATTAAAATCTTTATTCACACAATGTTGCTTTATGCGGGATCTGACCCTGGGGGATACAAGTAGAAAGTCATGATTGCATTCTGTTTTCTTATTAGCAACCTCCATTTGTGCAGCTGCTCCCAGGGGCAATCCTCTGACAGCTCCGAGAAGGGTGTCTGTTTCCAGCATCTTGCTCCAGCTGCCACAGCAAATAAATTACCTTCTTAATAAATTACTATTTTTCAGTTGAAGTTTGTTTGGCAAGACACACTCCAGTTCATTAGCTGCTGGAAGAGGAGCCGAYTTCAGTGTCTCCTCCAGTCCGACTGCTGACTTAGGAAGGAGGAGATAAATAGCAGATGGCTGATGATGCTCTCTTTTTAATTAGTTCTGAATTTCTGTGCTTCAAGCGCTCTGATATTACTAATATCCGCAGCACAACCATTTTTTAACATCTGGAGCCAGCGAATCAGTGTGCACAGTGAACAAGAATTAGAAGGTGTCATGAAAACCTCAYCGACAGAGCACAGCACCTGCCTCACAAATGACGCTGTTCTTCGGAGATTCAAGCAGACCCTGTTTGCACGTGGGTGCCGCTTCTTATTTCCTTTGCAATGGTTACAATTTAAAATTTCTCAGGGTTCTGTATTCAAGCAAAACAACAATCACTGCCAAAATGCCAGAGATTATCACAAGGCCAAAATCAGATCTTCCTGATTTTGGGTAAGAGAGGAATTTRTTCTTCTTTCCTGCTGCAGAACGCCAAGCTCCAGAGGTGTTTACAGCGACCAGAAGCTTCAACATGACAAAAAAAGAAGAAAAAATGCAACCATTTCTTGCTTCCTCCTCCTGATGATGCCAGACTTCACGCCCTTTGTTTATAATTAAACCAATACAGTGCTTTGAATCTTTGACATTCACACCGGGGGAAAACTTAYCCCCAGGTTCCATCTGATGGCAAAAGCTTCAGCGTAGAGCCCCGTGAACAAGCAGTACATAAGCCCTAAACACTAATTCAATTTCATAAGACAGAAAGACTTTTTTGGGGAATCCATTATTAAATCAAATGTAAATGATCAAGAGTGATCAAATATAAATCAAAACTTCAAATTTGAGTAGATCCTTCCCAAAATAATAAGTGCTTATGATTAAGCTCAAAGAGAAGAACATGCTTTTAAAAATGCTACAAGCCTCTACCGTAACGTGCTTTACCATCTCCCCTTTGCGTAAATCATCTCCAATGCCCTGGGAAACAGTTTATGCCAAAATGCCTCAGTATGAATCTGTCCTGCTCTAGAAGAAAAGCATTCCCTAACCACCTAACTGTTGCCCATCCCGACACCGCCTCGCTGGAGCACGGAGCCCTGACGGGGGGAGCGGGGCAGGGCCCCCCCGCGCCTCCATCGCCGGAGCCGCTGCCCCGAGAGAACCTGCCAGGCACAACCCGCGCCGGGGGGTAACCTCGCCGAAGGACCACGGCTTCTCAAGCCTGCGTTACGTTAGCGAGTGCAGCAATCAAYAGGCACTAGCTTGACACCAGTGTCCTAAAAGCTGGCTGTGCATTACAGCCCTGACTGGTAACACCAATAATTAACTCCACAYCCCATCCTGACTGTGGGGTGGGCCTGTGATGCGGCCAAGTCCAGAAGAGACCTAGAAGAACAGAAAATTCAATTTCAGGTAAACAGTTGCATTTTACCTTCAAGATATTCTGCTCAGGCAATGACAAAAAGACTTCAACAAAACAAAACTGCATTTTTAAAACAAACTCTCTCACTAACACCTCTTTGATCGGGTATGGCAGCAGGTGCAAGAACAGGAAACAGCTCTTTATCCGCCTGCCACACTACTGCAGAGCTAGAAAGATTTTGACAGGAAATCAAGGAAATCAAGGAAAAGGTCTTAAAAMCTGACATTTTGCTGCTCTTGCTCACAAGTTCAATAATACATAATCACTTTGGGAAGTGAGCTCCTTCCATACTTCTAAGGACCACACTGTCTGAACCGAAAATTGATGCAAACCCGTTAAATTTGGAAACRTAATGATGAAGCTGCTTCCCTTCTGGAGACACAGATCCAGACCTCCCACARGCGTGACAAGTTTTACGGCCAGAAGCTCACCCGCAGGGGAGGCTGACGCCGTGCTGAAGGATGACAGGACTAGCACAAGACGAGCGCTACAAGTCCGCCCTGAAAAGCCCACTGGCACCGACCCTCCCCACCTAAGGCAAAACCATTAGGAGCGAGGCCAGGATGACCACCCCAGTCAGAACATCACAGTGGGCGTCGTTGCAGGAAGCAGCTCGGGAAGGCAGAAAACTTACTGGCAGTGCTCACAGCTTCAGAGCTCAGCCACRAGCCGGGCCAGGTAGATGGTGGGACTGAAAAAACTGCCGGCGTTCCGCAGAACAGCAGCACCGAGCTGTGAGTACARCAGCGAGCGGCAGGAAGCTCCCTCCATACGAGATGATGAGGAAAGACCACAGCTCAGGGTTCTCTCTACTCYTTAGGGCCTTGCCCACGGCTGTTGGTTACCGGGGAAGTCCAGCAATACTCCTCTCTTTCGGCAGTGCAACACGCCCAGACTCCCCAAATTAAATAGGGCGTGCAGTAAGCAGCATGTCCTCGCTAAACGGAACCTGCTTCCAAGGACAGATTCCGTCCTCCTTCTCAGCTACAATACAATGAAAGTTTGGTTAACATGGACACGGGACTCCCAAGGATATTTCCTCTACCCAGGCCTTGCCTGAGTCCTTACAAATGGAAAACAGTGACAGGACACGTGGAAACTTACTTTAACCCCTTAATTACCAAGTGCTGTATAACCACCCCGTCCTCCCTTCAATCTCCAAGCCTGTGGCTAAATCTTCGACAGGACTTCAGTGAAAACACTGAAGCATTATCACATATGAGGCAAACCCCCTTCCCCAGCCTTTTATCGAGGAAAAGACAACTGAGCAGCAGAGGTCCCCTCTCCCACCCCTAATGGCATTCAGAAGAACATCCCACCCCCGGGGGGGTGGCACAACTCTTCAGTCTAATAATTATTTTATTCACCACTTCCTCTTTCTGTAAAGAAGCAGTAAAATGCCTAACCAGCTCACAGCTGATTATGTACAACCCTGAATCAGACAAAAACTCGCAAGAGTATACGTGGGGAAGAGAAGGGGAGAGGATCGTACTGTTCATCTCCATTTGTCCCCTCYAGATTCAGTCCACAAATTAGTGTCTGTATTCCACACACTTCCACCAACAGCCATTTTTATCCAGTGCAATGTCCACCGCCGGCAATGGACACACCACAACGGCCAAGATGCCGTTACGGGTACTGAGCCGTCCAAGGCTCCAACTTCCCACCTCTCACTGCTGTCAGCCCAAGGTAGAAGCCAGTGTCACCCCCGTTGCTCTGGCTCGGAAGCTTTCCTGTTCATTTCAGTCCATCTTGGCCACAGCCTTTCCGAACTGATTGTGCTGTTTTTCTATCGCTTTTTTGTTTGTTTGTTTTTTTAAAAAAAAGGAGTTTCGTCTGTGTTCCACTACAATTACAAATGAGACAGTGTCATCCTGTCTTCCACCAGCACAACGTCTGGCCCAAACTGGTCTGTGCACTGCTTCACTGTAGCCAGAATGCTGAGAAGCCGCTGGTCTAGGGCATCCAGATGAGGGTCAGAAAGCACTGGTGAGATGGGGTCATGCGACATAGCAGTTTTTAAGGCAGACTTCAGTACTCCATTCTTCAGGTAAYTGAGTCTGTTCCAGGTAGAAACCCGGATGCTGCAAAAGAAAAGAAACAAAGATGTCATCATACCACTGTCCAGCTCAAGTCCCATCGGCAATACCAAAAGCCAACCTCTTGAGGGAGCCTGTTACATCATGATTTTATTTAAACTGAAAGGAGTCTTATTACAGCGGTTTTGCCATGGGAGGGTCCAGGTATAACTGCATTATGTGCAATATCTAAGTGAAACTTGAACACTGAAGGTGAAGAAGAAAGAATCTAATGTGACGTAATTCTGATGTTATACAGGAACACTTTCAACTGCTAGCAAGGAAGTTCTTTGGTCCTGAGGCCTCCCAGACACAGTTTGAAAAGGAAAGAAAAGGAAAGAAAATTAACAGTCTGGCTGTTAATTCAAAAACAAAACTCATGTCACCTCAGGAAATGCATCACTGACCAATAATTAATCACAAAGGACACAAGTCAGTCGACTGAACTTCCACAGAAAGTGAACACAGCAGTGACCTTTCTGCTTCATTGGCTGTTGAACTTGTTCACGTCAGCCCATCTAAACAGTCTTGTTCTGTGAAATCTCTTGGGATTCTCCTCCCAGTTTTTGTGTTTTAGCACCACTGGTCTAAACTCTTGGCTTTTGATGGTCTCCRAAGAAACCAGCAATGTAAGTGTTGCAACAAACCTATAGTTAAAACAATTATACATATGACTTCTCATACGGCATTTGCCTGGTATCAGAAAGAAAGGATAGAATCATAGAATCATAGAATCATTAAGGTTGGAAAAGACCTTTACGATCATCGAGTCCAACCATCAACCCAGTACCCATGCCCAYTAAACCAAGTCCTGAAGCACCTCATCCACACGTTTTTTGAACACCTCCAGGGATGGTGACTCCACCACTTCCCTGGGCAGCCTGTTCCAATGCCTGACTACCCTTTYAGTGAAAAAATTTTTCCTAATATCCAATCTAAACCTCCCCTGGCACAACTTGAGGCCATTTCCTCTCGTTCTATCACTTGTTACTTGGGAGAAGAGACCAGCACCCATCTCTCTACAGCCTCCTTTCAGGTAGTTGTAGAGAGCGATAAGGTCTCCCCTCAGCCTCCTCTTCTCCAGGCTAAACAACCCCAGCTCCCTCAGCCGCTCCTCATAAGACCTGTKCTCCAGACCCTTCACCAGCCTCRTCGCCCTTCTCTGGACACGCTCCAGCACCTCAATGTCCTTCTTGTAGTGAGGGGCCCAAAACTGAACRCAGTATTCGAGGTGCGGCCTCACCAGTGCCGAGTACAGGGGCACGATCACCTCCCTGCTCCTGCTGGCCACACTATTCCTGACACAGGCCAGGATGCCGTTGGCCTTCTTGGCCACCTGGGCACACTGCCGGCTCATGTTCAGCCGGCTGTCAACCGGCACCCCCAGGTCCTTTTCCGCCGGGCAGCTTTCCAGCCACTCTTCCCCAAGCCTGKAGCGTTGCCTGGGGTTGTTGTGACCCAAGTGCAGGACCCRGCACTTGGCCTTGTTGAACCTCATGCARTTGGCCTCGGCCCATCGATCCAGCCTGTCCAGATCCCTCTGCAGAGCCTTCCTGCCCTCAGGCAGATCAACRCTGCCGCCCAACTTGGTGTCGTCTGCGAACTTACTGAGGGTGCACTCGATCCCCTCGTCCAGATCATTGATAAAGATGTTGAACAAGACCGGCCCCAAAACTGAGCCCTGGGGAACACCGCTCGTGACCGGCCGCCAACCGGATTTGACTCCATTCACCACAGCAATCTGGGCTCGAAACTGCAAAGTCTCTTACATAGATAAACTTCTCTTCTGGTTGCATTTGGGAGAATCTAGATAAGAAAGACTCCAAAAGATCCTCATAAAACAGGAAATCAAAATGCATTTAAAATTAATGTAGGAAAACTAAAGAATTTGAAAATCGTTTCCTTTAATGATTCTCCGTATGGATTCTGCAAGAATCTTGCAGGATGTAGGCCAGGTGTACTGCAGCATGCGTAGAGCCTTGCTTAGCGCAAGCAGGGGGTGAGAGCTCAGGCCTTCTGCAGAGTTCCCAGGTTTCACAGACCCCAAGGAATTTGGAAGACAGAACCCTCCACGGACAGGCTCAAAGAACTCTCAACTAAATGCTTAATTTGGAAGGTTTAAAGGAGTTAATGTTATCTTGAAGTRACAGAGGCAGGAAATGGATATATCAGTATTTTTCTTCCTGGTACTTTTATCTATTTGTTAACGAGAAGTAGCAATGGCCTGGTGAGAGAGCGGCCACAGAAAMCAGAAATCAACAAGTCACAGCCTCTAAAAATAAAACGAACAAAACCACAGCTCCTAAGGCCAAAGCGGAAACAAAATCCTGCAAAAAACCTACAAACTTCACTTTGAAAGAAGCACCCTGAGCAGCGCTGCAGTCTTGTTTAGAAAGAACATTTGGAAATGAAGGTAGTTAAGCTGCCAGACACGTTGAGTCCTTAGCTTCTGTCAGGGAGAACTCAAACTGTGATGTGAACTTTTATTCGGCAGGAGCTGGATGCAGACAGCTGCAGATGCAAAGTACCTGTCATACCGACTAAGGAGAGATCTGAACCAGTGACCTGGAGGCGAGACTACTTCCTACAGTCTACCGGCTGATTTACTACCTTAATAAAAATGTATTTTCTCAGCTCCTTCAGCAGTGACAATGCATCAAAACAAACACAGTACCTCAAAAAAGTAAAGCACTATGTACCCGAGTGAACATTTTCAGGTTGCCAGAAGGCTTCAAACTTAATTATATTGCAAACCTAAAGACAGCAATTGTATAAGTAAAGTGAACAGCATCCCTGCGTTTCACTTACATGCAGCACTGATAAAGAGGAGCCAAGATGCTTCTTTCATCCAGGGCAGGGTTTCCAAAGCTGAAAAGCAAAATTAAAACCAAGTGAACCACTTGAACTCCTAATGCTGTTCTCRACATCAATAGATTTGTAAAAAATTAAAAAAAAAAAATCAATACTTGGCAATTTCATGCTCCAACAGATCAAATAATTTAAATTAAAATATAAACAGGCCATGACCAATTACAGATATAACTCTCAAAAGCATCAGCTAATGTACCAGGCAAACGGAAGCAACACCAGCGTACCTAGTTCTCTATCACACCGAGGCACCTTAGAAACAAACTTCAGAGGAGTTCAGAAATTGAGCTGGTCTCACGAAGCAGGGGAAAGGAATAATTGGTATTCTGGACACAGAGAGCGGGAGCTTTGCCTGTCTGACACAGCTGGACAGGGCATGAACAAAATAGCAACCACATGCTGTTTTAGATGGCCAAGCTTAGATCAACAGTTCAACAAACAAGGTTGAAAACCAAACTTTAACATTTCATGATCACACTTCCTCAGGGAGGGCTGCCAAAAGGATTTCATAGTATTTCAAGCTTCATCTAAACACATGCTCTTTGTTTTGTTTTTTGTTTTTTTAAATAGTTTCACTCCCCTCATAATACTGTTTTCAACAAAGAACTTTCCCCTCAATAAAGATAACTTACTCTAGGAGTCTGGCATTACTCTGCTCAAATAATTCTGCTATTAGTAGCTTTAAAACTGGAATATGCTCGCCAGGGAAGYGGTCACGGCACCAAGGAGCATCTGGATGATGCTCTTAGTCATATGGTTTAGTTTTAGGTAGTCCTGTGAGGAGCAGGGAGTTGGACTCGATGATCCTTATGGGTCCCTTCCAACTTGAGATATTCTGTGATTCTATGAAAAAACTGAAATCGTACCCTTTACCTCAAAGGAGCTGAAAGAACTTTACTTAAACTTTCAAGAAAACAATTTACTTCTCGGCCTGCAAAGCCCCACCGGAAACGTTTTSGTAACGTTATAAGCGTGTACCACAATGAAAGCTCTGACATGACCTTCAACTATCATATTCACTTCCAGTGACTAATATATTAATTTCCTCCTAGCACATTGCCGGAGCACTATAGAAAGACAAATTTTGCCAAATTCACCTACAGCAGTCTGAAAGCAGMCATAATTAAGCAGTCCCAAGGTGGAATGCATCCTGCTGACATAACTGAAGGAGTGTTACTGAACAGGCTGATGCATAAAGACAAAATACTCAACGCAGCCACTGCAGACAAATTAGAAACAAAAGAAGGAAGGAAGGAATCCGCTACACGAAAGGCAAATGGGGAAAGAAATGGTAACTCCAAGCCTTCCAAGGATCTGTCTGGATCAGAGGTCTCAACTGCTGTGTACACTTCGTACAAGTGGCATGCAAAGCCGCTGCGGGGCAGAGCCTGGCACAGGAACGGCCAGAGCTAACCATCAGAAGCTGCTCCATCCGCAGAAGGGGAAACTCACTGCCACTGCAGATGGCAGTGCCCATCAGAAAAAAATACTCGGGTGTCTCTGGACTAAATCATGAGAAAGTGGAAYAGGTTATCTTTGTTTTTAAGAAAAAATAAGCAAATTGTTATGATTTAAACAAGGCTGTTATCTTCAACAGGATTTTTAACTTAAACTATACCAGCCAACATACAAAACCTATAGCAAAGACAGAACAACTCACATTTTAAACACATACGTTTAATAGTGAAGTTTGGCCTCAAGAAGGACTTCTCATCAGTTCCTCTCAGTTACCAGATGCTTCACTTTTGATTCGGTAATAGTTAATGTCCGCACTCAGGACATCATCCTATTTTGCTCTCAGTATCAGTTCTATCTCCATTTTAAACTTGTAACCTTTCAAAGCCAGAGCAGACAGATCCAGAAGGCAGGGAATGCCAAATTATTCAGAGACGCATTTTGAAAAGATCTGCTTTTACTATGGCACTCACTAATCCTCACTGGTAAATAATAAATCATAAGTTTTCAATCTTCGATTAATTAAAAGCGTAAAAGGGAGAAGCTTTTCTGGGGATAGGAGGAGAGACACAAGCAAACCTTTGAAAGTTGCTTGGGGAAAAAAGGTCATACTGTGCTAATTTGGGCGTTTCTGTARTTTGAGTAAGACTTTGCCCACAGCAGTCATAGTATCTACAGCACAGAGTGRGCATCGCAGCCTTTGAAGGACCCTAATATTTAGTGAGTAATTCCTGATAAGAAGGAAAGCTTTGCATTTTTAGCAYAAAAGGTATTAATGAAAAAATCAGTGAGAGAAAACAGAGAGATACAGAGCGGATAAATGTGTGCCCTTGTGCTCACCACTGCTTGGCCACCAGGATCTTCCCTTACCTTTTGGCATTATCCAAGAGGATGAGCATACTGGCTCCTTCATCATCCTGGAAACTCTCATAGTGATGCCGGTCAGCATTCCCAATCAAATAGTCAAAGATGGCGGTGTCAATGATATCAAGGAGACGGGGGCCCGAGTCGTAGGGTGAAGTCTTCTTCACAGCATCACAATAGCTTTCGTCATACTCCCACCTGTGGGCCGTCAAGAAAAAAACAGATAAATCTTCAAAGAACACTCCATCATTGCACACCAATGGTATTTATAGCTGCCCCTTTATTCACTTATGAGCGGGTAAAGAAAAGGTGAGCGCAGCAGTCACGTCCACATAAAGAAGAAAGAGCTAGACAAAAGTGTTTTATTAAAAGAGGAAAYCCTGTATTAACGCCCTAGCGTATGGAGCAAGCTATAGTTTCAGTGCAAGGTTACACATCACCCCCCTACAGAAAACAAGGTCAGAGTTTGCTGCCTCACTGCTCACAATTCAGCAGCGGTCAGGCTGCCTCACGGCAAGATTTCCATCATGACTTGCCTCCCTTAATTTCCTAACTAAGGACTCCAAGTACCGTGTCTATTTCTATTGCCTTGACCTGCTTCCATCAGTCTTGCTTTCCAGTGATCCTCTTCATTTTTTCCTTCTAATGCAAATAACCTCATCATGGTTACTAATGACCTCCTCTGTCCTGAGGAGAAGCGCCTCACGTGCTCATTCTCCTTCCCTCACAGTTGTCTCTCTCCTCCCCACTTTCCTTTCAGAGCCTCTCACCTTCTTCTCCGATGGCAAGATTTCAAGCTTCCCTTTTCTCTCCTCTCCTTCTACACGTAACCCGGGCATGTACTTGCAGTCTTAGAACGTGGATGTCACGCCTCAATTCTCCAAAGCTAGGATTTTAAATTTTCTCATTTTCTTCTTTACAGTTTTCAAAGCTATTCAACACCACCACCAAAACAGCCAAATCTCTGGTGTATTTCCTTTCCATCTGTCAACCTAAATAACAAGTACATCTATAACGTCTTCCATGTAAGGACTGAAACAATCCTTCACAAAATAGCAGTTAAGTTGGAAATGCCTTAAACCATCTGTGAACAGTAACCAGAAATGGAGGAAACACAAGCTGGAGAGACTCACTGACATGCTCAAAATTGCAGAGAGCCATAAAAGCAGGGAGAAGATCAGAATTTAACTACTAAAACTGCCACATACCCCAGCTCATCTTCTAGAGGTCTGCAGCCTCAGCTCCCAATACCCCATCTTTTCTCCAGTTATCCAAATCAGAGCGGCCAAAATTTTATCTCCTCAGTGTTTTTGTTAACACGTCACAGACACTCCTCAAATGCTGTCTCTAGTTCCCTCTTTCTTCTGCATCAAGGTCCAACTCACATTCAACTTACAGCACAAACCCACAAGGCAAAAGTCTCAGAACGTACTCCTCCTTGTACTGCACATATTTCTTTTATGCTACACCCCTCCCTCCCTTAAGTGCTTCTCTCTCTCTCATTTTACTTTAGATCAGTACCTAATCTACTTGCAACAATTTTCAGGCATACTGTGCTCTCTATTCTCATTTTTCATTCACTCTTTCAAGACAGACCTTTCTCTGACATTTATTTCTGATCATTTATATTGTATTAGCATAGGACTTCGAAGGTCAGGGATTTTATCTATTACATGTCCATTAAAAATTAGGTACCCTAATGGGACTATATGAATTATGTTCAAAAGGTTAACTCAGGACAGAGTAGAAGCGGCTAGATCAGGAAAAAAATTCCTAGAGTTATTTTTCCATAATTACCAGACACAGAAAAAGGAGAGCATGACATCTAGAACATTTAACTCTCCTGATGCTCTCAAAGTGAAAAGCACAACATGACAAGGTACAAAACAACAGAACCATGCAATCCCATCGGAACGAGGCAAGAGCAAGTAAATTTAAAATACAGCAAATATCAAATCAGCATAGGTAACAGGGTAAACTCCTGTATAAGCAGGCAGTTTATGGTGAAAAACAGTCTCTCAAAAAAAGAAACACCTTCAAGAAATTCAGTAAACTCATTACTGGAATTTACCATGTACTAAATACAGCTGATTTTGACCTGTTGAAAAGGAGATAACACCTGCTGCTCAAAAATCAAACTGTATATTTAATACTCTAAAACAATTCAGTGAAGCGTTTGGATGAGATTCTTTCTGAGAACAATCACATCATTGGAAATCAATGGATATTTTAGATCAAGAACTAAAATTGTCTTTCTAACCACCTGTCCAGGACACAGACTTTGAAAAACTTACTAAGCTCGAAACCATCTGCTCTGGTCATGGCAAACACATCTCCAACCCAAATAGTCGGACATGTTACATCTGTTGTACAAGATTGCTAGATCCCATGTTTGTCCTTCTCTGAAAGCATTCCTTAGATGCTGAGCGTGGTCACCAAATACTGATGGTATTCAAAGCAAAGAAGAACTTTGCCTACCTACTTAAACTAAACCAGCTCCACAACTTTTGAAACAAACTACAAGGACGATGAAATCAGGTCCGTCAGAAAACAGCACAGTGCTACTGTATTTTAGTGGGCCACAGAGAGGCACAGTGTCAAAAGAAGGTCTAGCGGCACACGAGAAGAGTCTTGGTTTGCCCAGGGCCAAGATTTTCAGAGCTTGGAGTGATCGTATGGTGGAGTTATGTTCCAGGCAAGAAGTAGAAAAGGGACAGCACTTAATATCGTGGAAAACAATGAAGATTTCTTTCTTGCTCGTTTTAATTTAAATCTCATCCTAGACTTCTTGACTTCTAGTGTCATATCAAGAAAGCTGTCGGCAAAACTCTAGGTTTTGAGAAGACTTGCTCCTTAATTAGCCACCATATTGCAAGGGTAATTCTAGTACAAATTATCATGTATAAAGAATAACCCTATCACGTTCTCATACCTGGCAAGTTTGCCTTCACGGTAAGTCCTACCCCATGGGTGCCGATGCTTCTGAAGAGGCCAGACATCTGGTAGCCACAGGGTCACCGACCCCTCCATGATGTCCCCATCTGCACAAGCTGGTTCTGTTTCCCGACAATAGTAGCACTTCCCATAGAAGCAAGTGTTATTACCTTAAAAAAAAAAGAAAAAAGAAAAAAAAAGAGGTATCAGAAGAGCAGAACTTAATCCAAGGGATGTCAGCTGAAATTCAGGAGCGTATTGTTGCCGCAGAGCCTTCCCTGCAATAGCATTTCACTGCACTTGACCTCACGCTTCCTACCTCTGAGAGGGGGAGGCTCAAGGGGTTAAACAGACAGCTATTCATTCAAAGCAGCGTTAAAGACTAATATTCAAAGGAGAGAGTAATTA
Source organism: Oceanodroma leucorhoa (assembly GCA_030449065.1). Taxonomy (NCBI): domain Eukaryota; kingdom Metazoa; phylum Chordata; class Aves; order Procellariiformes; genus Oceanodroma; species Oceanodroma leucorhoa. The sequence goes on from JASVER010000113.1 coordinate 1,084,748, forward strand.
TATTTTCTAATGTTTTTATCACACTGAGAGTTAATACAGCATTACACTATCAACAAGTTTCTGTGATCCCTTCCTAGTCAGGAGGACCTTGACTTTGCAAACTTAGCACTCCTTGTTTTTTTAAATTTCATACTTCATGTGTCAGATTTCTCACTTTTTCAAAAAAGTTGACCAAAGAGACAAGTGAAAAAAGACTAAGCAGAACTCAAATGGATTTGGAGCCCTGAGACCTGCCACACGTCTCAGTTACTTGAGCTGACTCAGCAGCGGAAACACAAACAAGCTGTCATTCCTATATGACCTAGGAACGCAGATCTGTCAAAAGTTTCACGTGTGTCTTCTGACAGGAGAGGAACAATAAAACCCTGCAGTCTTTAGTCATTAAGGCCTCTGTAGCCTGTAGYGTACAGTAATCTACGTAGCCTAGATTAACATTTTTAGTTTAACCTTTTCTAACCTGCCTTCACTTGACTCTTGCCAAGTCAATTCCAGTTCCATATTCACAGATGTTCTTCCAAAAATATTCTTCAAAATACCTCTCACTTCCTTGTGATTCCACTTATTCCCTGTCCTTTCTTCCTTTGGCCCTACATCCAACATCCTCCATCCTCCCCAAACCAGGCCCAGCTCACCGACAGATGTGTTTTTCACTTTCCMTCCTTACACCACAAGCCCAAATTCCACACCACAATTCCTCAGCCAGCCAGCACTCCTTTGCAGTCCTCCATCCAGACCCGGCTCTTGTGCTCCTAGTATCCCAGTCAGACAACTTGAGGACATCCAAGAGATGATCATTTACAACACAGAGCCTGCAGCAGACCAGATCTCTTATTTGTATGGAAAGCCCTGCAAGTCTCTCTTCCTATCCATGGCCTGCAGCAGATCTAGCAAGAGACAGAATTCTTTGAGATTCTAGCTGCAAGTCTAGCAAATCTGCACTAAGTAGGCATGAATTATTTTTTCTTCAAAACCTCAGAAACTTGGTCAAATTTGGGTTGATGAGAGATCACAACCTTCTCCCCACATCCACCCATTTCTTTGGTTCATACTCTGCAGAACAGGCGGTTCCAAGGAATCTAAGGAAAGGCAATGAAAACTTCTGGAGCCATACTTTTRAAGTCAGCATTTCTCCTAGAAAACTGCTTAGTTATCTTGGCTGAACTTAGAAAAAGTAAAGTCTGCCTGAGGCAGACACCCAATCTGAATGCAAAAAGAGTTTGGCAAGGCAGAGCTACTCTCATCTGAAAGTTACACCTTATAACTGAAAGTGTTACGCAAATTTAGTAGGTGAGACTGCCAACAGTGCTTGTAATAGAAATACACACAGGCACACATATTTATCAGCTGTAATGAACAATCATCTCTAGAGTGTTCTTATGGGGGGGGAGTAATAATTGGATATTTTATGAAAGCCTGAAGGAGTTAAGGCTGCAGCATAAGTAATTTCTTGGTGTTTAATGACCACCTGGTAGGAGTTCATATTAATAATTCCCATTAAGTGCCCTTCACAGCATTAYTAGTGTAAACAACATACGGAAGTTCTGACACATTTAGTTATGAATGCTCGGCAGACTCTGATGTAGCACAAACAACATCTAACACCAACCGACGCACAAGCTCTATAAATTATTCCAAACCACCACTGTGTTCACATTAAATACAATTCCATTTTTTTCCTTTCAGGTCCAATCATAGACTTTTCTAACCACCTCTGACAGCAGAGAGAAAATTCTTACTCAAAAAAATCCCATCTGTAACAGCAGCACGAGGGAACACAGAGAAGTTACAGAGGAAAAACTGCTTGGAGAAAATCAAGTCCTCCTCCTCCTCCTCCGGCAAATGGGGTTATACAAGCGTTACGATCCCTCTTGGTATAGAAAGAGCCTTGCCAGCTTCCTGTATCACAGTTAACTGTTCTATAACTGTCTCAGGTTCCCATGGCTCTTCTTCCCCATTAAACACGTTTTTCTTTACTGGGCTGCACAATTCATGGAATCCACTTACCCACAGTCATGAAGGTACCCAGAAGCTGCTCTGTGGCAACTGGTTTGATCTCTGTACGTAGATTCACAAACCTGCCAACCACCAGTGGAGCTCGTCGGAAACCCAGRATTCTGATTTGGGGTGAAAAAAACACGACACGAGAATTTGCAACATAGGCAGCAGCTCTAAATTAAAACAAAACAAAACCAAACCACAGTCTCTGTGCCATTGTCTGAAATGGGGATGACTGATACCAAAGAATACAGTTGGAACGCTGCAGCAACCTCCTTTCTTCTCCAAGGCAAAGTAAGGAAACTCATTTTTCTTAAGTGCCTGGATGTTAAACTTGCTTCATAGGCCACCACTGACACTCCTTTATTAGAGGATTTACAGCAGAGCAACACAGGATGCACCATGCTCCAACTCTCAGAAATCAGACCTCATACCAGAAATATCCATCATCTGCCTTGTGTACAGGCTGAAGCAGTAACCATATAGCCTTTGGGCTGGTCACCTGGAAAGATAATTTATAATTTGTGGGATTACTGTCTATTAAAATGTTATGTTTAAGCCCAATTCAATTATACTCAAAAGTAAACAATCCAGGAATTATTTTGTTTGGCATGAGGGGGGAAGAAGGAAAGAGAGAATGGTAGAACACAAGTGAACGCCTGAAGTGTCTGGAAAAAAAGAGAGGTGGGAAGAATAATCATAAAACTTGCAGTCACAAGATCCAGGTTCCACTCCCATGTCTGCCACAGTCTTTGCTCTGTGACCGCAAATGACTTGGGTATTTGTAATGGAATTTTTAAAAGTGCTTAAAGGAGCAGTACAAACATCAGTACAATGTCAGCCCCAACTCTCTTAATGTACTTTTGATACCCTTTTGGTAGTCTTTGCATGTCAGAAAAAGAGACTGAAATGGGACTGTCCCTTCTGAAAAAGGGACAATCTACATCCCCCAGAAATACTGGGAGAGTCACTCTTAACAGCTGCGAAGTATTTTTTTTAGACATTCAACGAGTTAAGTCCCCTTCCATAGTATAAAATATCTCTAAGAAAGGGCAACACAAAATGTCTGCCTCAACAAACCATGTATGCATAAAGACAAAATTCATAGCCAATACAGACAGCTATGCAGAGCTTGAGACAATGCAGACGTTCCAAGTAAATAAGCACAGAGCTGAAAGGAAAACCTGTCCCTGTATTTTCAGACCCATAGCTGAAAGGCCTGGGTAGTACCTGGATAGCATGGCCTCCCCATTAGTGGTAAATGTACGATATTTTTCAGGTCCTTCCTGAAACAATTACATCCTTGGACAAAATACATACCTGTCACCATTCAAAACCAAGGTACACGCTAAAGTTGCGTGGGCAGGCAGCTTCTGCTAGGTATTCTTGAAGAATAGAGAGGTGCATACCCACAAAGAGAGGAGAAAGGCCAGAGAACCGAGCACCAAAACACAGCCAAAGAAAAAAGAAGGAAGAGCTAAGAAAGAGGGGTTTGGACACTGGAAAGAGGCTTTGAGTTGTTGCTTTGCCATGTTTGATCATTGCTTTTTCAGGGAAACAGAAGTCTGCATTTTTCCTGAAAGCACAAATAGACAACAGACATCTGGCTACATCTTTTTCCTTTTTTTTTTTTTTTTTTTGTGTCTTAAAATACCCTGATCTTGGCCCACTACCTGAAGATTGCAACAACAGCGATAGGTATTACACAACTGGTTTTACACAACTAGAATTACGAATTTCCATTGCCTGTGCAATGAGTTGCACAGGTGAATTATGACTAACATATCTTTTACCACCTATGAATTCAGTCACAGTGACGAGCCTTTTATTTATGTACTAGGAAAGGAAGACTAAAACCTCAGTTTAAGTTCAACCATTTGATTCTTTATTATATTTGTCCCTCCTTATTCCCTTTGCCAAGATTTTAAGTCTCTTCATATAAGAATTTTTCACATCTTTAATTATCTTCAGAAATCTTCTCCAAAGTGCCAATGTGGTCCTCTTACAATGAGGAGACCAAGACTGCACTCATTTATTCTAGATGAAACTGCACCTTTAACTTGTATTTCATAACTATCAACATTCAGTGTTTGGTAATTTCTGTCCCATTCTTTGCATGTGCCATAACTTTGGTTTTTTTTCTCTTGGTACTTGCACCTCCAGCTCAAGTCCACAAAACCACCTGAAGACCCCCAAATACAATTAATACATGAATAGCTGTTTTTCCTCTAGGATGCATCGATCATATTTAGTCTAGACTAAATYGTTAGTCTAGACATTAGACTTAACTTTTTAGCATACTGCACATTAACTCAGCACATACATTCAGCATTTYAGACTCTTCCATAGGATTTGGCTAAGCTCTTTCTTAGGTATAACATGAAATATCAGTGGTTTCTGTGCTCATTCTCCTTTTCAAATTTCTCAAACCTTAAATGTTAGAATCTTGCACCGATCTTCGAAATGAAGTTTCACAAAAAAGCTAATAGTTTTTATTTTTGGCTTCAATGTGATACATTGGCAGGTTTAGAAATAACTCACATCTGAGGTGTATTCTTCAAGGGACCCCTTTTTCCCCAACTCTGAAAAAGTGTTTACCAGAGACGACAAAACCAGGTAACGCGATRGTTCCATACCTATCCAAGTGAAAGGCTGCCACTTCTGCGTTGTGTCTGTCATAGCCAGCATACGGTTCTCCTTCCACTACATAATCCCTGGCATATCTGCAATTGAAATAAGTCAAATAAAGTGATTTGYGCAGGATTCCCATCAACTCTGCTGTTCAGAGTAACAAGTGCAATAACAGTGCTAAGTTAAACAGACTCTGGGTCACTTTCAAAATGATTGCCAATGGGAGAGGGGAAAATTACTAATGAGATCAAATAGTGTACAGACTGCTGAAGTAGTAAATAAGGAGGAAAGGTCAGCAATGTACAGTGGTCTCAAGAGCTTGGGAAGCGGTGCCCATTCAGACTAATGAGTTTTAATTCAACCATATGCCAAGTCACATCTAAGAACAAAGAGCACAGACCCAGCAACAGAACAGGGGGCTATTTATACTGGAAAGCAGCAACGCCACAAACAATTTTGGGGTTAGAATGGATTGTAGATTAACATGAAAATACAATCTGATATTGTGGAAGAAATGCCAAATGCAATCTTTAGCAGCTAGAAGATCAGCAAGTGTGAACCTGAGGACAATACCGGATATAAAAAGACCCTTTATTCTGGTGGAGAAAAGACATAATGAACAGCAAGAAATAGAAATTACACACGCATTACAACAACAATGGTATATTTTGGTGAAGCAGTGGGCTTTTTTTTTTTTAATAGATGTTATTTAAATAGTCAAGGCAAACACAGATTTCCGAGATTCGTGACATCTGAATCAGCTCTAGATATTGCTTAAGCAGCATGCTTCAGATGAGCATAAAATACCACAACCTATACTGAGCAAATGGGTGAAATGCAATACGTTTTCAAATAAAGTAAGGCCAAATTAGATTACCTACCTTCTCATTTCCATCTMCGTTATCAAACTGTGTGAACTGAATTATTTCCAACAGACTCGGGGTTCAAGCAGTAGCAGCAACAGTGTAAGAGAAGCCACAGTGCTCTACTTTTCTGTTTTAACCCTGCTCAGAGAAGATCTGGGGCAAGACGACAGTCCRCTTCATCAGTCTGGGCAAATGCTTTAGCTTCTCGGCAAGGCAGCTCAACAGAGCATTAACCAGTGCAGGATGGTATGGAGTTTTTGGGAGGCGGATTTGACAGATTCCTGCCTAACTGGAACTTACTCCAAACAAGCATCTTATTTCACATATACCACTGGCRTGTGATGGTAGCAACTATTAATCATTAATAACTTAAGCTGGATTTCAAGTAATTTTGAAATGAGATAGCTAATCCTCAGAAGATGTCCTCRGAGTCAGGTCTTTTGTATGTACTTACAGCAGGCTATTGAAAACACAGTCACATTTTGAAAGCTGCAGAGCTAAAACTTACTGCTAAACCACAACCAACTTCTTGCTTCCATGCACAGTAGGCATCTAGTCCTTTCTAGAGCAAAGGTGGCAAATCAAGAGAATTCATTCTTCCCCAAGCAGTAAGTTTTCTCAAGAYGGTTTTTAGTAGTAACTTGTACATACCTTTCAGGTCAAAAGCTAGTTAAAGAGACTAYCTTGCAATGACAGAACAAGAGTCTGCCTACAAGCTTAGCTATTCAGCAGTCACAAACAGAACACGGGTCTACCAGTACGGCTAGGGCCATACTGGCTAGCACTGCTATAAACTGTCTAGCACTCCYATAAACGGTCCCAGCTGCACGTGTCCTTGACGGAGCATAGTCACTGTGTTTGTCTGCACAGACATTCTGTTATGGGAATGTAATTTAATGCTTGGTGAAACACTTTACAGCACTCACTTATACAGAAAGCACTATGGAAATGCCACGTCTTGTTACTGCGCTYATTGGACGAGCCGCCTGCCGTACCACCAAGACTTCTGAGTGAAAGGTTCACACTGTTTAAACACAGCCCAGCCCCCCAGTGAAGCTCCAGCCAGACCAGTAATTGACCATCCAGAAACGGGGCTGGGAATTCAAGAAGTGGAGGGCAGATTTTTTTCTCATTCTCTAATCATTCATTAACATGACGGAAAACCTTCATGCTTGCTCAACCCACTATCCTTTGGAGCGGGAGGTACTCATTCTGTGATGACACCACTTTGTATTTGCAGTGCGCTCCCATAAAACACACCTGCCTTACTTTTTTACACCTTTCTTTCTTCTCCTTTTCCCCGAAGGCAAACGGTTCAAAAAGCTTTACAGACATGCACAAGACTCTTCATGAATGTTCAATCATGTCAAATTTCCCTGTGGATCACTGTAAACAGAGACCATACCAAGGCAGTATCACTACCCGCCCATTCTTACATTGCTCCTCCAGTATTCACTATCGGCAGACAGGAAACTCAGGGGCTTTCACTCTGACCTACCAAGCCATTTTCACAGTCTTCRTGTAGCTACATCAGACACCCAGATCCACTTTTAAGGCCGCTGTCAACTTTCACTCCTTAGGGAGGGAACCGCTCTTCTTGAACTGCAYCCTCTCACGGCAGTTTGACGTGACCCTTACTCAGAAAGAGTAGGCAAGACTTGTCTCCCCGCTGCCAGAACCTGCACTTCCACAATCAGGAAGATACTGCTCAGAAACATCGGGTTTAACCAACATTCCCTCAGGACTGAACACAGCGATTATTCTTTTAACCGAAAGACAGGCTGTTTCGAGCATCAAAGCTATACAGCCTGAGAGACAGCTGGCACAGCAACCTAATGGTACTAGAGGACCAGCAAGGCTCTATRCTGTCCGTCTCGCAAACAACAGTGGCCTTTCCATTTACGTGTAAATTTGTAACTTAAACATTAACGCGACAAGACGGAGATAAAAAAATTATACATAAAGCAGTCACTACATAAATTCAGTCACTGAAGGCAATATTTACCTCTTGGGTTTGAAGACAACCTTCTGTCCCCCTTCAAGTATTAGCAAAGCTTTCAGTTGGGTCCCTTTGTATCCCACATCAGCTTTTATTATTTTCTTTGTTGTCATGGCATGCATAACAGCCCCTAGCTCGGGCGTCTCCTCGGGATACACCTCCCGGGGCACCACCCACTGGGCTGCAATTTCCCACGGGGACTGCAACGTATGGTCAAGTCGGGGGTCCAGTTCTACATGGAGGCTTGCCATCATGCGGTGAAAGGCGCGCTGGTCCTCCCGGTTGGCAGCTGAGGTGTCCAAGTTGTCAATGAGGAAAACTTTTGTGAAAATGAAGATGACAAGGAGGATGGCCAACAACACAACTCGCTGCTTTAGCTTCATGGTGACCTTCAACCCTTCTCCCCTGACCCTTTCTTCCAAGCGTTACAGGAAGTCTATCGGAGATCAGGGTGAGGAAGGGGATGTTAGTTAATGAATTTCCTTCATAACATGCATTGTGAAAGAAGTATCACCACTGAAGCATCTTCTGGCACCCCTAAAAATAAACAAAACACAAACTTAGAAAACTGCATTCCTGCAGATCCCACCAAACTCAAAATCAAGTTTATTCTTGGAACATAAGTCTGCATTTATGTACACTTGTACCCTAAAGCCTRTTGTGGTTTAACCCCAGCCAGCAACTAAGCACCACACAGCCGCTCGCTCACAGAAGTGAGAAAACCTGTGGGCTGAGATAAAGACAGTTTAATAGGGAAAGCAGAAGCCGCGCACGCAAGCAAAGCAAACGAAGGAATTCCTTCACCACTTCCCATCGGTGGGCAGGTGTTCAGCCATCTCCAGGAAAGCAGGACTTCCATCATGCGCAACGGTCACTTGGGAAGACAGATGCCATCCCTCTGAACGTCCCCCCCTTCCTTCTTCTTCCCCCAGCCTTATATGCTGAGTGCGACATCATATGGTGTGGAATATCCCTTGGGTCAGCTGGGGTCAGCTGTCCCGGCCGTGTCCCCTCCCAGCTCCTTGTGCCCCCCCAGCCTGCTCGCTGGTGGGGTGGGGTGAGGAGCAGGAAAGGCCTGAGCAGTGCTTACACACAGTCAAGCAGTAACTAAAACATCCCTGTGTTATCAACMCTGTTTTCAGCACAAATCCAAAACACAGCCCCATACTAGCTACTATAAAGAAAATTAACTCTATCCCAGCCAAAACCAGCACAAGCCCAAACATTTCTGTTAAAACACATGRGGTTTGCTGTCTTCCTGTAGCCTTTCAGTGATCTGCACAAAAGGGGAAATTGTCTGATAGCATCTCTACACAGCTGAAACCATAACAGCTGCAACTACCACGGGCAAGACTTTTGCAGAGAATTGTAGTTTAAGTTGATGGCTCCAATTTCACAGACGCTTTTTCCATTAGCAAGAGAACCCAGGACCTCTGGTTTCCTAAAGATTTGTCCCTCAAGAGAGAGCTCCCAGGTAGATTTCCCGACATCTGACAACCGGTGAGAACAGCTGCACAGCCTGGTTTCCTGAAGATACAAGACATAAGGACAGAATAGACTTAATTTGTTTATTGCCTCTCATTTGCTGCCACTATCTTTTCTCCATTCTTAAAAAAATAATAAAAAAAAAAAAAAAAAAGGAAAAAAAGGGGGGACATCTTTACTTCCTTGCGGTTAACTATGTCTCTTCTGCAGTCAACTGTAAAACCAATAACCACCAAAAAATACACAAAATATCTGTAATCTCAACACCAAATTAACAAGAAAAAAAAAAACCCCAAACAGTAATACTGCCTCTTCTCAGAAACCTCACCTGCACCACACTTAAAGCCACATCTGGGTTTCTATATTTACAATGGGCTGCAAGACCTGTCTCACCCCTCAACAAGCCTTTGCCAGTACAGTGTTGGCATATAAGGACCACATAACACACAGTTAATTAACTGCATTTCAATTACGAGCACGGAAATTATCTTCATAATATTAGTTGAATGTAGTCAAAACCYAAAGGGAAACGGATGCTAAGGCACATCTCTGAGGAGCGCTCAGAGCCAGCAGAGATTTCTCTTTGCACAAGCTATGCTAATCATGAAAACCACAACTGGCACCCTGAGCTGTGGTAGGACTAATATAGAAAAGCCTTCTCATGCGATTTAACAATAAGCGTATAAACCAGTCATTATTAATCATGTCACTGGAAAAACACGCTGCACAGGCTGAGTTAGTTTACCAGCAGCAACCAAAGGACAGCCAGACGACGGCTTGCTGGCCAAACACAGATCGCAGCCATCTTCAGTGCCTGTGTGGACACCGTGCCCTGCCTGCAAAGGTCACAGGGGGGCACAGGGGTTCTGAGGGGCCCGAGCGTATCGTTGAGGTACATTCTCCACCAAAGACTAAGGCTGTGGCAAACAGCAGATGACAGTAAGGCGCATCCTTTGAGCAAGTCATCCGTGCAGAATCAGGTTTGGCACAGTATCAGAGTACCAGTAGAAAAGCACATGCAAGCCCAACAATGACCCCACAGCACCTTGAATAAATTTACATGAGGTCTACAGCAGACCCACCCTACCTTCCAGCTACATGGCTCTCCCACCTTCCCCAGTGTCAGCATTCATACAACCCAGCTGCAAGGTAGCTCAACGATCCAGGTCACCGACCCACCCAAACATTAACCACCTTTGGTTTGTGAACCACCTACTACTGTTAGTTTTTGAGCCAAGGCACAGTTTATCATCTGACTACAAGGTAGAGAGACAAGGGAGGGCGGCACAGCAGCGCCAATAGTTGGAGATGACCCACCAAGTATCTACAAAGCCCGCCTATCTACAGAGGGGCACCTTAAGCTACTCAAGCCAACACCATCACCTAAAGAATAGCCCTGCCCTCCACGTACTTCCCACCTTCATGCAATGAACTCCATGAAAGACCTCATCAGTGTCAAAGCGTGAATGTTTTTATTTATTAATTTCTGGCTTCAGCCCTTCTTCCCCCAAATCTGGTTTCCAACGTAGTTTCACAAGCATCTGAGGAGGGCACACCACGAGGCCAAGAACAAGTGTTTCTCCTGGCAGCGGCACTAGTGAGTATATGTGCAGGTAAAACTACGGCCCAGGCCAGCCCAACAAAGAATAAGCAGCTGAACCACTCAGAAACAGTCACAAAGAGCCCACCAAGAGGGACAAGGAAATTCGGTAACAAACTGTCAGATCTTCCTATTTTCAAAATCTTTTCAGCACAGCGACCAAGCTGAGCACCACTCAACTTACAGGCGACACGCTGACGACACAGAAGCGTGACTTTTAGCTCTGTTTACCATCTGAATTTTTTTTGCCGTCTTTGTCCCGCCTCAGGTGAGAGCTTAGTTCAGTTTGGCCCTTCCCAAGTTACACGTTTTGCCTCTTAAACACCTCCTATAAAACCTGTCCACTGAAGCAGGAAAGAAAGTGAAAGTCTCCCAATGACAATGACTTAAAACCGAAATGTGAACAAGTGGTTTAATGTTAATAGCAAACACTCACAGCAACATAAAAACCCCATGAAGGGTAGAGGGAAAGAAGGCTACCAAGTCTCACGGATGCTTCAAACTAGTACTATGGTCCCCTGTTAACTATGTAATACTGATTTTAATCTATTGGAAAATAAGTGCTTGTGTTAATAGTGAAAGACAACAAATCACATTTATATGGAAATTAAAACGTATTATTGTTCATCTCGGTTCTGTTTAGGCAGCCTGTATTTCTCCAAACAGCACGCCAATCTGCATATTGCACACTGCAAGCGTGAGGATGAGAAGCACAGACAAGGAAGATACACCTGACCTGAAAGCCCTCGTTCTTGCAAATACAGACTCACCCAGAAGGTGAGCCCTAAATAATAGTATTAGATAGATTGGTGTAGATAGAATTTACAAAAGAAAAATAATTAAATATTTGCTATCAGACATTTCAGTAATTCCCTTAACTGAACAACCAGTCCTCACCAAACATTTCTCCTGAAGTTACACAATTACTCCTGACATCCCAACTAAACCCCTACCCCGATTTTGCTCTCCGTAGCTTTAAGCAGGTGAGTTGGCTCTGACTTTTTACTGACATCTGCCGAAATGAGTCATCAGCTGCTCTCCTCCAACAAACAAGACACCCCTGAGGTTGCTATGCAATCCATTCCACAGGCTAGCTGCAGAGCCTGCACAATACTCCTCAGGTGCCAACATTACGCTCCTTCCTGTACAAGCCAACAAAAACGAATCCCTTCATGAAGAAGTTTACCGTGGAGAGCAAGAACTTAAGCTTTATTGTTTTAAATTGAAGATGGCAAGAGTGACAGTGTTGAGGTGTTTTAAGAAAAATGTTTACACAGTTTTGGAAGAAGTTAATTTGAAGAAAAGGACCAAGTCTTTGGAAAAGACTTGGATTGGAAGAGAAGATTATAAAAGCTCAGGAAAGGTGAAGCTGGTCCTGGAATAAGGACGGAGATGGGAAAAGTGGCCACAGAAACAAATGAAATAATAACAAAAAAAAAAGGGGGGGGGGGGGGGGGGGGAATAGGATGAGTTGTGAGCAGAACTCTGTGGAACAAAAGGGCAAAAGGGTCTAGGACAATGACAAAAGTAAACCCAAGGATAACCTCAGAAGGAGACCCCAAAAGCAAATAGTTCCAGAAACTGGCAGGGGCGAGAGGATAAGGCAAGGGTCTTCACGCTTGACAAAAAGGGGCAAGGGACAGAGTAGCCGCTTATTTCTACATAAGAGTTGTGGGAATACGGGATGCACAAAATGACACTAGATAGATGCTCTTTGAACCAGAAGGCATCAGAGAAGGAAAAACCCAAATAAAGTTTTCAGAAGTCAAACACGTTTTAAGCCTCCAACCAGAGCTGAGGTGATACAATGACTGAGTAATCCCTGTACACCTACAGTCCCAGAACAACACACCTTCCCTCCCGCTGCTGGGCAGCAGCCGCTGATGTCTTACCAAGCTCAGGTGACTCAAAAAGTGGGTGGCTTTCCCCCCCCCTCCCCGCCGAGCTTCTGCTTAGCATTATCTCCAGCTGCCATTACTAAACAGAAGACATAATCCAAAGAGTTTTGTTGCTTTACCACCCAAACACCACCTCTGTGTCACAGAATTACAGAAAAACCCACTTCCCTCTACCATTTTACCATACCCCTGATCAACGAGGAAAAKAAAATAGTCAAAAATAAGCAACCATGTCAGCTTTTTAAGAGTGTAGTCAACTAGCAAGCTTWAAAAAAATGCTTCTTGTTTTTCACTACCTTTTCAGGTTATTTCCTGATGGATTTTGTCTCTCATTACAGCCAGGTCTGCATTCTCAGCAAATAACAAGCCTTCCAAGTCAATATCCAAATAACAGCGTCTTCTAAATATCACAGTGGGGTGGCTGTGCACACAAACACCTGAACTAAAGCACACCCACTGGAATTAAATACCAACATCATACCACTTTATTCCCAGTTCTAAACGCAGCATGAAACTTGCCTGCTACAAACAGCAGGAAAATCACAGCTACTGTAAGCAGCCTACAAAGTTAGCAGAGGACCTTATCTCAGAAAACAATTTTTATTAGTCACAAGACCAATGCTATGTCATGCACCAAAATCCTATTTTTATATCATAAAGCTAGAAAGCAGCTATCTCATAAATACTTGTATACAAATTGCAAGGATTTTGTTATGCTCCAAATGACAAATAAGGTCTGAGGGCAGGCAAAGGTTTGGTCTGTCAGCACAGGACACAGAAAAATCATAGCTCAAACAGATACCAATCTGAAATAAATATGGTTAAATATACTCTTAACTCCTGTTTAAATGCAGGTTTTCTCTTCCTAAATACACTATGCCTTTTGGGATCTCCTATGAAAAGGTCTTTAAAAGTGCTCCAGTAAATCCTGGAAAAYGTCTTGAAGAAACAGTGTATACAATAGTGACATTTTCCTCTTCCTAACATGTACTTCAGTCTCACCAGATCAATCTTTCYTCCTATCCTCCCCTCTCTGGCCAACTCCTTGGTAGCTCATGCTTTCCATCTCTGCATAAGCCTTGTTATTTCAGTTTTCACAGGCAGGCTCCCACAGACCTTTGCTTAGATTTTTCAGACTCATTCTGTCACTTCCACTCTCTGCATGCTGCCTGGTTTGTGTACGAGTTTAGTAACCCAGTGCACGAGGCTTCACACATATTTACTTGTCTGCTATTTCTCTATCTTTTTCTGTTAAAACCCCCACTATCTATACGCAAAAAATCTTTGTGACAGCTTATGCTCAAACCTTCATTTCCACATGCACAGCTGCATCCCCGGTTGAGAGCTACAGCGTAGACAAAATATGAAAGATCAYGAGCATTTTAACCACTGCATTATCGATGCCTATAACTGTAAAAGTCATAGAATCATAGAATCATYAAGGTTGGAARAGACCTTTAAGATCATCGAGTCCAACCGTCAGTAACTGCCCTGTTATATTCTCACACTTCTGAGAGAAATGAAGTCATTTTGTCCATCTGTCTGTCCACCTTGCCCCATTATGTTCCTTTTTAACCTTAGAACCCATTACCTACAGTTCTGCCAAATTTGTCAGGGGAATACATCCATGAGCTTTACAAAAAAAACTGGCCAGAGGGAGGACAGCAGCTTCAGGAAGCCAAGGACAACTGAGTRTATATCCTCAATCCTTACCAGCAGCCGGCTGGCCGCTCAGCAAACAGGAACACCCAACTCCGCTGGCTGCACACAGAAAGACGGGGCAGRTCAGGACACGGGCAGCACCTGGGTKCAGTCCTGGGGAGAGGGAGGCTACCGGGGGGCTGGGGGAGGTAGGAGACAGTAGGATGTGGTAAACAAGTCCCCAGGAAACCAGGCTTCGCTAGTTCTCCTCACAGAACAACTTCCTTCAGACACGGTTTCYTATAGAAACAAAGTTTATATAATCACACTTTTCACCAGTAAGCTTTTGGATCCATTGGCTAATTTCAAATACATCTGAGAGAACAGTAGATGTTTTGAAGGCAGAGCTTCTGTGTTTATTGGGAATTGGCAGCTGGGGAGTGCTGAGGGAAAGGCTGCAGCGTTAGCTCAACAGTTGTCTGTTCGCCTTGGCCATCTGGGCGACCAGCGTGCGCACAGCTGGTACGGGGAGGGAGCTGGAAACGCTGCAGGGAAGGAAGGAATTCAGAGTACTGTAAAGCGAAATGGTACGGGACACCGGCAGAAACAGAGGGCACTGAAGTGGAGGGTCCTGGGACCTGGTTAGAACACAACAGAAAACACTCCAGTTTCAATGCTAAGGAAGTAACTCCCCCTCGCCCCCATCCCAGTTACCGAAGTTCCACCTGACCATTGCGGGCAGATACACAACAACAATAAAGCGAGCTGGAAATGTCTTAGGGAGCCTCGTTCAACTTGGAAATGAAGCCAAAGCAGTGAGAAAATCCTATAGTTTTCCTCCTCAACTTGATGTTCTTATGTTTATTCAGTTCATACCTAAGATGGGCACCAAAACCTCAACCTGGGTCTGTACACCCACCTGACATTTAGCAACAACGAGCCTGTCTCTGCTGTAAGATAGCGCCAATCAATTTCCTCTACTCCCAAGAAGAGAAGCAGTGGACAACGAACCAGAGAACAAGAGATTTTGGTATCAGAACTGAGCTGCCAACTTTGTTAATGTGCGAGAAAACAAAGCCCACCTCACTCTCCCGAGGCTTTGTACTGCAAATGGAGACAAATCTTGTTGCAACTAAGTAGGTCAGACTTAAGGACATAAGAGACGCATGGAGTCATTTTCAAATTAAAATAAGACCACAGTATTAATGCCCTGTTCTGTAATAAGTACCAGGTGGGATCTATTCACATGGAATTCACCACAGGACTGGAATCTACATTTTACAGTTTTCTCTGTTTGCTCGGACCCTAAAGCACGTATGTATGTATGTACACTGTAGCACCAGGGCCTCAGCCAGCATAAACCAAAACAGCTGCACTGCTTATCCACATCTGCATCCAGAAAGGACCTAAAGACAGACGTCCTTTAAAAATGGTTAAACCCACGGCTTTGACAACTATGATCAGCATTTCCGCTTGACAATACACATCTTTTTCACAGCCTGGCGATGACCTTAGCTAAGCTGCAAGCGGTACTGAGCGCGCCAGCCCAGGGTGCAGATGGCTGTTCACAGGCGTGAGGACAGCGGTGGGAAGGCAGCAGGCTTCACAGCTGCGCGGGGTTCTTCTCCCACCTGAAAGCAAGGCTCCAGAAGAGGAAGGAAACGTAAGAGCACAGGTAAACACCCACGCCTGCTATAGCCGTGCCTGTGAAGTCCTTAACCGGCCGCGGATGAAACCGGGAGGTATTTTGGGACGCTGACCTTCCGCAGATGGAAACCGCAGAGGTACTCCCAGCGAGGCAGGTCTGCTAAGCCCGAGCTCCCTAAGTCCTACGTGCCGGCGGACCCAGCCCGGCGGGTTTCAGCGCGCTGCTAACGCCGACCAGAGAGAGCCGCAGGGCGGAGCGGCGCGGCCAGACCGGCGGGAGCCCTCCGCGGGGCGCAGCCCGCCCGCCCCCGCCGCCTCCTCCCGCGGGGCAGCTCGGCCGGAGGCCGCCGCTCCCTCCCCCGCCAGGCCCGGGCCCGGCGGAACAGCTGCGCACCTGCGCCGCGCCCCTGGCCAACGGCCGTAACGGTTCTAACGGCTCCTCCCTCCCTCCCTCCCTCCCCGCGGGGCTCCTCAGCCGGCACCCGGCACCCTGCGGCGGCGGCAGACGCCCGACCCCCGCCGGCCACCCCGGCGAGCAGGCCCGGCCCCGCAGCCGCCGCAGGGCTGGCTCCCCAGGCCGGTGGCCCGGGCAGGGCGAGGCGGCAGGGGCGTGCCCGCCCCTCAGGTGCCGCCGCCCCGCAGAGC